>CM064973.1:41412260-41515785 GCA_032847665.1 Solanum chilense
GGATCGGGTGCCACGTTCCGGTACCAGGATAGAATGAGGATCGGAGTGCCACGTTCCGGCACCAGGATAGAATATGGATCGGAGTGTCACGTACCGACACAAGAGGAAGAAAGATAATGAATCTTGAAAGATGTTAATATACTCAATGTAATGAACCTAATTCCCAAATGAGTATGGTATTGAGGCTTGAGTCCTCATGGATGAACTTGATGGTACTTATTAATGATTTAGTACTTGTTGTTGCTACATGTTGAGTATTGTAATTGATTTACGATATTGTCTTATATATACTGTTTTCTATTTTGAGTTGGCCGATGATACTTACTCAGTACCCGTGTTTTGTACTGACCCCTACTTGTTTGTTTCTTTCTTTGTTATTTGTGGAGTGCAGCAAACGTTCCGTCGTCTTCAACTCAACCGCAACTCTAGCCAGTCTTCATAAAGCCAGATTTCAGGGTGAGCTAATGCTTCTAGCTTGGACTGGATCTTCTTCTTCAAGTCTTGATGCCTTGAACTTCCGGCATGGACTAGCTTTTATTTGTTTTAGCTTCTTAGAAATTTTTAGTTTAGAAATTTGAGGATAGATGTTCTTGTGATGATGACTTCTAGATTTTGGGGATAATAATAGTTATTGATTTTATTAATGAGTTTAAGTCTTCCGCATTGTATTTTGTTAATTATGATTGAAATGTTTGGGTTTAGATTGGTTGGTTCGCTCACATAGTAGGTTAAGTGTGGGTGCCAGTCGCGGCTCGGTTTTGGGTCGTGACAGATCTGTATATATAAATTATCATTTTGGTTTATTAAAAGGTGAGATTCTGAGATGGGTCAATATGCCTGGTAGATTAGATGATAATAATATATATTGGTGAAATAATTAGTTAGTTAATGGAATCCATGTCTCAGTATAGAGATTGATGATACTCCTTTTATGAGAAGCTTGTAAGTTTTCATGTGTAAACCCGGCCGATAGATTTATGAATCTGGCACATGAAATAAGTTAAGTATTGCTCTAAAAGAAGTTAATCATTGACTTAAATTCGTCAGTAATTTAATTTATTGATTAGTATCGGTAATCTTAACATGGGGAATCAATTAAGTGTTTAGTTGTGAATTTCGAAATAAATAGAGGAGTCAATTATGAATTTTTAATGGAATGATTTGTAATTTATTAAGGTAAGAATAATTCAAATTAATTATTTAGAATTATTTCCATAATAGGAAGCCTCAGTAATAAATTCTTTGGTCCCTCTAGTGCCCAATTTAACTAGAACTCAGAATCCTATTTTCTAGTGAAGATGGAAAAGTAGCGTGTCTTTTTTTTTTTAAAGGAAGAAACGTGTGTTTTCATGTTTTCTTGAAAAAAAAGGATTTGCTTTTTTCTTCTCTTTGGACTAGGAAGGCATCTCTACAAATAGGGATTCTTCTAATCTAGATTGATTAGAGTATTCTATACAATACTTGCCCACCCAAGTATTGAGAGAGTTCAATTGTTGACTGGGATCACTGTAGAAGACTATATAGCTGGAGTTGGATTTACTTCAAGATATCTGCACACACTTAAAGAGGTAATCCTGAGTTAATTTTCAGCATACTTTGTATGTGATGACTATTTGTGATTGTTATTTATATTCATGCAAGATATATGATTCTAGAATGCTTCCGCTGTGTATGCTATTTTCCAACAGTTGGTATCAGAGCCAGGTTTGTGTGGCTCAGAAACATTGTGAAAGACTTGGCAGTTGTTCCTGCAATAGAAATGCTACTTACAGTGTTTTGTGATAATAGTGGAGTATTTGCAAATTCAAAGAAACCACGAAGTCATAAGAAGGCAAAACACATTGAGTGAAAATACCATTTGATTCGAGACATTGTACAGAGAGGGGATGTGATGGTGGCGAAGATTGCATCAGAGAACAACCTTGCAGACCCTTTCACAAAAGCTTTACCGCAAAAGTCTTTTGATAAACATGTTTTCAGGAATGGGTGTTAGAGTTGTAGGTGCATGGTTATGAGTCTAAGTGGGAGATTGTTAGGATATACTATTAACCATGCATTTTAATATAGTATTAATACTGAACAATTGTTTATTCATTTATATAATTCAAGAAAGTGTTACATTAAATAGACCAATTGTCATATATGTGTCCTTAACTTATATAGTAGATGATTTGGTGTACAGAGTTTAAGCTTATAAACAGAAGATTAAATCATCAGTTCTTATAAGTTAAAAATTTATAGTTCAAAATTATAGATGGAAATTTGGACAAAATTATCAGAAAGATTGTAGCACGAGATTAAATGTAATTTATCTTGATTATGAGAATTGCATAGTTCTAACTTCTCGTGCTAGTGCATTTGGTATGTATTGAACGGGACCAAGCAGAGACAGTTTTTTTAGACTGACTGATAAAAACATATTCTCTAAACTATTAAATTTACTTATATTCTTGATCTTGATATAACGATTATGATATGTATATATTAATTATCATTTTGGTTTATTAAAAGGTGATATTCTGAGATGGGTCAATATGCCTGGTAGATTGGATATTAATAATATATATTGGTGAAATAATTAGTTAGTTGATGGAATCCATGTCTCAGTATAGAGATTGATGATACTCCTTTTGTGAGAAGCTTGTAAGTTTTCATGTGTAAACCCGGCTGGTAGATTTATGAATCTGGCACATGAAATAAGGTAAATATTGCTCTAAAAGAAGTTAATCATTGAATTAAATTCGTCAGTAATTTAATTTATTGATTAGTATCGGTAATCTTAACATGGGGAATCAAATAAATGTTTAGTAGTGAATTTCGAAATAAATAGAGGAGTTCAATTATGAATTTTTAGTGGAATGATTTGTAATTATTATGGTAAGAATAATTCAAATTAATTATTTAGAATTATTTCCATAATAGGAAGCCTCCGCAATAAATTTTGTTGTCCCTCTAGTGCCCAATTAAACTAAAACTCAGAATCCTATTTTCTAGTAGAAGATGAAAAAGTAGCGTGTATTTTTTTTGTAGGAAGAAACGTGTGTTTTCAAGTTTTCTTGAAAAAAAAAAAGATTTGCTTTTCTTCTTCTCTTTGGAGTAGGAAGACATCTCTATAAATAGGGATTGTTCTAATCTAGATTGATTAGAGTATTCTATACAATACTTGCCCACCCAAGTATTGAGAGAGTTCAATTGTTGATTGGGATCACTGTAGAAGACTATAGAGTTGGAGTTGGATTTACTTCAAGATATTTGCACACGCTTCAAGAGGTAATCCTGAGTTAATTTTCAGCATACTTTGTATGTGATGACTATTTTTGATTGTTATTTATATTAATGCAAGATATATGATTCTGGAATGCTTCTGTTGTGTATGCTATTTTCCAACACTTTTGTTCTATTTCAATGGGGTTAAGAAGATTAAAATAAGCATAGTTTCTTATTGGTAAAATGCATAAGTACCCACCCTCCAACCTATGCCTGAAATCTTAGAGACACACTCATACTATACTAAGGTCCTGTTACACCCTGCACTTATTTTATAAATAATTTTATCCATTTTCGGCCTACATGACATTATCTTCTGGTCTAAGCGCATGCTGAAAATTTTATCAAGCTATCTGGTTGATAGTGTCACATAGGACAAAAAGGGGTAAACAATTATTTATAAAATAAGTTAAGGGGATAAAAGGACAGTAGAATGACATAAATTCGTATCTAGGATTTTATAGATAAATTGGAAATTACTTATGCATTTTCCCTTTGTTATTTATTTGAGAGGCACCCAAACTTACGGAGAGGACCCTGTTTTGCACGCACAAATTAGCAGTAAAGACAACTAGGATAGATAAATTGTATACATAGATATATATTGAAGATCATAAATATTTAGAAAAGGAGTAGGTAGTTGTTGGTCAAAATAGAGGATTGGGAGAAGTAGTTTGTAATAGTGAGACACTTTATGATTTTCAATAAAACCTGTTAGATCAACCAAATGATCAAATATCATACCAAGAATGTTTACTAAAACTTTTTGATACCTCAACTTGATATATTCTACATCACGCATTTCGGTTTCAATAACAATCAATATTTCACAATCAATGGTATATTACATTTTTTAGTAGTGGTTCTTATTTATCATGTATGTTAGTGATTGAAATATGATTTAAAATAATTTCTATTTAATAAGCTTTTTTCTATATACCTATGAATTTTATTATATTTAGAAATGATACATTGAAAGAATTAATTATCTTTTCAAATAACAATAGATTGATAGTTTCTTTCTTGATCTTTCAAAAGAAACAAAAGATCTCGGAAATAGTTCAACAGTAGTATGTCGTCGATTTCTTTCCTTCTTTTATTGTATGTGTAAATTATTTAAAAGTAAAGCCTCCTTTTTCCCTCATGTGAGGATTGTTATAACTTGTATCTATCCATTAATAAATCATTCACTTAGTAGTCTTAATGGTGACCTCTTTGAAAAGGTGTTTATATTAGTAAAAGGCGAATATCAGTCGTTGGCATGTCCGATGTAAGATTGACTGATGCGTAAGGGGTAATTTGGGGGATTTTTATTTAATTTTGGCCTACTTAAGAGGGCTGTGACGTTTACACGTGTTATTCTTGCATACTCGGTGTTGTCACATTCTAATAAAACCTACGTATTCTTCACTCTTTCTTCATATCTTCGGCTTCTCTCTCGTTCTCGCCGCTTACTTTATGTTCAGTAACAAGATTAATTCTATTCATCCTATTTTTCTCTTTATTTTTTCAATATGGTTATATTGTTCTTCTCCTTTTGTTGAGTTTTTATAGAGCATCCCCCCCCCCCCGGCTCTTTCTTAAGAATAAATTATTTTCTTGGTGGTCTTATCCTCTGTATAGTTGTGGTTAGGGGTGTCAGGTTTGAATAAAAATCGATCCAGAAAAAAAAAATTATATCAAAACTATTCAATAAATCAATTTTATTTGGATTTGATTTTGTTTGATTTTAGATTTTTGAAACCGATAGTATTTTTTGTTTTGTTTGAAAAGGGGTTGTATTAGTCGCCCAAGTGTAAAGAGCCAGTATTGGTCGTTGGCATACCCGAGGTCATATTGATCGATGCAGTGAGGGGCATTACGTAATTTTCATTGAATTTGACCTACTTAAGAGTGTTGTAATGTTTATATGTGTTTTTCTTGCATTCTTGACGTTGTCACATTCTTATAAAACCTAGATACTCTTCCCTCATTATTCATCTCTTCATCTTCTCTCTCGCTTTGACCGCTTAGTTTATGTTCAGTAATTAGGTTAGTTCTTATTATCCTTTTTTCTCTTTATTTTTTCTATGTGGGTATTGTTCTTCACCTAATGTTGAATTTTTATAGACTTTTTCTAATTTAGCCCCCCCCCCCCTCTTCCTATGTTTTTTAGGCAATCACTTTTCAAGAATTAATTATCATTATTATTGGTGTTCGTATCCTCGGTATACTTGTCGTTGGGGGTGTTCACGATTTGGACGAAAGTCGATCCAGACCAAAAAAAATATATCAAAATAATTCAATAAATTAATTTTATTTGGGTTTGGTTTTGTTTGTTTTTAGATTTTTAAAAATCAATAACATTTTTGGCTTTCTTTAAAAAAAACGAAGAAATAACTTAACCGATCTGATAAATTATGTACCGTACATATATTTTATTATTAGTACTTTCTGGACATGTGCAACACACGTGCATCCTATCTAAACTGACATAAAATATTTTAAATAACTAAAATATAGAAAATCATCTTACAATTAAATTACAATAATATCATTCCTTTTTACAAAAACAATTGAAATATTTGAGATCTACTGTTTGATATCAACATGTAAGGTAACAAATTGAAATATGATAGCATAGTATATTTCACCGAGCTAAAAGACATGACAATACTTCTTTTTTTAATATGTTATAATTATTAAGGAAACCTAATAGATGTATATTATTATCTAACATACGAATCATCTGCATGACAAAATTCAGAGAAAAAAATAGAAAATGAAAAAACAATAGTTAATAATAAAGTTAAGATATAAATGAAGGTTGCAATTAACCTTCAAAATTGTTTTTTTTTTAATTGTAAAGGAATATCAAACATCAAATCCTACTAAATGAAATATTTTATAAAAGAATAGCTTGGAATATAGAAAGATGAGTGACAACTTGGATGTCAAAATGTATGAAAAGTTATAAATTGAATTTATATTTCTCAAAATAAGATAAAAGAAAAAATATAAATATAAATGAAAGAAATCATATCATGACTTCTTCCATGAATGGAATAATTTATTTCAAATGTGATTATATGTTATATTTTATACCTGAAATTATTTGTTGTCTCTATCTTACACCTTCCTTAAAAATATATTCATTATCATAAGTTATATTAAAATTATAATAAACTACACCCTTACACACACTTTAAAATCAACTCAACATATATAAATAACAAAATCTTAAAACAAATTAAGTAACGTTTATCATCAATTAATATAGTACAATAATGTAATCATAAAAAAGAACAAGAAAATTACATTTTTAAAAGTTATGAATGCTATTGCAAAAAGTATATTTGTAGTATCACGATCTTATTTGTCACCCTTTATTTTGCATTCAAAATAACAGAAACTAAAAAAAAAATAAAAAAAAAATAAGAGAAACTATACAATAAAATAAAAAAGGAAAAATGCACAAGTACCCCCTTAACCTATGTGCGAAATCTCAGAAACACACTTAAACTATACTAAAATCCTTTTAACCCCCTGAACTTATTTTATAAGTAATTTTCTACCCCTTTTCGGCCTACCTGACACTAGTTTGAAAGAAAAAATCAACCAATGTTGGACCAACAAGATAGTGTCACGTAGGTCGAAAATCGGTAGAAAATTATTAATAAAATGAGTTCAGAGGGTAATAGGACATTAATATAATATAAGTGTGTCTTTGAGATTTCGGGCATAGAATGAGGGGGTACTTGTGCATTATCTCATCTTTTTATAAACCGACAAGAATAGATTTTTCACAGGGAAGGTTTGAACATTTAAGACACATTAGAATTCAATAATGAGAGAATAACAATAGTGAAAGGACAATATATATATATATATATATATATATATATATATATATATATATATATATATATATATAATGACCCTCACTTATGTTGTGACTTTTCCAAAGAGTTGTGACATTTTCAAATAAATTTGACTTTTCTAAAGGGTTGTGACTTCTCGAAAAGTCATGACTTTTCATATAAGACAAGAAAACTCTTATTCATGCTACCCTTTGTTGACAATAAATATAGGGGTTTTATCTCATATTATTCATTAAAAAGACTAATTTCCTACAAGTTGTCACAACAATTTCTACTTTCATGTTTCTTCAGTCATAAATCACAACTATTCACTCCTTATAAGTTCTTTGAGATCTCTTTTTTGTGACAATTTGAAGTTATTTAAGATTTTCAGAAATGATTCATCCCCAATCCATTGATATGTTTTGCCGAATTTCTTGGCAGTGGAGTTAAGAAATTGTCTTTCGATTAAAGAAGAAAACAAGAGAACAAAGAAATATACAATTATATATGAAATTTGCTTCACACAGAAATCTATTTTTTCTATATATGGTTTGTGGAAAAAAAAAATTCTTTTTTTTTCTTGAATAATTTCTTTTGTGTTTTCATTAGAGAGAGATTTTAAATACACATATTGTCATTATTTATTTTAATAAAATAAAGAGATAAAGATGTGACAGAAACACTAAAAATAAACAAATACAAAAATGCACATAATTTGGGTAAAATATTTTTTCTTTATATTTCCATTTCTTATTCTTTTAACATCAGATAAAGGAGTTTCATCCTAATTTTGCTAAAACGTCGGGCATCAACGTAGTCCCTTCAATTAGAAGTTTTATGTTAAGTCTTCTATTTCACAAATAGATTTTCACTTTTACTTATAATGATAATGTAACCATGATAATAATTATTTTTAATAGATATCTAAGTAAAAATGAATAGAAAAAGTAAAGTGTTGGTGGCAAGAGATTTAAATCAAATAAAATACTAGGGTGAATATGTCATGAACATATATTTTTGCCTTGCTTCTTCATTGGCTATGAATTGATCCACATAGTTTTACTTTTTTATATTTATGTTGGGTATGCATTTTTTAATGTATGAATTTCCTGTTATTTTGTGTTCATTTTGATCAAAGAAAATATTATGTTACAAGATACAATCTATGTCAGCTATATAAAAATGAAAAAAAATATGTGATGGATCATAAAATGATCTTAAATAAAATTAAATATTTATAAATAATACTTTAAATTTTATTCATATTTTAGTTTGTTTAATTAAAAATATTAATGTTTTATATCACTATAGAAAATCTATAAGATACTAAATATTGTCCAAAGACAAAATCTATATGATATGTATGCGGAAAAAAAAAAGATAGTTTTCTTTAGAACTAATTATTGATGTAATACACCTTTCTCTATAACATTCTACTTATGAAAGTATTGACATTCAAAAATTATATTTATATCATAGCTTTGCTCAAAAATTAACTGAATAATAATATTATTTAGGTAAAATGCACAAGTACCCCCTCAACCAATATCCGAAATCCCAGAGACACACTTATACGATACTAAGGTCCTATTACCCCCCTGAGCTTATTTTATAAGTAATTTTTTACCCCTTTTTGCCCTACGTGGCACTAGCTTGAAGAAAATGTCAACCAACATTGGGCCCACAAGATAGTGGCATGTAGCCGAAAAGGGGTACCAAATTATTAATAAAATAAATTCAAGGGGGTAATAGTACTTTAGTATAGTATAAGTGTGTCTCTGAGATTTCGGTCATTGGTTGAGGAGGTACTTGTGCATTATCCCTATTTTTAAAAAGATATATCATATTTGGAGATAATATATTAAAATATCTATGACAATCGTTCTTAGTGTCATGTACATATTAAATTTTAAGTATTAATACCTAAGAGAGTAATTGAAGTAGATAGTGTCCATGATTTACCGTCGTGACCTTAAGAGGAGAAGTTCTTGCTAAACATTTTTCATCGTGAGATTATTTTTATGTTTTGTTGGTCAAGCTAGTTTACCAAATTGAGAAAAGTAAAGAACAATACGACTTATGAAATATCACTTTATCTTCAAATTTAAATTTTTTGAATGCATTTTAAAATGTTTCAATGATTTGTGGTCATATATGACTACATAACAATCAACTCTATGAAAAATTGTATTAATAATTTAAAGTATTTGTCAACTTTTCTTTCTGTTATAATTATTTACAAAAAATATTAGTAACATTAATTCTAATCTACAACATCGTATACTATAATACACACATGCAACTCACATGCCGTAAAGCTAGTATATTACTAAAAGTAGGAAGCTCCTAAGCTCAAAGTTGAATTACCATTTTGTCCTTCTACTTAATTTAAATGATTAAATATCTAATTAAATATTATTATTTTAATCACATAATAACATAATTTGGATTCCAAGAATTGTAATTTAATTATTTAGTTATGACAATTACATAATAACATAATTTAAATTGCAAAGTTCTACTTTAATTCTCTACTTATAAAATCAGAAATTTCTTTTGTTTTCTATACAAAGAAAAGATTAAAAAAATTAGTATGAGGGAGTAATTTCCTGTATCGATTTGGGTAAAGTGATAGTATGAAATACTTTTACCACGAACTAGATCACATTTTTCCAGTGGTAGATTAAGCTTACCTCCCTTCTTCCCGTGCATCATCGGGAGCCATAAATGAGCAAAAGGTGTCACGAATTTGAAAAGTAATCTGGAAAATTTAAAGTTTAAATACTATTATGATAAATATTAAAAAAATAAAGCATGAACATTAACTTTAAAAGCTACATGTATCTAATTTAATTTCTTGTCTTTAAAATATAAATAGTAACAAAAAAAAAAGTTTTCATATTCTTTTACATATTATAAAACCAATAGCTTTAGCCTTCGGCCATTATCAATTTATTACTCCATCCGTCCCAGTTTATATGTCAGCTTTTTTACTTTGCACTTACATTAATAAATGACGTAGTTTTATCCTTCTACCCTTATATAATTTTTAGGAAATGAAGATATCAATCAATGAATATGAATTAATTTATTTTGATTAATTAATTCAACTAATGAACATGAATAATTTACTTAACTTTTCTAAGTTGGTCAAATATATATTTTCAAGGCTAATAACTCACGAGGGTATAAAAGGAACAATATGGTAATGTATACATTGATTTTATGAAATGACAAGTATTATTGACCAACTATTTATAGAAAGGGATGAAATATCAAATGGGATGGAGTGAGTTATTATTTTTTGTTCTTTAAGATGCTCAAGATTTGATGTATTCACAACACTTTCTTAGATAAAGGTAAATTCTTTTTATATTAGTTTCTTTAATTAAACCTTAAGTTGTGTTAGACCTTTGTTTTGCTCTTAATAAATTTTTTTCTCCTTTGATCTTTGGTGTTCATTGATTGCATTTTCAATTTTAGAATTTTGTTTTATAAAGATTACGGGGTTAATTTTGATTGGTCTTCTTTTGAAATTCTTGCATCTGCTCAATCTTTTCCTCCTTTTCTATTATCTTAAGAAATTTGTAGTACTAATTAGCATACATGTTCGAGAAGTAGTAATTAAATAAGAGTATAAATGTCATTAGTTTAAGAAAAAAGAATTAAATAAGCTAGTTGCTTAAAGAAAAAAAGGATTGGCCTAAAAGCCCTACTCAACAACGCTGCAACTTTCAGGGTTAAAAAAAGTGAGAAGAAAAACAGAGTTGTATGTTTCTATTTCCAGCAAAGGACCACCAAAGAGAATAAAGAACAGAAGGGTGAGGGAGAAGAAGGAGAAAGAGACTTATTAGAAGGTTTCGATTCCAGGTTCGAGGTAAATTTTTGTTGCTTTTCTTCTTCGGCAGCCTCTCCGAGATTTTTAGTTAGGTCATTCAAAGTAGGTGTTGAAATCTAATTTCTAAAGGCTAATAATTGGGCAGCAAGGGTTGTACAGACGGATAAATCATATATATATTTCTATCTATTTTATGAGTATCAAGATACATGATTGATCAATGGTTTTGGGCATGAGATTACCAATAGATAGAAATATATTTTATACTAATATTGCCAAAATATACTCCCAATAGAATTAGTTGGAATTTCATTGTTATGCTGAGCATGAGTTGCTATTATGTGTAGTAATATCCAAGAAATACTTAGAGCTCTTAACTTGTTGTTGCTGAAATTGAAGGAATGTATCGTTACAAAATAAGATACTTTGACACATTGAGAATCAAACCTCAAACTTGAGGGTTTGGTACTTTAAATACTTATAGAATTAGCTTAAACATTGAATCTAACTGGAAATTGTTATGAATTTGATTATAGATTGACCAAACGGATTCATACAGATTGCTCGAGTTTCGAGCTTGGTATTTCAGCTCTAGTACTATGAGTAATAATCTTACAACAATTAATGTTTTATAACTTGCATGTCTTTCACATGGTTTATAAAGTAAATGTGTTACCGAATGTTTGAACTTGCATGTGGGACAAGTCTTTTAATTGATATGATACTGAAAATATTATTTGAGATGATCTCATTCTTACAATATATGATACTAATATTGAAAAGGTTTTTCACTTATTTGGAAAATAGTATTTTGGGAGGTGACTGTTAAACTTTGAAATGATATGATAAGATTTAAATGTTGTGTTTGATTTTGAATTGTTTTTACTAATTATTAGAAAAATATAAATAGGAGTAGAGCTTACTGAATCCCGTAGCTAACGACTGGTACGTTAGACCTAGTGCGCGTTGTAATTACCGATTACTAATAAAACCCCTTCTATTGGGAAGGTAGAACTAGTATACCGTTACTAATATACATCGATTAGAGATCAATTGATATGAACATTTAACTCCTTTATGAGAATTTCACTATTACTGGTTACTTCTTAAAGAGAAGGTCACACTGATTACATGATTCCTCCTAGGAAACCTCCAGCTATAAGATTTGATATGGAAGTGTTTTCTGATTTTACAATTGTAAGATTTGACATGAAAGTATTTTCCGAGTTACAGCTATAGAATTTAATATGAAACCGTTTTCTAAGTTTACAACTATATGATTTGATATGAAAGTGTACTCTGAGTTACAACAATAAGATTTGATATGAAAGTGTTTTCTGAGTTTACATCTATAGAATTTGATACAAAAATGTTTTTCTAGAGTTTACAACTATAAGATTTGATATGAAAATGATTTTTTGGGGTTTACTATTAAGTATTTACAGTGATTTTTCTTATATGAAGAACATAAGATTGAATATTGTTATCGTTTCTAAAAACAAATGATTTTATCATTTTGACTATCATACTAGCATGTTTTCTAACTTGTCCCTCATAAAAATGGTTGTGATTAAGTGTTATTACTCATTGAGCTAGTATCTCACTCCTCACTAATGTTTTTACAGAGAAGGCAGGTGACATTGGTAAGGACTTCCTTTCCTACAACTTACAAGTTAATTATTTCTGGCGAGCCCTGAATTTGTTCTCATGGACAACAAGCTTATTAGTTGTTATAGACATTTCTTGAAGTTCTTAGAGTCTCTCCATAGTCATTTCTTTTATTAGAAGTTACAACTATTTTTTTGTATTGTAAACTGGTGTCTAGTATGAGACTTACATTTTGGAGTTGGAAATAGTATATTTACTCTTCATATAGTTTATTGATGAATAAGGTGGATTAATGATGAGATTGGTTGGCTGCGTCATGGATTTTTGATATAGGTAATTTCGGCATAGGACGAAAAATAGAGAAAATTCTATCCGATTTTCTGTAGATTTCTAGTTAAGGCTTGCTTTGGAACTCTTCTCCGTAGCGGGATCACGATTCTAAATTGGACCGTGACAGTACCAAAATGGTCATTACAACATAAACCGAATTACAAGCTGAAGCGAAATCCAAAAAATTAGTCAAGCAATGAGGCAAATATATGATCAATTTCACTAGTGACAAGATAGACCAAAGAAATCGCGCAATAATTATCCATAAACTGACAACATACTCTCATGTGTTGAATTATTTTTCAAATTATGGATGTGCTAAATGAGGCTAGTTTCCGTATTCAATCTGGAAGCAGAGGGACAAGAAGAGTTGATTTTTCGTCCTTTGAGGATTGAACGTTTGTATCTCTGTGTGTAATACTCTGTCAAGGGAATAAATCTTGAAGGTCAAGGATATCAGCTAGGACATCAATTGTTTTAGCGTAATTTCCTGCTTTAGCGTGTTGCATAACCAAATGTTGTTTCTCGTAACAACGGTTGTATATCTCCACATGTACACAAAAAAACAAATTAAAGATGTTCAATCATCATAGTCATTCTTCGACAAAACCACGTCATTAATCATACTGTTTGTACTACATCCTATTTTGTAAAAGGGGTAAATTCTATGACTAAGGTAGAATAGAATCAAAGACCTTAACTTTGCAAAGTTTTGCAGGGCAACACCAGATGATGTGTAAAGAGTAAAGACAAAGTAAGGCTTTCCCCTTAGGCATAGGTAAAAGATGAGCAATTCTTTAAAGTCACATGATGATGGAATACATCACTAGTTCACTACACTAAATGACATCACAAGAGGGCTTTCAACAAATAAAAAAATTTTACCTTGATAATCATATAACGATGCGTATGATATAGTTGAACCTCCATAGAAGTTAAAAGAAAATTCCCAACAGAAAACAAAGTAACGGAACAAGAAGAAGAGGGACCAAAGAAACAACTTTTTGATTCACATACATCAAAATTTAAAACTGCAAAGAAAAAAATAGTTAAAAACAGTAAACATTAAATAAAGTAGTGATTGACATACATCAAATTTTAAATATACAATACAATATATTTGTTGGTGTTTTTCTAAAAAAATGAGGCAACAAAAAATTGAAATGTCTCTCAAAGAATTGAAAATAACTTTCACTGATTTTATTAAGCATTCAGGGCTTTAAATAGCCTACATAAAAATAAAATATGCATAATTTAAAATTTAAAACAACACAAAATATCTCAACAATTCAAACAACCTAACTAAAATTAAAAATTCGAATTCATCTTAAACTAATTAACTTATTTTGTTAAAAACTACTGTAGTAACTAAAAGCAAACTTCAACACTCCTCCTTTGCTTTAGATACTGAAATTTAAAAAAGTTGCTCCTCCTCGATTTCTGCGTCTACATCTTGTGCTTGAAGATTGTTCTTCACCTTGCATACTTTTGTAACATGACTGGTTTGTTTGAAATTTCCACATCATCCTCGAAGTTTCATCATCCTCGAAGTTTTTCCAATCATCAAAATATTAAAATATCATTTCCCTCTTTTTGATAATGACAAACATCTTCTTCGCCCTATCAACAACATCAGGTCCTCTTCAGGTAGCTAGCATTTATTCTCCCTATCGGCATGATCATATCTCTTTAAGTAGCTACCATTGATCCCCCCTATAGACATGACCATGTGTTCTTCAAGCAACTATAACATCATTGATCTCATACCTTACCTTAACAATTTTCCCCCTTTTGACATCATGAAAAAGGGTTAAAGTAGTAAACCAAGTTGACAAAAATGTGGTTCAAGCATATTCATGGTCACTTGGGCAACACTGAGCATGCGTAAAAAGGCATAAACTAATGAGACAAGTCAGTAGAAACAAGAAATTTTTCATTCACAAATAAAAGATCATCCATCGGAGCATTGCAAACATCATTATGAATGAGAATCAAGGCAATAACCACCGAGTGTCGTTACAAAAGAGAAAGAAGGACTGACGAGGGAATTTAGGGAGAGAGCGGATGACTTAGTAGCAAGGGATGTAAAAAAAAGAATTAGTACAACATATCCCTTTGCATGTTTTTTAGAACTTTCTCCTGAGGTTCAACTTGCTTTGTCGCCAACCTTTTTGTTCTGTTGTATGTGGACCCTCCAATTGTTCCTCCAAAAGCTATGCCTTCAACCAACTATTTTAGGATCCTTGTTGGCAAGAGCAACGGTCATAGCTTTCGAATTAATCTTGAGTTTCTCATGATAGAAAGATTACCAAGATGAAACTTACTTAATGAGTAGGTCAATACTAAGGGACCAGTCAATTTTTTTTCATTTTCATTTTTCCCCCAATTTTTTTTATATAAAGTGAGACACCCTTCTATTCAGAATACATTGAATTCTCGGAGTAACAATCCTTTCCCTTTTGAAAATCATCTTTTCCACCTTCTTCATTTTGCTTGCTGGACCTTGTCCCTATTCACAATCAAAAATTTCTTTTAACAGATAATTCTCCAATAGGAACAAAAGATTCAAACATTTGAAGTTTTTTTTTGAGTGAAAAGAAAAGATGGTTTTGAAGCTTTCTGATTTTTGGAAAGGGAGATAGAGTTTTCTGGGGATGTGGAAAGAAAAATATAGTACAACGGAAGTGGAAGGGGGTATATTATGAAAGAGAGTGTCATCTTGGTATTCAAAATTTAACTCAACGAATAGATACCTGGATGACAGACAAGTGGCAACTGTAGCAGTTCTCATGCATAATACAAAATGCAATTTTAAGAGTGCTAACCTTCGAGAACGGACCAGGTCCCTCTCTATTGGTTGAATGAGATGGCCTAAATCTTAATGACCTCCCTTTTCCTTCAACACTTTTTCTATGTGTGTATACCTACAAAAGGTATGATTGAATTTGCCAAATCATATATAACTGAAAAGTAAGGATACCTGCTCCCTTTGCATAGTCATGAGAGGGTCGATTGTTGCTGGCAGGATCTATTCAGTTTCTGCATCCGCAACTTCAATTTCCTTATCTGGACCAGGTCCCCCGTTAGAGATTTTGTGAAGACATCATTTATTTGATTATACAGAATTAAAAGCTGATATTTCATTTCTCAACATGATCCTTCAGAAGTGATGTCTCACATAAATATGCTTAGTGTTGTTATGGTGGACTGAGTTCTTAGCCATAATGAGACCACTCGTGAGAGCACTCGTGATAACACATAGAAGAGGGATAGTTTGAGTAATTACCCTAAAAACTTCACAATGATGTTTGATCTACATAATTTGAGCACCTCAGTTTGCATAACCTACATATGTTGCCTCAATTGTTGAAGGAGCAACACAATCTAGTCTTTTATTCCTCATTAATGAGATATGATCTCATAAAATAAGCCACTTAAGCTCTTTCTATCAGCGTGATACCCAATATAATCAACATCACCATATTCATTCAATCAACATAAAACCTGCTGATCGATAGATTAGAAGAAGGTCTCTGTCTTTATCAAAAAGTCTTAGGATTCTCGTAGAAGCTTTCAAGTGTCATTCTGTTGGACAAACTGGAATCTTGCATAAATCCTAACACAGGTATCTTTCACATGTAGACCATATTTATCAGCGTCCTGTTAGAAGTTTGATTGTTTTGCATCTCCAAAAAGAAATTTAATTCTCCCATCATACTCAGTACTCATAAGTACAACACAACCTTTTTTGAACCCACTGTTGAAGGGAACTTGGACAGCCTGTCAACTGATTGGAGAATCCGAGTGTCACACTTTTCTTCTTTCACACTGAGCCTGATTAGCTTCTTCAATCTAACCTTTATGCTTCACATTATCAGTTTGAAAAACATCATCATTGTCCAGCCTTGTCTACAGGACCGGGTCCCTCGTTAGGTTCATCATTTGCATCTGTTTCCTTGAGCTTGGTGGATTCATGAAGAGGATGTTCTTCAACAAGCTCATTGATTAGCCTATCTCTCTTAATCTGAAGCAGCTCTTCTATCTCAAAAACTTCTTTATTTTGCAGCCTCTCAATTATTCATGAGCATGTCTCTTATGTCATACATCAACATTCTCACTTTGAGCACACAACAAGTGTGACTATCACTACGAGCAGTATTCAGATCAACAATTTACATGATGTTGCATCTCTTTTCAGTCAAGTTCACCATTCGAGAGATCAAGTTATTACCACACATGCATCTAGTAAGGGCCAATCTGAAATCTTTATCACGAAGTTGTGGAACATTTAGAGGATTGTACTTCAACCTATTGACATAGTACACAACTTCAAGAAAGTGTTTCATGGACTTCAAAGTCGTGCTTACACCAAGATGTACAATTATTTGTCATTGCCAAAAGAGACACATCCACCTTGAGAGAGAGAGAGGAAGTTTTTGTATTATCATTCATATGATTTAAGCATTTACCATTCATAAACCAACACTGACTTATAGTACCTCCTCTCACTTGTATAACAAATCATTAGTTAATCTTTGGAACCCACTTGAGATGGAGTTCCAAGTAAGAAGATAACGGAGTTATAAGAAATTTTTTTGTCCAATGAGGTGGCCCAATTTTCTTCAACTTTAGACTAATGGCAAGACCAAGTCCATTCTTATTTCTGTTACTCCGTTTAGAACAATTTGAAGAACTTCCTTGATTTCTCTTCAAAGTTGCACACTTCTTCAGATGACCTTCTCACCCATAGTGCAAAGAGAGTAAATTGTCAACAAATTAAACAATTTTGGTGTGAAGATCGTATGGGTAATCTATCTTTTCACAACCCAGCCCTCTTCTACTGTTGTTACCTTGGCAGATTATATTTGTAAGGATTTTAGAGGTGTGTTCCATTTAAGAGATTTTATCAGTTCATCTTTTACACGGACCAGGTGCCCTTACAACACCAAATTTCCTTTCAAAGAAAAGATCATATTCATTTCAACAGTGTGCATCTTATTATCAAGCTCCGGCTGCAAACTGCTGACCTTGTTCTTTCCTTTAGAAACTGTAATAGTCACCCATTTTATCTTTTCCTTCAATTCTAGATTTTTCATCTTTTAGAACAACAATTTGTTTCTCAATATTAGATATTTGGGTAACCATAGCAATTTTTTTATGTTAAAAGATGTCTAAGCTACTGTTCAATAGATCATTCTTAGTGGTTAGCTCAGTGATTGCATCAATAAGTACAACAACTAGCTTTCTCAATTTTCTAATGGAAAAGACATTCACATTTTGCTTGAATTCAGATAAGGGTACCTTTTCATTGATTTATTCATCATCTGCTTTTCCATGAAAGCAAACATGGCATCAAACACATCTTTACCATCTTTAATGCAAGCATGGATGCATTTTTAGGATTTTCTGACTCCTTTGATTCAGTTGAGGAATTACTCGAGACACCAAGAGCCTTTTTCACAACATGATCAACAATTCCTCTTCTTCTTGACATGTCATGGACCTTGTCCCTGCTTTCGTTCTTGTCTCCTCTGGACTTGCACATTTCTTGTTTCACCCTTGTACACAGAACAATCTCTAATGAAGTGGTATGGCTTACCACACTTGAAAAACACATCATTTAAGTTTGTAACCTTGTCAAGATTTCCTTCATTCATGAGAGTTCCACGTATTCTCATGAGTTTTTGAAAACTTTGAGTGAGATAGCCCATATTCTCATCTATTTCAGGTACTTCACTTTGTGACACCTTGAGAGAAAATTATTTGTCCCTTTTTGCATATTTATTTTGATCTACTTCATTAATCAGACCTGATTTTTTATCTTTGCCTTTGAGAATGAGACCATCTTTTTTCTGTGTATCTCATCTTGAGAATCACTACAGGCATTTTTTCAAACTGCACAAACTTTCTTTACCACCCGATTGACATTATCTTTTACCTTAGAACGATTATGAATCTGGTCCCTTTGCTTTTCTTTGGGGTCTTGACATTCATGTTTATGTATCTCAAAGTCTCTCATAAAGTGTCCTAGCTTTCCACCCTTATGAATAGGTCATTTGCATCTTTTGTTCTGTGGGAGTTTCTTTTGTTTTGACACCCTACATGTTTTTTTTACTATTTTTCAAAAACTTTTAGTCAAATAAGTCACTCTCCTCTTCATCTTCAGAAGAAACATTTTAAGATACCTTTAGCACTACTGACTTCTCCTTCTCTCTATCTTCATTGTACTATCTTGTAGACTTGGGAGCCTCTTGAGTTAGATCTCCCTCCTTCACTTCCTTGGTAGGAATGTAAGGACCCGCAAGACTTAGTGGAGCTGGCATTCCTTGCAGGAATCTCTCTTTGTGTTAACCAGATAGAGAAAACCCGCTCTATACCAATTGATAAAATGCATGCGTCCACTATCAGTCAATGAAACAGGTTCCTTGACACAATAAGAACAATATGAACAATAAACAAAAAGGAAAACACAACACAAGTAGCTTACGTGGAAACCTCCTTGCTCAAGGGAGTGAAACCATGACTTAGTGCACATTATTTTCAACTGTCTTCACTAATCTTCTCAAGAAAAAGTGAAACCCGATTACAACCAATATGAGAAAAAGTTATTAATCTCACGACCAAGTATAACTCTAATGCTTGAAAATCCTAAGCGGATGCAACACTAACTACTGAGCTACCACCCTCGGCTAACTTAAACTTTCTAAGAGGATACCGTACTGCTGATTAAACCACAACTCTGCAAATGATTTAAAATTGGAGTAATCAAATACAACACTGCCCACTAAATCATCAAACCTAGATAACTTTGAATTTTGACTAAGGAACAAAACAATGTTTCCCACTAAATCAGTTAACCCTAATTACTTCAGACTTTGACAAACCAAAAGCATATATCTGAATCTTTTATAGACTAGGAACTAATTTACACAGAAGTATAATTCTTAAGACATACTCTGATTCTTGCAACTTGATCAGGTCCTTGTTGTTCTTGGCAGAGAATACTTCTTGAAAGTGAGTCTTTGCAAGTGTTATTAAGAATTTTCAAGTTTCAAAAACATATAAATGATAGACACAAAACTTAAACTCAACATGGTTGCTTCAACACTCTATGAGGTCCCTGTTGAATATGAGTATTATTCTTCCTTGAATATGGCCTGCTTTTTAAGATCATGAATTTTCAGCGAAAATCCAAGTTTAGTTTGCCAAATCTTAAGTTTGTGTATTTTGGAAAGAGATGATATAAACCAACACAAACTCGTTGAGACAACCCTATTGGCTGAAAGTCTATTTTTCAAAAAAGTTTCTCACCTACCACATCAAAGGTGGCAACTTTTTTGACAACTATTTTGTCACCTTTTCATATCGCAGTCCTGCAGTAACCAAGTCCCTTGCAAAATCATTTGTGAGTTCTTGATAATATTTGCTTCTGATTTCCTTCTTTGAATGAATTTATTTGTTGTTTGTCATGTTGACTAAGTCAACCATAAAGATATATTGACAGTTAGACAAACAACTTGGTTTATTCTGATTGGTGTAGTACGGTGACGCTTCACCAACCTTCTGGCATGGACAAATTTTATAAGTGTGCTCCGTTATGAACCTGATTGAGAAAACTCTGCGAGGACCATGTCCCTACATTTTTGAGATACTGCAACATACAATCTCGTCTGTTCTCCCTTTTGGTATAGGACATTGCACTTTTCACCTACCACCTGACATGACAACTTTACAGTTGTACCCCATTTGTATCTTGACAATAAAACTTTGCAAGGGACCAGGTCCCCACATATGAGAGGATCATCAAAAACCTTTGGACAACCAATAACTTGGAACCTTTTTAAAATTGAAAGTTTGATGGGTGTCTTCAAAATGACTTTCGGGCAATTTAAGATTAAAATGTTCTCCAGTGTAGGAAACTCTTCACTTCCCAGTAGGTGACATTGCTTGCACTCCACCACATATTCAATTATAAGCTCCACTCGAGAGTTAAAAAGGATTTTTTGAGGAAAAACTACCATATAATTCTTATGTCACCTCTCTTATTCCATGCATCTCTACAGTCGAAAGGAATTATGAACAAGGGAGTTTTCCTAGTGCTGGCTAGGAATAACAGTCCTTGTAATAGCTAAGAGATAATTTCACTAGCTTAACAAAACAAATGATCACCTAGACAATTGGGGAAGTTTGTCCCTCTATATCCAGTGATTTCGACTTCTTTTATGTTATTCTGTGGGCGTAGCTCATCAAGTATGTCTTTTTTAGTTTGTGAATTTTCATCACTACTACTTTCAGTCCACTCCAATGATAACTTGTCAACATGGTCATTCTCCCTCATCTTTCCTTCACAATTTCCCTTCTATCAACCACATTTTGCAACTCCACAACCGATACAGATCCATACAAGTTCTTTGCTTCACCCATATCTTCCATCCTTAAACCACTTAGATGAAACATGGCTCCCACCAACACTTGAAGGCTTTTCAACTTGCTTAGATGTATTAGTATCTATAACCAACGAGTGTTTCTTATGTTAAGTTGCTACAAATTAATCAACAGCTCCATCTACAGCGGTGTATCCTAAAGATAATAGAAAGATGACAAGAAAAGTGTCTCCAAGTATACAATCCATACACATAATCAGACAACTTTTTAATCATTGTCCAAGAAAGGTCAAAAAATCCGAGGGGCTTTAGTTTGATAAACAAGTCATATGGAAACTCCTTAATCCGATAACATGACAATGATAA
This sequence comes from Solanum chilense, assembly GCA_032847665.1. Classification (NCBI taxonomy): domain Eukaryota; kingdom Viridiplantae; phylum Streptophyta; class Magnoliopsida; order Solanales; family Solanaceae; genus Solanum; species Solanum chilense. The sequence goes on from CM064973.1 coordinate 41,433,896, forward strand.
TGCCCTTAAGGATGTTAGTCTTGGCAGTATGTTATGAAACACTCTCTTGCTTAGCTTAATGCTGTAATAATAGTTTTGGATATTGATTGCAAGTAATGTCCTCAGCTGCTCTGATTTAAAGTGTGATTTCAATTTATCAATGTGACAATATTTTCCTATTGAATAGGACATGTGCCGACATTGTTCCAACATATGTGATCCTCTGTTCTCTTCCAACCTTATACAAAGATTTGAAGATGCAATTTAGGCCAAATCATTGACAAGGTCATGCATTAGGAATTTCTATACGTCTCTTTCAGAAGACTCCGAGACCATTTCGAAAAGTGATATTGATCTCAACTTCAGAAAGTATTGGTTACCTAAATGCAACTGCTATACAAGACTATTATCAATCCACAGGTGAATAACTTGGTCTTTGCAAAATTGATAATCTTTGGGATATATATTGCACAATAAAAAAACATTTCTTCAAGTGTGTAGGAAGATAATTGTAGCTTAAAATAAACTCTGGTAATATACCATCCGAAAAACATGTAAGATCCTATATTTTAATTCTTAAAATGTCTCTCCACTTATCCACCTCTGATTTGAAGCGTAAAACACCAAATCCTTTAGAGCTAAAGGCAGTCCTTTGCACTTGTCTAGAATTTGTTTTCCAATCTCTTCAAGTTCTGGATGTTCTTTAGGATCCCTGTTTTCTAGTGAATGTATTTGAATAGATCCCAAGAGGCTTCATCAGACAGAGTCCCCACGTTGATTACCTCACTACCAATAATCAAGGCAACACTCTCTTCAAGTGTCGTCACAATGATCTTACTTCTTACATCTCCTTGTACAAAAACATTTATTAAGTCATTCCACACATCATCTAGAATAATAAGAAACTTTTTCTTCTGTAAGCTTTTCTTCAATTTGAGTTGTAGCTGATTTAGACTGTCATTAGCATTCAAGCCAGTTGATCAATTTGTAGAAGTAAACCTTTGTTATTTTGAAAGCATCATATGCCTTAGAAACACAAAGCCAAGATTTCGGACCAAAATGTTTATGCACTCTCTTATTATTGTAATTCGCTTTACCAAGTGTTGTCTTACCCACGCCGCCCATTGCAAAAATAGAAACTACAACCAGATTATTTCCATTTGCATCTTCAGAAAATAACCGGACAATAAAATCCTTCATTTCATTCTGACTTCCAAAGATATTAGAATCATCAAAAAAAGAAGTTGAAGGTGTTCTAGTTTCTTGTTTAGTCGAGCCAAAATGATCCTTTAAGCCAAGGTGACCAATTTGCTTTTCCAACACCTCCAATGTTTCAATGCTTTCTTCCAACTTATCATTTATGTTACAAAAGAAATCATCACTCAAGTGTTTTGATGCTGGCCTTCCAACTTAAGCCTCAAAGCTTCATAATTGACTTGTTCTATCAAGTTTTCAGCGCTGTGCACAACACTCTGAAGCTTATTAAACCTCTGGCTCATGTGTCAATTTGATGCTTGATTATTCTCTGCATCACTAAGAACAATCTGAAGACCAAGCAAAATGTCCTGCAGCTTCTGTAAGAGCTGAACATGATCCTTATGCTTCCAAACATGTCGAGCAGATCACCATGAAGACAAAAGTCAATCAAAGAGAACATTCAAAGCTGAAGAGAGAAATGCACCACCAACTGCTAAGCCAACCTCCATTTATCAAATCTGCAAAACAAAATAGTTTTAAGAAGATAAATGTTTGTATATTTAATTACTAACAACTTCACTTTACCTGTTAATGCTAAGAGTAATTTGCAAACAAGAATAGTACAACAATAGTTTTCTACAGTGACATAATACCCAACAACAAGACTTTCACATATTTTTTTTATACTTTAAAACCTGTCAAGTTGGGAATTAGATAACATCAAGAGGTCTTTCCTTTATAAAAAAAAAAAGATATATATATTTTTTGTATTTAATACGAGGTTTCGAGTTTTAATCGTTGTGATAAAGTTCCTCTTGATGGTGAGAGCTAAAACATTCCAAGAAAACATGATTTGTCGAAAACTTATTTGTATTTATTATTTACAGTAAACCACTAAATACATGTCATATGTACAGTTTGGAGGGTTGCCTCAAGCTATAATTTATTGGGTAGGTTGGAATAAATTGATGGTTTCAAATTGGGAGGATTGACCTTTTGGTGTAGTGGCAATAACCTGGAGTTTTGGTGTAGAATTAATTAATTACTACGCTTACAATACGTACTAATATATATTAAGAATTGATTAGTGTATGAAGAATTGTTTATATATTATTCATATTTTAAAAAGGGGAAAAGAGTTGACCTATAGCTTAGTGGAGACCACATACCACCAAATCAACATTTTTAAATTGGAAATAGAACTTTCACCAACTAAGCAAAGAACGTATAGTTACCAAAATCCGATCAAGAGAAAATAATAATTAAAAATCGCTAATTTGAGCCCAGGTAGATCATTGTTTAGATGTTAAATTATCTGAAAATGACCTCTTATATTTTTCTTTTCCACTATATAGAAATGTGAAGACCACGAACAATCAATGGTGAAAAAATTAAATTTACCTTAACAAATACATTTTCTTCATAATTCTAGAATCATCCATTACATTCCACCAAGGATAAAAAGGTAAATTTGTGACTAGAGTTTGTGAAATTGGAATTAGAATTGAATATAATTGCATTTACATGATAATTATTATAGTGGTTATTTGAATTTCAAGTTTCGATATGCTGAACCAAAATTGTAACGTTATTCATCAATGGAATTGAAACTTTAAAAACAACGAAATTTTAATTTTGAATAATATGCCCTTTAAAATGCCATGTAGGACTAGACTACTAGTGATTACATCTTCTCTTTTGTGATCATCGTAATTCACGTTATGGATTACTACAAAGATCAGGCTGATTTCGATGTCCTTTTTGTAAAATCATAAATCCTAAGCTAAATTATGGTCGTTTTGTACCTGTTGAGCAAAGATTCTTTACTTGTTGTAGACCAGTTATTCTAGAATGTTTTAAGAGGATTCAGTGAAGTGTCTGTCGTAAATATTGAGATGTATTAGTGAGGACATTACTAGTCAAAATTTTGTGGAGTTCAACTAATTTTTGCATCATTTATCTTGTTACTGCAGAGAAAGCAGCTGATGCTATGTTGATTGTTGGTGGTTGTCCTACTGGTGTTGAACTTGCTGCGGATAGCTGTCGATTTCCTCAGAAGAAAGTAACTTCAGTGCACGATGGGTCAAGATTACTAGAGTTCAATGGACCAAAAGCGCCAAACAAGACTTTAGAATGGTAAAGAACAAGAATGTGGAAGTGAAACTGATGCAATCTGTCGAATTTAGTTATAACATGAATAACTTAGGTGGAGACATAACATATTTCACTTCGTCTAGGGAAACTATAAGAGTGGATTGCCATTTTCTTTGCACGGGAAACACCCACCAGGTTCAGAATGGTTAAGGGAGACGTATTGAAGAACTGAATCGATAATTTTGGAAGATTGAAGGTTGATGAAAATCTTAGAATCAAGGGTCTGTAACAAATCGAAATCCTCACCATATTAATAAGAGCACTGGAGCTCGATTAAAAACATAAGATTCTAATAGGAATAATAAAATTACCGAATTGCAATTGATATATTGAAATCACGAGTAATTAAAGATAGAAGGTAATGAAGATGAGAAGCTTAGATTCTAGACGAAGAAGAGAGGACAAACATTTCGTCAATATGCATCAGCCCTAAATAACTGATCACTACCCCTTCTAATGGAATCATTCTCGCACCAACTACTCGACCTGAATCCCCAGTTAGCCTAGACCTATTGCTTGTGCTCGGCCCAATAGCTATGTCATCACAATAACACTTGTGTGACCTTGGTATACACATTGGGTTTGACTTGGTTCTTAGCAGGGTCATATAAACATATTTGTTGTTGGTGATATAACTGATATTGAGGTAAGCACTAAGCAACTTATCTCTTATTTCTTAAAAATGTATCATTTCTTTTGCGAGAATCTTGTATGTGTTCCAAAGAAAATAAATTTGTCCATTATCCGTGGTCTTAAAAGGTTGTGAAAGCGCGTAAAATCTCTTAAATGGAAAAGAAATGTGACTCTAGTTCCTTCAGAATCAGTAGTCACTCTTGTATTACCAATGGGGGCGAGTGACAGTTGAATCTAGTTTTGACCATTATTTTCATATTAGTAATAGTGCAGAAAAAAGACCCAACTCTAACTTGTTCGAACATTATTGAGTTTATCGACCCTTTGATATAGGATTAGTCCAATTCTACCATTTGATATTTCCGTTGCCATGTAGGCAAAGCTAGAAGAGAGCTTCATTTGCCTAATAATGATTGGTTAATTGATCACATTTTATTTGTGAAATGACTTGGATTGTTATTATTCTGAGTATCTAAACAAATCATCGTCTGCATCCTTAGAGCATATGTGAAACAACCTTTCTATCTTCCAAGGTAGGGGAAAGGTCAGTGTACACACTACCCTCCTTAGAACCCATTTGTGGTATTATATAGAATATGTTTTTGCAAGAGGTAATGCCAGTGTATAGTCTATTTAAAAGGCATTTTGAATCTTTTTGATAATATAGCCGTAGCCAGAGAACTTGAAGTAACAAGTTAGTACTTGAATTTTTCAATTCAAAATCATCTAATTAGATTTTCATCAAATGACTTCAAACTTTATAGATACAATCTCTTTAGACGATTCCAACAGATCTAAACAACAGTTCAAATTTTATCCACTTCTTTGAGCTTATTCAATCATCGCGAGTTGTCTTTCTAATTTAATTTTCTGTACACAAATCTTACTAAATCAGTACACTAACTACTATTTGAGTCCCAAAAATATTTACAAATCGAGTTTGTCAACTTACAAAAGTGGCTTGCACGGGAATCATGAAATAGTATCAGCTATACAATGATTTTAATCGCCGTTCTTTGATAGCCGCACTTGCCTATAAAAGCAGACCTGGGTTCACTGTAGATGACATAATAGCTTTAGCCGAAAAAACAAAAAAACAAAAAAGAACTCGCAAACAGATGTAAAAATATAGCAACAGCATTTTAGAATTACTTCTTGTGGACAATGTATGGACAAGACTTGTCGTACTCTCCCTTCAAAATCCACATCTGATTAAGCAAAGGACATGTTTAAGTTAGCAACAAGCACAGTTCAAAATGAAGCTTAAAATTGCAAAAGTATATGCAAGAGAAGATTTTTAAAAAATAAACGTTTATCTGCTGTTAGGTGATATGTAATGTAAGGATGGATCCTCCAATCAGTGTCTACTATGAGTGAAGACAGTGATTGTCTTACTCATATGATAAACACCCTGAAAAGGTATATCCGAAGCCCTTATATCAATCATTGCCTTGAGTAGTTGTCTCTGAGCTATATGAAAGAAAAAAGATGGTTAGATTTTCTGTCTGCCTCCTTTACCTATAAAAGTTTCTATTAACATTACAAATAGAGCTCTCTTACTTCTTTCACACTGTGGGTCAATGTCGTCATCCCAGATTCTTCATGATAGACTCCGGTATATTTCTTCGCCCTCCCTTCTCTCCAATATATTTCTTCGCCCTCCCTTCTCTCCAATTCACCCATCATATCAAGTTTTGCCTTCTACTAACAAAAAAATGAGCTTAGTTCCACATAAAAAATCCTTTAAAAAGCTAGGAAATAAGCAATAGAATATATTGTTATTTCATTTATTGGATATATTTAAGTTTGTGATACTCAAGTAAAAGAAAATACATACAAGTCAAGATAGAATGAGTGGTCAATTGCTTATTTGCATGAGAGCTGTTGATAGCTAAAAGCAAATAAACCTACAGAAAACAAAGAATACATTAAGATAAGAGTTAAAGTTCATTACTTTTCAATATGAGATACAAACATATAAATAGACCAAGTTATTCCTTTGATGTTCTTGCTCATTTATCTCTTTGAAGTGATAAATGCCTTTAAAGTGATCTACGAAATCAATTCTTTCTCAATATGCAAATAGATTCAATGAAAAATGTATTTGAATTGAATATAGATATGAGAATCTCCTCAAAATGTTCTGATGATTCCTCACAAGTGTAGGCACACGATCCTCTGTAGAGTATGAAGAACTAATCATATCTGCAAAAAGTACAGACAACTGTAAAAAGCTGTCTGCATTAGGGAGGTTGGTGAGTAGCAGAGTACTTCTCCGATCAAAACTGTCTAGGTTGTTTTGTTTTATGGACAACAAGTCCTTATTATATATATCAAACAAAACACAACATATCATTCATTCATCAAAAAGGCAAAAATACCATCAAGCATCAAAACAAAAAGATATTGATCAAAAGGCTTTCACTTTTTCTTATTATATTCTATTTTCACATTTGCTTGTAATTGTTCTCAAATTGTAGGATTCATTTCGAACTTGATAGAAACGTATCAAACCTTGGGTGTTTTATTGTAAGGGATTGATTTACGAGCAACTTAGGTTCTTACTGACCAGTGTTGTATCTGCTCGTGCTCAGCTAAGTAAAAGGGTGTATTGCTTAGTGAAGAGACTATAGGGTTAGTCTCTTGTTTTGTAACCGACTTTTACTTTTGCTTGATTGTAGATTAGTGAAAGTGGTTGTTGAAAAGCCCTGCTGAGAACAGATCATGGTTTTACTCCCTTGAGGAAGGAGGTTCCATGTAAAATTGATTCTCTTTTACTTTTTGTCTTTGTTATTTATTTACTTTACATTTTTTTAGGGACGAAGTCCCATCTAAGATAAGTAGATTCATACATTCCAACAATTGTTATCATAGTTTTACTTTTCACTTTGGTTAGCACTAAGAAAAGAAAGATCCTAAAGGAATGATTGCTCCACCAAATATGGAGGAGGAACAATCATCCACAAGACAACCACGTTTCAATGGTCATTACTATGGATCATGGAAAAATCGAATGCATGACTACATTAATGTAGAGTATTCAGAGTTGTGGGATGTTATCCTAGATGGTCCTTATGTTTCGATGAAGGAGGTGAAGGATGGAAGTCTCAGAACCTTCATGATTAAGACCAGAAAGGATTTTACGGAGATTGATAGGAAAAAGTATGAAAAAAAGTGCAAGGAAAAAAAATCCTAGTCTGTGGTATTGGTGCTGATGAGTATAACAGAATCTCAGTTTGTGAATCGACAAAGGATATTTGGTACTGTCTTCAAACTGCTCATGAAGGAACCAAAAGGGTGAAGGAATCAAAAGTTGACATGCTTCATCTTAATATGAAAACTTTGTCATGAAGGATGGTGAAACCATTTTTTTAATAGAATTCTCGTTTCACTTCCATTACAAATGAGCTTAGAGGTTTGGGAGAACCTATTCCTCTGTGCAAGTAGGTTCAAATAAACCTCAAGGTTCTTCCTAAATCTTGGGAAAGCAAGGTGGATAAAATCACTTAGCAAAATATCTTAACCCTGCCTATGGACAAGCTTATAGGAAATCGGCAGACTTATATGTTAAATAGGAAGCAGGGAGGAACAGGGAATAAGTCAAAGAAAAAAAAGACCATTGCACTAAAATCCTCTCAAAGTGAGATGACTGAAGAAGAGGCTGAGATGACGTACGTGACAAAGAGGTTTCAAAAGATCATAAAAAACATGGAGGATTTCAAAATAAAGGATCAACCAGCATAGTAGAAACAACAAATTGCATGTGTCACAAATGTGGTAAGCATGGTCATTTTATGAGAGACTTCCCAAGTCAAAAGCAGGAATAGCATGAATTTAGATATCGTAAGAAGGACCTGTTCCCAGACAACTTTCGAAGGAAGGCACATGCTGATGAGGTTGTAAAAAGGCCCTTTTCTATCTGGGGTGTTGAATCGAGTGAGTCAGAGGAACAAGCCGAAGATCATGCTAATGTCTCTATGTTGGCCATTGAAGATGATGAAAGCTTTTTCAACTCAATCTTCATCTTAATGGAAAAATCAGACGATGACGAGGATGCAAATGAGGTAACTCTGTTTGAATTAAAACATGAACTTGGTAACCTATCTGCTGAATATTTGAGGAAAATTCTTGCTCTTCTAATTGAATCTGTAGATGAGCGATCTAGTTAAAACTTGATGTTGACTCAAGAATTATGTTTGTTTGAAAATAAAAAATTCAAATTTTGTAACACAGATTTTTGAAATGAGTTGAAGAATATGGATTTTGGAGTATAACGATAAAATTGATTAAGAATATTCTAGTACCTCTAAAAATGATAAAAGAAAAGATAGCATTTATGATGAATAATTGCAGGATAAGCTTAAAATCTCTGAATCTAAGTTAGCTACTTCTCTTGAAACTAATTCTCAGCTAAAAAGAGATCTTAAGGAAATCAAAAAAGTGTTAAGTCATTTTTTGAAATGGAATGTCTCTTGTAAGATCCTTTTGAATCTCTCTCAACAATGTATCAATGGGAGGAGAGGTCTAGGGAGCAAGAAAATAGAACCACTATATAATCCTAATAACAAATATGTGTTTGTGGCTGATAATCTCTTGTGCACCCATTGTGGAAAAAGTGGACATTTGAAGGAAAGGTGTGATAAACTGAAGGAGGCTAATGAGAGGTATGTGAAGTTTGTGAAATCATATAATTGTCAAACAAATAGGGAACGGGGATGTCGTTCTTGTGATGAGTCTGTCAGTCATGACGAACCTGTAAAAAAATTAAAAGAGGACATGGTTCTCGTTACCATTCTGATAAAACATTTTCACCGCCTTGGGCTGGAAGATTTCTTTGTAAGCCTTTTGATAGTTACTAGGAATCTCATATGAAGTGGGTTACTAAGACTAGCAAGTAACTCTTGTGTAGAAGTGAGGAAGGGGTCATTGTTGGTACATTGCTCCAAGCACATGACGGGCACACTTCAAACTTACTCTCTTTGCAAGAAAAAGAAAGTGGTGGTGTGTCTTTTGGTTGCGGAAAGAAAGGTTCTATTCTTGGAATTGGAAGGATAGGGAAGTCTGACAATAATTCAATCAACAACGTACACTATGTGGAAGGGCTCAAGTATAATCTTCTTAGTATATCTTAGATCTATGATAAAGGAAATGAAGTCAAGTTCACGGCAAACAATTACTTAGTTACAAACTGCATTACAGGAAATGTGGTGATGTCTGCTACAAGAGTAAAGAATATGTACGTAGCAGATCTTGAGTCCATCAAAGGAGATGATTTTTCGTGTCTAAGTGCTCAAACTGATGAATCTGATCTATGGCATAGACTTCTTGGTCATGTAAGTTCTACTCTCCTTAACAAGCTGGTTGTAGGTGACCTGGTCCGCGGACTTCCAAAGGTGAAGTTTACAAATGATAAAGTTTTTAATGCTTGTGCAAAGGGTAAACAAACAAAGTTTTCATCCAAAGTGAAGAAAAGAGTTAGCACATCAAGACCTCTTGAGCTGCTTAAGATATACTTGATTGCTTTTGATGTACTCAAAGAGTTCAAACTTTTTCAGATGGATGTGAAAAGTGACTTTATGAATGGGAAAAGGAAGTGTATGTTAAGCAGCTTCAAGGCTTTGAAGACTCTGTGTTGCCATATCATGTACTAAAGTTGGAAAAGCTCTGTATGGGTTGAAACAACCTCCTCGAGCCTAGTATGAGAGGCTAACAATGTTCTTGTTAACAAATGAGTTCAAAAGAGGTAAGGTAGAAACCACTTTGTTTCTAAAAACTAGAGGAAAAGAAATGTTGATTATGCAGTTTTATGTTGATGATATAATCTTCGGAGCAACATCAAATTGTCTATGCAAAGAGTTTGCTGAGTTGATGAGCAACATGTTTGAGATATGCATGATGGGTTAACTTACGTTCTTTCTAGGACTGCAGATTAAACAATCCTCTTAAAGCACTTCAATATGACAAAAGAAATACACGAAAGAGCTTCTCAACAAGTTCAAGATGCTGGATGCAAAAGTTCAAGACACGCCCATGAGCACAAGTTATAGAATTAATAAAGATGAAGTAGGCAAAAAGCTTAACCAAACCATGTATTCAGGGATCATTAAATAACTTCTATATTTGACAGCCAGTAGACAATATATAGTGTTCAGTGTGGGGATGTGCGCTAAATTTCAAGCTGCACCAAAGGAATCACACCTGAAAGCTACAAAACAGGTTTTGCGATGTCTAAAGGGAATGCATGACCTGGTCCTCTTCTATACAACTTGTGACTCTGTGTTTTGATTCTATCCAAAATTGATGGTTCCTTATGATTGTGTCATATGAAAAATTTATGGTGCTTCTATGGTTGTGTCATATGAAATGTCGGAAAGTTTGTCTGAAGTAGATCTACCTAAGGGAAAGAGGCTAGAATCCTGTATTCTCACAGAACGGGCAGAATTGGTGGCGATACAAAGTTTGGCTTAACTTTGGGGTGACTCTTATCCCTCACTGTTGAATGAGGCATTCAGGTCCCCAGAAAAGGTCCTCACTAAAAGTCAGCCAATATTTGACCATACTGCCAAATGGTTTGATGTGGAATCTAAAGGGAGTAAGAAGAGGAAGAAGTCCTTTAAAATAAAAAATGCAAGGAACAACAGGTAGTAATCTTTTTCTTACTAGTGGCCCTGAACAAGAGACTGTGGTGGGCAACAATGACCATGTTGTTCATACTCACGCTGACTGTGATGAGGAAATAAAAATAAAAGGTAAAGGGAAGATGATCAAATCTGCTGTGAAGGAAGGTAAACGACAATATAGCACCCAAAGTGCCACACAAATGGTGCTGGGTAGTGCCATGGTGGAAAATGCAGAACATACACAGAGAAGAAGACAACAATGAACTCGAGGGGTAGTTCAAGAGGACACAGTTATTAACCCGGTCACAATTGAGGATAGTGACTCAAAATTTGAGGAAGTTTCCAAGTATGTGACAAAGAGAAGAAGGGAGTAAAGGGGTGAAAAGAAGAAAATGAATTAGAGTCAAAAGAACTCAAAGAAATCTCAAGTGAAGAAGGTTAAAAAGGTGATATCCCAGAAGAAAAGAAAATCAGATGTTTTACCCGTATAGGGAATTGGTCCCTGGGTAAAGTATGATGGACCGACATGACAAGAGATTAAATGGTTGAGAAGATGAAATTGAAAAAACTTTGAAATGGTCAAGTGTTCTTTAAAGATATTCTGTCAGAGCATGGCATGAGAGCTCTTGTTGACGTTGTTACTTTTCAGGAATGGGGTTCAGTCCCCTATCTCCATGAACTAAAAGTGCACGAGTTCTATTAAAAATCGAATTTCTTTATTATGGGAGTATTTCTCAGCAAAATGGAGTGGTTGAGAGAAAGAACAAAATATTATTGGAGATTGCCAGGACCATGTTGATTGACTCACATCATGCTATGAATTTCTAGGCAGAGGCACTCAACACAACTTGTTATGTGTGAAACAGGTGCCTTATCATATCCCTGAGCAAGAAGACACCTTTTGAGCTGTTGAATGATAAAAAGCTCTTAATTGCTCATCTTCAAAATTTGGATGCAAATGCTTTGTGTTGAGCAATGGGAAAGATGACCAAGGGAAGTTTGATGCTAGATATTATAAAGGTTTTTTCATTGGGTACTCCTCTACAAGTAAGACATACAAAGATTCAACAAAAGAACCTTCTATATGGAAGAAGGTTTGCATGTTAAGTTCGATGATTCTAGAATAAGTGGCGAAAACATTGAAAATCATGAGTTTGAGGAGATGATAAAATATAAAAAACAGGTTTAGGGAAATGAAGAAAAGAATGTAGAACTCTCTGAAGGACCCGGTCCCCCAACATATCACAAGAAATTGGGTCTAAATTTCCTGTAGAAGATGAAGGTGATATTGATGCTAACACAGAAGAGGAGATAACCAGATAGTCCAGGTGGAAACATCAATGTTCATATCCATTAGACAATATGATTTTTTCACTTGTAACATGAACTCAAACCAGGTCAAAATCATAAAATATGGTTTTATATTCAATGTTCATATCATTTATTGAACCAACTAACATCAAAGAAACTCTGAAGGATCCAACTTAGGTGATGTTTATGCAAGAAGAGTCGAAGGTAGACATTTTCATTACTCAATATGAGAACTTTGTGCTGAAGGAGGGTGAAAATATCTTTGAGATGAACTCTCGATTCATTGATATCACCAATGAGCTCAGACGATTGGGAGAACCCATTCCAGTGTGCAAGCAAGTTCACAAAATTCTTAAGGTGCTTCCCTAAATCCTGGGAAAGTAAGGTAGACACAATCACAAAACCTGGTCCTAGACATCTTTCGGAGGAGAGCTCATGATGATCAGTTAGTGAAAAGGCCTTTGTGGTTTGGGAGATGATTCAAGTGAGTCTACAAGAGATGTAGAAGAATATGAGGATATTTGAATGATTTCTATTGAATATTATGAGAGTGTCTTCAACTCAATATTCTCATTGATGGCGAAATTTGATGATGATGAAGACTCCAATGAGGTAACTCTCTTTGAACTAAAAGATGATCTAGATAATTTTCCAGAAGATAATTTGAGGAAACTTGCTACTTTGCTAATTGTTTCAATGGATGAGAGTACTACTGAAAACTTAACGTTGAATGAAAAATTAATTTTGTGTGAGGTTAAAAATACATCTCTTGTAGCTCAAGGCACTGAAATGAATGCCAGAATAAGGATGTTGGAATATAGCAACATAACTCTTGAAAAGGAGCCTAGCATCTCAGAAAATGACAAAAGAAAACTTAGTGTTTTGAGAAAGAATTAGAATACAAGCTTAGAATCTTTGAAACTAAGTTATTTTCTTCTCTTTTAACTAACCCTCAATTGAGAAAGGATCTGAGTAGGATCATAGAAGAGATGAGTCATTCTCTAAAATGGACTGACTCTTCCAAGATACTCTTCAACATGTCTCAATAGAGTTTCAATGGGAAGAAAGGGCTGGGATTCAGACCGATAGAACCCCCATATAATCCTAATAGCAAATATGTGTTTGTAGCTGATAATCTTTTGTGTACCCATTGTGGACGTAATGGGCACCTTAAGGAGAATTGTAATAAACTGAAAGAATCAAAAGAAAGGCATGTGAGGTTTCTTATATCCAAAAATAATCAAGAAACGAAAGAATGGGGACCTGTTCACTGTACTAAATTTGTGAGATTTGACAAAAATCCAAAAAAAAAAAGGTGGAAGGGACCTGGTCTTTGCAATTGTTTCAGCAAGAACACCTTGCCTCCTTTGACAGGAAGGTTTCTTATTAAGCCATTTAATAGCTACTGGGAACTCCGCCTAAAGTGTGTTCCTAAAACTAATAAGTAATTCTTGTGCAGAGGAGAGGAACAGGTGATACTTCAAGCTTCCTCTCTTTGAAAGAACACGAAGGTGGTGGTGTGTCATTTGGAAGAAAGGTTCTATTCTCGTAAATGGAAGGATAGGGTGATAAACTACCAATTCAATCAACAATGTGCACTATGTGGAGGGTCTTAAGTACATTCTTGTAAGCATATCTCATAATAGGGATAGAGGAGATGAGGTTAAGTTCATGACCAAGAAGTGCTTTGTTAGAAATAGTACAACAAAGAGGGTCGTAATGTTTGCTCCAAGGGTCAAAAATATGTATGTTGTTTATATAGATTCCATTGAAGGAGATGATCTGTCTTATCTAGGTTATCAAACCATTGATGATAATATATGGCACAAACATCTAGGTCCTGTAAGTTCCTCTTTGCTGACAAAGTTGTTGCAAAGGACTTGGTCCACAATTTTCCTTGATTGAAGTTCACAAATGATAAAATGTGCTATGCATGTGCAAAAGGTAAAAAAACTAAATCATCATTCAAAGCCAAGAAAGGAGTCAACACATTTAGACCTTTAGAGCTGCTTCATATGGATATGTGTAGACCTGCTAGAGTCTTGAGCAGGGGGTAAGAAATTCATTCCTGTTGTTTTTAATGATTTTTCCAGGTATACATGGACCATGTTCTTGAGAACAAAGAATGAGACAACTGAACAACTGATCATCTTTTCCAAAGCCATCCAATCAAAGATAAATTGCAATACTAGAAGCATCAAATATGATCATGGAAAAGAGTTTTGTGTAAGTTGCAGCTGTCTTTTCACTTTTAAAATCCAACATTCGTTTCCTTTGGGGAACCAATCCCCATCTTATTTCTCTCTATAAAACCCCTAACCTAATGTGCATAACTAAAATATTTTCAATCTCTGTAACAGTTTAATCAACTCTCTTACAAAATTTGTTCTTCAACTCTTCTGTTTAAAAAATGGCAAATCCCAATCTTCTTATAATAATCAACTCCCCAAAGAGGTTGAAAATACTAGTTTATTCGACTTCTCTACACTAATCCCTGAGGAACCTCTCTTAACTCCAATCTGTGTACTCTACAAAATGGATGAGTCGGTTCCTCCTCAAATTGAAATCCCACCCTCCCCTGTATCACCCTTTGATGAACTTTTGGTTTTTTCCTATTCTTTAGTTCTATATGAAAACAAATCTCAAGATTCAGGGGATGAATCTGTGTTAAAGCCCACTGTGAAACCAGTCTTTGAGAAAACAAATGTTGGGTCTATGGCTGTATCATCCATAGTGTCTGCGAGGCTATTTGAAGGAGATGTGGCTGAGGGAAAGGGTTAGTAATTCTATATCCTAATGAAAGGATAAGAACTTGTGGTTTTCCAAAGTCTATCCTCTTTATGAGGATATTTCAACCCACTCTATTGGACCAAGAGCATAGGTCACCGGATCAGGTCCCACAGAGATCAACTAATATTTGACAAAACTCCAACTTCGTTTGGGGTTAGGTCTAATAAGGAAGAACAAATAGAGCCTCAAGTGAGATGGAATTACAAAGATATACGTGGGGCCAATTTTCCTCAAACTGAAATTCAAGGGTTGGAAAATGATCAAAATGTGTCTGGAAGCGTATTACCTATTACGCGTGTAGACACTGATGAGGAAAGAAAAAGGAAGGGAAAGGGGAAGCTTTTCAAAACACACTCAAAAGGTGAGAAAAAAAGGTATGGTACCAGAAGTGTGGCCCAAATGGTTTTAGGAATTGTCATGGAGCCCAATGCTTCTTATAATTAGAGGATACTTCCCCATCCATGGCCATTGATGATAGTGAAACCAGTCTAATGATTTTGTTAAGGTTGTGGAAAAGAGAAAAAAGGAAGTTGAGGAGGAAATACTTTAATCTTAGAAACCCCAAAAACAGACAAAGAAACCGCTTGCTAAGAAAGGGAAGGTAACAAAACAAAAGAGTCCTGGAAAAGGGAAATGGGTGAAGAAGGCAGTGGAAGAGCAACCCGTAAAGAGACCTGGATCTAGGGTTGAAAATCAAAAGGAAGAAAAGGAATTGACAATGGATGAATGAATAGCCATAATGGAGCACCAAAAAGTGTTAAATGGGAGAGTTTTTTATCCTAATATTGTCACAAATTTTGGTATGGTAAAACTGTACGATGATGTTTCAATATAATAGTGGATAGTGTCTTTGAAAAACCTCCTCCATATCTTCATGAGGCTGAGCTATGCGAATTCTTCTGTAAAATAGAGTTAATGGACGATGGTAGAATCACGACCATTGTCAAAGAAATTAGGATGCACCTTGATGAGGTCACTCTTGGAATTATTTTGGGAGTACCTGTACGGGGATTTAGGTCCATCGAGGGATCTAAACCATTTGAGGAATTCACATTGCAAGCTACAAAGATGGAAAAATTTAAAATTCAAGAATTGCCTAATAAGTTACAAAAAGGGGAATATCAATTGTTGTTAAAATTCATCAACAAAGTCCTAGTTCCAAGGTCTAAAAAGCAAACGGTTGTATTGGATACATATTTTTCTAATGATCACTTGAGTGATTTGGAGCAAATAAATCTTTCTGCTATAATTTTAGAGAACATGCACATGGTAATGACTTGGAAAGATTCAAGGCATGGCAACCCATACGGGTATCTACTGAATAAGAATTTTACAAATTTTGAAGCTGGTACCAAGAAACAAAACTTTACTAAGTCCACAATGTCCACACTATTATAATGAGAGTGCACGGGTGGGTCTGCAAAAGATAGGCTTCAAGTAGCGGCAGTCTAAAGAGTGAGAGTGAGGTGGATGATCTAATTAAAATTCTTGCTAAGAAGGAGGGTGAAATTGCTCGTCTAAAGTCTGAACTTTAGAAAGAAATCTGTGGGGGACCAGGTACTAGCAATGACAATGATGAAATGTTGCAAAAGTTGAAGGGTGAAAATGTATTTTTGTTGGCTTCCAACGCCTCTCTCTACAAGGAATTTAAGGTTCTCAATAGAAACATCATCAAGGATCATGAAGATTCAAATGAGGGAATATTGTGTTATGCGCACTCTGTCTCCCCTTTCCCCTCCGTCATAAATGTGTCTCTTTTTTCCCTCAATTGTCCTTTGTTTCTATTTCTTCTTGTAATCCTCAATACTCCGCGGCCTTTTGTTTTTACCAAAGATAGAGGTCAATATTAGTGAGCATTCTCTTTCTAGTATGTGTTTTGTTCTTGTGTAATTTTTCACATCTCTTTATCTTTCATACGCATGTTCTGTGTGTCCATAGCAATGGATTCTCTTGTCTCGTTGATATTCTGATCTGCATATGTTTACTGTCTCTTCTTTTTAATGATGTCAAAAGTGGGAAATTTTATTTAAGGTTGACTAAGGGATTCAGGGGAACTGATTAAGGGGGAATTAATTGTCTATTTTTAGTGAATGTGTGAGAAGTAATGCAAGCTGTTTGTCATCATAAAAAATGGGGAAATATATAAGTGCTTATGCTTATAGATGTTTTGATGATCTCCTCACAAATAAAGGGACATGGCGCTCTGTAGAGTAAGAAACTCGCCAAGTTTTCAAAATTTTTAGATAATTGTAAGAGTTGTTTGCGTCAAAAAGTTGGTGAAGTGGCAGAGTACTTCACCAATCAGAAGTGACGAGGTTGTTTGTTTGAGGGGTAATAAATCTTCATGGTATAAATCAAACAAATAACAACACATTTTACTCATTCAATCAAACAGAGAATTTTCAAGCTTCAATAGAAAGGGAACTAATAGAAGTGTGTTTATTGCTTTTCGTACATGCTATATTTGTTTGTTTGTAATTGTTCTTATATTGTAGGATTCGTTTTAACTGTGAAAGAAATATTTCAATCACGGGTGAATCATTGAAAGGGCAAGGTTAAGGGTACCTTAGGAATTCACTTCAAGTCTATATTAATCAGGTGAAATGACCAGAAAGATCCTTATACTTGGTTCTGTTTGTAAGTTGAAGCCTTATACTTGCAACTTTGTCAACCAACCTTTAAACTCACTTAAAGAAAATATTTTAAGCAGTTTTCTCATTCTGTGTGTGTGCGTGTACTATAGCAATTTACACATGGAATTCCATATAATTCTTGATGACACATAAGAAATTAAATATCAAATAAATACAAGACTCTCATATTTTGAAAATATTGAACATAATATTCTACATACTTGCTTTCAAATTGAGCACCAAATTGTTATAGTCTGAATACTCATAAGGTATGGTTAAAATTCACATCAAATGGGTGCAATTCTTACCTATTGGACTCTAATTTGCATTTACAAAAACAAACTCAATAGAATTCGATTACAATTTTGAATTTATTTCATAAAAAAATGAAAAAAAACCCATTTATATTTCTTGAAGTTTGATCGATCATTTTGATGAAGTTTTTCAATTTTTCAAAACTCACTGTCACCCTTCATATTAGCTTACAGAAAATACAAAAAGTACTCATGAAATTGATATTTTAGGGTGGAAATCTGAAAAATGAAAAGGACTACAAGTCATCTTGATTTGCTGTAAAAAAAGAAACTTTTGAGAAAATATTTAGGGGTGGTGTAGTAAGAAGAATAATGGATTCAAAATAGTGGGTTAATCCATAAAAAAAGAAGGGAATGAGTAGAAGAATTTGGTTGGGTTGGATAGAGGAAGGGGCATTCGTCTCTGCTTTAATACAAAATATTATATTCACTCGCCTA
This sequence comes from Solanum chilense, assembly GCA_032847665.1. Taxonomy (NCBI): domain Eukaryota; kingdom Viridiplantae; phylum Streptophyta; class Magnoliopsida; order Solanales; family Solanaceae; genus Solanum; species Solanum chilense. The sequence goes on from CM064973.1 coordinate 41,451,965, forward strand.
AAACGTGTGGAATTACCTACTATTCCAACTCAGAAATATTGGTGCCACATGTAGTCAGTCAATGGTCAAAGGTGTTTATAATATTATGTTTCAGTAATATAAGGGTTAAGTTGACAAAGTGATAAGTACAAGGGTTTAACTTACAAACGGAGTCAAGTACAAGGGTCTCTTAGATCATTCCGCCTATTAATCAGGTATGATTAGTATAGAGAGTAGTGTTGTATCTGCTCAGGCTCAGCTAAGTAATAGAAAGTATTACTTAGTGTGGAGATTAGCCGGCTAATCTCTTGTTGTAACCGAATTTTACCCTTGCTTGTTGAAGATTAGTAGAAGTGGTTTTTAGAAGTCTTGTGAGAACAGTTGTGGTTTTCCTCTCTTGAGCAAGGAGGTTTCCATGTAATGTTTCTTGTCAATCTTTACTTTCTGTATGTGTTCTTTATTTGTTGTAATTATTGTATTGAGGACTAGGTCCCTTCAATGTAAGTTGGCGCATACATTCTACCACTTAGTTAACACTACATAGATTTCGACTAGTTAGTTAACAGATTAGTTTGTTCATAGTCTTTTGCTCAACTATGAGCTGTTAATGACTTGTTAGTTTGTTATCTCAATTCCTAGAGATAAAAACACTAGTTGAGAGTCAAACTTTGTATGTTGTTGCAGTTAACCATCAATAAAAATTCTCTCCCTCTTCTTCATTCTTGTTTGTCTAGGTTCATCAATGACCTGATGAGATCATTACCTCACATTTTTCACAGGTACCTTTGTAACTTTCTCACCTGTAAATTTCTTCTCATCAGGTGAAGCCGGAATCAAAATTTTGGGTTGAAATGGGTGTTGGGTTGAATTCTTCTACTATATTGATGTCTTTGGTGTGGTATGATCAGAATTGACGGCATGAAGCTCGAAATGAATTCTAGAAAATTTCAAAACGTTGATTTCTCTGTTTCGCTGATTGATGACTAATATAAGCGTGCCAAATTGCCAATGAAGTAAATCTATTTCTCTGATTTATGAGAGTGTAAACTATTACTACAAAATAAGCATCTTAGTAACTGAAACACAAGTAAATCATTATTTTTTTTATCTAACCTTGACTTCATCCCGAGCAGGATATATACTTCCTTGACTATCTGCTAGCTCTGAGGTGTCACTCGAGGTTGCATTTCTTGGACACTTTATCTCCAAAGGTGATACCATATATTAAGAAATCAACTTTCATGAGAACATTATCTCAATTCCTACATAATCTAGATTTCTTTTACAAATACTAAGATTTTTTTTGGACATAACATAAGCAATAGATGGTACACACTAGCCAAAAAAAATTAACAAACAAGAAAAAGGAATTACGAAACAATCAAAAGAAAGCAAGGAAATAAAATAACTTACATCTATTGGAGCCACTAATTTTAATCATTACATGTTTTCCCAATCAACATTTATGATTTGAGAAATAGACCTTCCACACTGTACTGCTCAACAAGATTTCAAAAGAGTAAAACAATTTACAAATAAAAACAAAGGAAGTAAACAAAAATAGAATGCTTCTCAGGAAAAAGAAAAACTTACATATGTTGGAGACTTATTTGTTTTAATCAATACAGGTGCTCTCCATCAATATATATGATGGGAATATGAGCAATATTTGGCTAGTATTCCCTCTTGTCATATTCTAGCAGTGGTCTGACCAATCGGGAATTACCAATTTCTAGTTTAGAGAGGGAAGAGAGCAGTCTCTTTACTGGAAGGGATTGTAGATTTAGGCAATACTCGATGGTCAGCTCAGAGAGGGAGAAGGCAGTGTTGATTCGGAAAGTGAATGGAGCTCATGATGGTTGGCAGTGACTGAATTTGAGGTAAATTCCCTCACTAGCTAGATATCGAAAAGAGGTGTCTTCAGAGAAGTTTTTTCCTTAATGTTTTCAGATTATCTACTATAGGACTTCTAATAGAGGAAGGCAACTCCTAATTCTCACCAGCAAGAATCTCTTTGTCATTGCCATCATGTGTGATCTATAACTCCCTGAGATAGGGGAGTCTCTATAAATGCCACTCCTTTCGGCCTTTCACCATTTTCTTGCAATTTCTAATCCAAAGTCGTAGTAATATGAACGGAAATCCTCCTTGAGGAAAGGAATCTATTTCTAGACAATTAATCAAATGCATTTATTAAGAGATGGAAGGAGTTCCTGCATATGTTCTGGAAGTCACTTTAGTGTCCAACAGCACCGAATATACAATTCCTTCATCTGGGTCCCCCAAATGCCACCGATAGTTTTTCAAGATTCTCACAATCCCAAATATTGAGAGTTTCAGTGGCAGTAGGAATAAAAAGCCTAGTAAGGTTGTGGCAACATTGTACACTCAAAGAGCGTGCTCTTGGAAGCAATTCCGGTGCTATATCATCTATACAATCACATTCTTCAATTGTCAAATATTCCAGAAACATACTCATGTCACAAACTGGAGCCTCCAATTTCAATTTATGGCAACTTGATATCTTGTCACGACCCAATTTAGAACCGTAACTGGCGCAAACGAGAGGAGTTCCAAAGCAAGCCTTGACCGGAAATCTAAAGAAATTCAGACAAAGTTTGCTCTGTTTTTGGGCCTATTTTTAAATTACATGTATCAGAAATCAATAATACAGCCAACCAATCTCATCATTAATCCACCTTATTCATCAATAAACTATTCGAAGAGTAAAGATACTGATTCCAACTCCAGAACATAATTCTCATACTAGAAAACAATATACAATACGAAAGAATACTCATATTTTCTAATAAAAGGAATGACTATGGAGTGACTATAAGAATTTTAAGAAATGTCTATAACTACTATTAATCTTGTTATCCACACGAACAATTACTGGACAACCAGGAAATATCAACTCGTAATCTCTAGACTAGAAAGTCCTTACCAATGTCACCAGCCTTCGTTGTAAAAACATTAGTAAGTAGTGAGACTCTAGCTCAGTGAGTAATAACACTTAATCACAACCATTTTTACAATAAACAAGTAAGAAAACATGCTACTATGATAGTCAAGATGATAAAATCATTGTCTTTTCAGAAACGGTAACAATATTTAATCTATGTGCCTTATATAACCAAAATCAATGTAAATACTTAATGGTAAACTCTAGAAAAAAACTTTCATATGTAATCTTAAAGTAGTAAACTCAGAATGACATTTCCATATCAAGTAGTTATAATTGGAAACTCAGAAAAATAATTTTGTATCAAATGTTATAGTAGTAACCTCAGAAAAACACTTCCGTATCAAACATTATATCTAGGAGGTTTCCAAGGATGAATCATATAATCAAAGTGACCTTCTCTTTGAGGAGTATCCAATAACAGTGAACTCCTCATAAAGGAGTTAAATATTCATATCAGTAGATCCCTACTCGAGGGATATCAGTAACACAATACTAGTTCTACCTTCTTACTAGAAAGGATTTATTATAAATCAGTAACTACAAGGTGCACCAGGTCTAACGATTCCGTCGTTTTCTAGGGGATTCATCAAGGTCTACTCCCATTTATGTTCTTCTTGTAATCAGTAAAAACATTTCCAAATCAAATAGAACATTTAAAGCTTATCAAAACGTATCATTTCAAAGTTCAATGATCAACTGTCAAAATACTATTTCTCAAATAAGTGTAAAACCTTTTCAATAATAGTAATCATATATTGTAAGAATGAGATCATCTCAACTAAAAGACTTATCCCACATGCAAGTTCAAAATAGTAGGTAAACACATTTACTTTATAAACAATGTAAAATACTGCAATTTGTGAAATACCAACTGCGGTAAGATTAATTGTTTTCTTCATCTATTGTTGTTGTTGTACGCTGATATTCCCATGCCTAATCCCTGCATTTTAAAAAAAAAAAATTTTTTTTTGCTGCAGATTGTGGCTCGCAGACCTTTGCTTCAGCTTGAAGCCTTTTTTATTTGTGGGGCTTTATACTGTTATCCCCCTTTTTTTAAAAAAAAATAATTCTGGTCATTAAAACAAACCAACAATCTGCGTCTATTTTTTTAACTAAAAAGACAAAAATGCCCTTATTTTAATGTAGGGTATTACATATCTGTATTGTCTTCAAGGCACTGGACAGCATGCAAAAATGAAAGGACGTAAGATAGTTGAAATCAATAATATGCAATTCCTCAATCTGCCTTATTCCCTCAAGTTGGGATCTAAGTAGTTGCACATCATCAAAAACAACTCCAACCTTTGGAGAACCACTAACTTCAAACCTTTTTAAACTTGAAAGTTGGATGGGTGTCTCCAAAATGAGTTCAGGGCAATTTTTAATTTTAACCTTCTTAAGTGTAGGGAAAACTCCATTTCCTAGTACGTGCAAATACTTCCACTCCGATATATCTTCAAATTAAAGCTTCTCAAGACAAATAAAAGGCTTTTTGGAGGACAAACTGCCATAGATTTCTTCCATCACCTCTATTATTCATGTATTACGATAATCCATATGATTTTCAAACAAGGGAGTTGTCCCTCTATATCCGGTGATTTCAACTTCTTTTATGTGCTGGCAAGGAATAACAATTCTTGCAGTTATCAATAGACAATGGTTCTAGCTTAACAAACAGAGGATCATCTAGCCAATTTAAAAATTATGTCCCTCTATATCCGGTAATTTCCAGTTCTTTTATGTTTTTATGTGGGTGTAGCTTATAAAGTATCTCTCTTTCAGTTTGTGAATTGTCCGCACTACTACTTTTACTCCACTCCAAAGATTACTTGTAAACATGATTTTTCTGCCTCATCTCAACTTCCCTTCTATTAACCACATTTTGCAACTCTACGAATGATAAGATCCATACAAGTTCTGTGCTTCAACCAAATCTTCTATTTTCCAACCGCCTAGAAGAAACTTGGCTCCTACTAAGACTTGAAAACTTTTCAACTTGTTCTGATGTAGCAGCATCTTCAAGCGAGAAGTGTTGCTATGTCAAGATGACGCAAGTTAATCAACTTCTTCATATACTGCAGTAACTCCTCAAGATCAGTACAATATCACAAGAGAAGTGTCTTTAAGTTATAGAATTCATAAATAAAATCTTGAAACCTTTAATCTTTGTCTAAGAAATATCCAAAAATCTCAGGAGATTAAATTTTATAAACAAGTCATTTGGAAACTCAACAATCTAATAGCATGACAATGATAATTCCCTTAAGGATGTTAGTCTTAGAAGTACGTTATGCAGCACCTAATTTGTTACCATAGAGCTGGATATTGATTTGAAGTAATTTCCTCAGCTTATGTGATTTAAAGAGTGATTTCAATTTCTCAGAGTCACCATTTTCTCCTATTGAGTAGGACATGTGCCGGCATTCATTGTTCCAACATGCGCAATCTTTTGTTGTCTTTCAACCTTGTTATGTTCTAGGTGTTTTGATGATGCTCGCAAATGTAACAGCCTGGTCCATGGCAGAGTGCTCTAACCCAGATACTAATGGGGTACAGATGTAAAGTTGTCATTCACGTGGTAGGTAAAAAGTGTAGTTTCCTACATCAATAGGAAGAGCTGACGAGATTGTCTGTTTCAGTGTTTCACAAACAAAGGGACTGGACCTTTGTAAAGTTCTCTCGTTTAGATTCATTGTTGAGAACAACTATGAAGATGTCGTGTCAGAGGTTGGTGAGGCTTCAACGTACTACACCAATTAGAATGGGCGTAGTTGTTTGTCCAATGGTCAATAAATCTTTATGATTGACTTAGATAACATGAAAAACAACAAATAAATTCATTCATTTAAAGAAGGAAGTCAGCCAACAAACCTTTTCAAGAAGTCGCTGTAAAAAAAAGTTGTCACTTCTGATGTGGTAGGTGCATAACTTTTCTAACATTGGGCCTTCAGCTGATGGGATGGTCAACGAGTCTGTGGTGATTTATATTATATCTTTCCAACAAACACAAACATAAGACTTTATATCTTTAAGGAAGAATATTTCTCAACTCACCAAAGGGACCTGATAGAGTGAAGAAGATTCTTTGTTGTATTTATAGCTTTGTGTCTTATGTGCTTACATTATAAATTTGATCTTAATCGATACAGGATTCAGATCTTGTTTCAGTTTCTAAAAGTCATCTAGAGTTTTGTGATTTAGCAGGAGACATTGTTGTTGCTTAGTAAAATCTAAATTGTTCAGAGGGTAGTCGTTTAGTGGGCGACATGGTATCCTCTTAGAAAAATCTATATCAATCGGTAAGGGTTAGTATAGTGGGTATTGTTTAATCTACTCTGGCTTAGCTAATTGACAAGAAGTATTGGTTAGAGTGCAGATTAGCATACTTATCTCATTTTTTAAAGTGACTTTACTCTTTCTTGGAGAAGATTTGTGGAAGCAGTTTTAGAAGTCCTGTGGAGAACAGGTAATGGTTTTCCTCCCTCCAGCAAGGAGGTTTCCACGTAAAGTTTTATGTCAATTTTTACTTTCAACGCTTATCTTACTGTTTTTATTATAACTGTGTTGAGGACCTAGTCCCACCAAAACAAGTGGACGCATATTCTCAGTTACATTCATACTGAGTTAATGGACCTGGTCCTTGACTGATTGGTGGGTGCATACATTCTAACAAGGGGTATCAGAGCTTTGGATTCTCTATATGGTTAACACCAATAGAAGATATCCTGAAGGAATGTCGGCCTCACCAAGTCTAGAATAAGGTAAATCTACCATATTTCCTCCTCGTTTCAACTGTAAGTGCTAGCGGTGATGGAAAAACACACTGCACAAGTATATCATGGCAAAAGAAAGTGAGCTATGGGACTTGGTTCTTTATGGTACTTACATTCCTACCAAGAACGTGAAGAAAAAAGATCTAACTGAGGAGGTTCCCAAGTGTAGAAGGGAGTATAACGAAATAGACAGAAAAAGGACAAGTCAGTAGCATTAAAAGGTTGTCAAAATAATGCTTCTGAAGACGAAGAAGAGGTGGGTTATTTTAATGAAAGGTTTCAAAAAATATTCAGCAAACATGGATTGTTTCAATAAGAAGAAAACTCCAACAAAACAGAAAATGTAGATGACATTTCACTGTTATTATTATTCCCCGCAACACAAGTAACTCAAACTCCCGCAACCCCCTGATGTTATTATTGTTCCCAAGGTGGATGGAGTTGTATCCACTTATGCCTATATTCTTTCCCTGTTGGGTCCTATGATAACTGGTAATGAGCATGAAATGTTCACTAAAATTCTAAAACTAAATCCGCATGTGTTCGGTTTTGAGAGTGAGGACACATATGAGTTCATTCACAATTGTTATGAGAGGCTACATATACACAGGCATGGGGTAAAATGCATGACTTTCTAACTTCACGGTGAGGCTAAACAGTTGTGGAGGGCCTATGTGGAATGCAAATTGTCAAATATACCCCCACTTGATTAGACACAATGTCAATCTTTGCTTCTGGAAAAATATGTGTCCCAGACTTTGACATATCTAAAGATGGATAAGTTTATGGCCTTGGAGCAAGGTTGTATGAGTGTAGCTCCCTATGAGGCCAATTTCCATGCCTTGTCTAGATATGCTACACAATTGGTAACTACAGAGGAGGAGAGAATCCATGTCTTTTTCAAAGGATTGAACCCCGAAATAAAGGTATTGTCTTTTCAAATGACTTTTGCATGAAAAAACTATAATAAGGTGACCAAATTTATGAAAAAAGGGGAAAGAGTAAAATATAATGGGCAGGCTTAGTCTTTGGCTAAGAAACCAACAACATAAGTTACTTTCAGGTTTACTTCTCTAGAGGTTATGGTAGGCTAACACTTGCATCCCAACCAATTCATTCTTCCATGCCCGCTTCTACACATAGTTTTTTGGGAACTCCACTATAGAATTTTATTCAGGATGACCACGAAGCTACACCTTCAGTGGGAACTAGGACTTCATTTGATCGTAGTTGCTATAATTATTGAAAACTTGGACATATGAGGAGATTGTTTAACCAAGATCATATTTTGGACCCCGTGCAGTAGTGGACTAAAGAAGTGGTACCTATGAGTAATGGTAATAATGGTAGATGACATTCATAAGGTGGACGAGGAAGTAATTACTAAGGTAGTAAATGTTGGGGAAATGGTAATGCATGTCGAGGAGCAGTGCGACCAGTCAAGCATGTTGTCCTTCAAGATGACATGGCCTAATTTTTATGCTTTTCCACGCAATACCGAGGTTGAGACATCACATGCACTATTTTTTGTCCCTGATCGGATGGCTAATGTGTTGTTTGATTTGTGTTCTACTTTTTCATGAATGTTAGTTCAGTTTGCCTTGGGTTTTGATATTGTTTTTATGTACTTAATGCCCTATCCATTTTTCTACCCTAGTTATATAGTCTATCATTGTCACCCATGTATATCATGCTTGTCCTGTTGGGCTGATTTGGTTATTATTGATATGATGGTCTTTCATATAATCTTAGGCATGACATGGTTATCCCCCTATTATGTTGTGCTTAATAGTAATACTAAGTTTATAACTTTAGAGATCCTAGGTATGGAAAGTTAGAGTGGGAAAGGTTGTACAAGCCTATGTCGGTTAAGGTAATATCTTCCATTCCATCTAGCAAACTGGTGAAGCAGGGGTGTTTGTAATATTTGAATCATATTAGGGATGTTGAGGTTGACTATCTCTCTGTTGAGTGTATTAATGTCATTAGGGGATTTAGAGAAATGTTTCGTACCGATTTTCATGGTATTCCTCTTGATAGAGATGTAGGTATTTTCATTGACATGGAACCTCGTATGCTCCCCCATCTCCATTCCTCCTTATTTCATGGCTATGACGGAGTTGAAAGGGCTTAAAGCTCAATTTTAGGGACTTGTTTATAAAGGTTTCATCCATTTTACTGCTTCCCCGTTGGTTCTCCTTTCTTTTTGTTAAGAAAAAGGATGGTAGTAGGAGGATTTGCATACATTATTGACCAAGGATGATCACTATAAGGAAGGGAGAGTCCAAGCTAAGATCCTAGCAGCCCAACCTCGACAGAAAAAGGATGCAGGCCATAAGCTAAGAGACATGAGATTTCATACTGGTGAACAAGTACTTTTTAAAGTGTAACCCATGAAAGGGGTGATGAGATTAAGTAAGAAGGGAAGCTTAGTGCTTGGTACATATGACCATTTGAAATTTTGGATTGTGTAGGTCCAGTAGCTTATAGGTTGTCCTTACCATTAAGCTTATCTGGAGTGAATTTAGTGTTTGATGTATTTAGGTTGAAGAAGTATCATTGGGACGGGGACTACATTATAAAATGGTAAATTCCATTTTTTAGACAAATAACTTCAATATGGGAAGGAACTGGTTGTAATTCATTATTCCAATATCTCAAGTTGAGGACCAAGGAGGTAAAGTTCGTGAAAGTATAATTGATGAATCGTCCGGCTAGGGAAGCTACTTGGGAAACCAAGAAACATATGTGAGGGAAGTATCCCGGTTGTATGACGATTCTAGTACTACTCCACCATTACTTTTACATATATTTCCTAGTTGATCACTCATGGACGAACGATGGGTAAATGGCATCTATTGTAACAACCTATTTCCATCATCATGAATAAGGACATGGGAAAAGAATTTGGGCCAGAAAACCATTTGAGTGAAAACTTTTGAATTCCTAGTCTAGTCAAGATTTTGAAGAAATTTATGTTAGTGAGGTTTAGGTAAATCTATAATGAATAAGAGATTTAATAATGTATTTTATTACATGAGTACATTGTCAAGACAATAGAAAGTCCATACGGCTTTACAAAATCAAATATGGGCCAGTAGAACTCCTAGAATCTATCTTAGCGTGAATGGGTAGTTTTGAACATCAAGGTGTGAATGTATATTGTGAAATGGGAGTTTGGAACTCAAATTCCGACTATCTTTCTTCATTCAAGCCACTAGGGCAGCGCTGCAGTAGCTTGTCGGTCTCGAATAAGTTGGGGAAAACCCTCATTTTGTCATCATTCAGTAAACTCCATTCTTCAGAGCTAGGAGAGGAGTCATAGCGATTTCTTGACAATTTCCCACTACTTGTAGTGCAAAAGGTAAGGATTTACTCCCTAATCCATTTTTTGATCCGTAGAACTTATATTCTTAGGTAATTATCGTTCAGGGAGGGTTTTGTCCAAAAGTTGATTGTGGTAAAAAGAACCTGGCTTCTCATTAGGATCACGGTTTTGGTCTTAGGTTATTGGGTTTTTTATAATCCGGGTAAATAAACCCTTTCTTAATTATCTTTACGTTAAATATTTCATTTGTAGAATAAGAAAAGCATAAAGAATATGGAAAGGAAAGAATGAAGTGTCGTAGTAGGATTCAATATTTCTTTTCAGGTAGGTAATGGTTTGATATCGTCTTTGTGTAATATATATTGGTATTTGCTTCATTTTGATGCATTCATGAATGGGAATGAGGCACTATTAATAAACCCTAATGAAATGAGTATGAAAGAACAATTCTATGCCATGAATCAACACTTGATCACATGATTATGAGTACGTACATTTTAAGCGTGACTATGATTGTGGTTGTGTTGATTGGACCGGGTGTCACATTTGACAGATACATTGGACTAAGGGACACGTTTTGACACATAAATTAGGATGATTGTCATATTTTGACACATACATTGGATCAAGCTTAATTTCACATTTTGAGACATATATTGGATCAGGTGTCATGTTTTGACAAACTAATTGCATCAAATGTCACATTACGACACACTAACCTTTTGGGTATTGGTTCAATGAAAGGACCATTGAATTGTCATATATATTAGGTATTGTGGATATGTAATCGTACATTGATTCTAAAATAATAACTTATTATATATTATGTATATGCTTGGTTACTGTATTGTGATTGCTCCTATGTATTTGAGGTAGTGGAGTAGACGTGTGATCTTACTAGTATATTGTTTAGCAAAAGGCATTATTAGACGGCTATTGATAGACCTCAACTAGGTTATCAGCGATCGAGACTGAAATTTAAGGGTGAGCTAGTACTTTCAAGCTTCCATGGAGTCCTTCCTATTGTTTAGTCCATTTTCGTCGAACATAGACTCTTTAAATATTTCTCATGTTTGTTAAGTTGTACCACCTTTTGTTAGAATTATTGAACTTTAGATGTTTTGGTACAATGACTTTCACGTTCAATAAGTTAAAGAATTATTGCACTTTAGATGTTTTGGTACAATGACTTTCACGTTCTATAAGTTAAAGTTTTTCATTAGTTATGTTAGTTAGTTATTTATACCTTTGACTTTTATAGGAACTTTATATAATTTGTGCATTTAAACATCTATATCTTTAAATGATTAGATTTTGGGTGAGTTTTCATAGTAGGGTTATAGTAATGGTTCTTCCACCGCAGGGTTATTGGGGTCCCAATCAGGACGATCTGGTTCATGACATTATCATACTTTGTACATTTTTTTGTACTAACACATACTCTTGCCTACATTTCCCCAAATGTAGGGTCTAATAGTCAAGGTTTTTTGTTTTGTAGCTAGTGGTTGATTAGGAGGTTCCCGTGCTTTGGTGCGTCCTCATGCTTCAAGGATGTACTTTAATTGTTCTTAGTTCCTTTTTTATTTCAAGTATTGTACTTGATGTATGGGATAGTTAAAATTACATTCTAATTTAAGGCTATTACGGAAAATGTCATAGACTTACACTAAAATTTATAAAACTATTAGATTTGAAATGTTATTTTGCCTCTTTTGTTATATTTCTTATGTTTATGGGTGCCAAGTGTCTTGTATGGGGTCTCTCGAGGACCTATAAGCCATGTTACACCTAGGGTGTGCCCCTAGGTCGTGACACTGGGGGTGTAATTATGGGGTTGGGTGTAGATTTAATATGGGTATTGTGTTATGCTCTATTTTGTTGTTATTCATTCAAGAATTTGGTTAATTAACTTATGTAATTAGTTTTCAAATTTAATCCTATTTTTGATCGCCAATTGATGATCAAAAGAGATTGATCGAGTGGTCAATTAGTCCGATACTAGCAATTAAGTTTGATGTCTATAAGTCACTTAAAAAAACAGGATATGGTTCACATCTATTTTCCCTAATCCCGCATCGAAAAAGATAATACAGTTAATTATTGTGTTTTTTAGATTGCCATATAGATGAGTTCGAAATAATATTCTATGAAAGGACTCTATCAAATCAAACGAAGATTAGAGTCATTGTAGCTGACCTAGCGTATTCATGAATATTCATCACTATAGAGCATTACAATTACCCCTATTTGACATTAACTTCCAATCCCTACACCTTTACATAATTCGTTACTTCTTGAATTTCCTATATTTTTAGATTAATTCTTACAGTTGATAACCAAATCATTTTATTTAATGACTGCAATCATCCACCACTTTGTTTTGCTACTGTAAATGAATGATTTTGCAATCTAAATTTCATGAGAAATTTCTCTACAATATAACATTTGCGGAGGGATTCGACCCCAACTGTTCTCTGGATATTCTTACTGAAAATGATTTTTGCATCTTCTAATTACTTTTAAAGATTATATTCGAGCATTATCATTATTTCACTTTTTACTTTTTCAAAGTCCAAAGGTGTTACAATCGAACAACTCATGATTGGGGCATTGTAGCACTATCTTTTGGAGCCTTCGCCATGTTTCATGGATAGGTTCGTTGTCAATTCTTTTAAAAAAATTTATGATTTACCTATGATTCTCCCTCAAGGAAATAATATTCAAAAGAGCACATCATATAAATAATCTTAACTAGTGATTGAGTCCCTTGGTAGTGCAGCCAACGATTTTGAAACCTCCCGCATCAGAGAAAAAGGAAGAAACCTCAATTGAATAGACTCTTGGGTGATGTTCTTAAAAGTTAATGGGAACATACATCCACAAATTTTTAATGTTATCATGGGGATCCTCATTGGAAATAACCCATAACATTCCCTTCATTTGGAGTAATTGAAGCATAATACAATACAAGTCAGATCTCTTACACATATCTTGAACAAGGACACATGCAAAACCTAATGTTCTGATGATAAATCATTCAGCAAATCATGTTCATAATCAACTTACCAATACGCCTCAAAATCTTTAAACAGGCCTACATATTAAGAACTAAGCGTCCATCTCTCTTTCAATCTCATTACATCATTCATACTTGAAATTTTTAAGAAAGCCGAATCATCAACATAATATTCAGTCTCTTTTCTAACATCGACGTGGGACTGTTGTTGACTTTGAACAATTTTCAAAGTCTCTCTATTAAGCCAAAAATTTCCATTGCCTTATATACAAACTCCCGACCTACCAAAGAAACCTTACTGACTTCAAATAAAACTATAATAGATCAACGCCTCACACCATAAAGAGCCTGAAAGGGACCATAAAATAGTTGAATATAGTTATGATTATATTCCAACTTAATTAAACAAAAATGAACATCCTTACTACTCTAGAAGTCAATCATATAATCTCTAAACATATGTTCAAAGTCTTAACAGCATGCTACGCTTGTACATCAGTTTGAGGATGAAAATGTTGTACTAATTTTGACACGAGTACAAAGCTTTTCGGGAAAAACATTCATAAATGAAAAGTAAATTGGGTACCACGATCAGAGATAATGAATAGGGAAACTCCATAAAACCTAACCTTTTTCCTTAGATACAATTTATCATGATCCTCTACTGAATAAGACACCTTGACATGAATGAAATGAGCGGACTTCGTCATACAATCTACAATAACCCTAATTGAGTCATGTTGCCGCCGAGTATGGGGTTAACCAACAATAAACTCCATATTCAAATCTTCACACTTCTAACTAGTAATAATAATAACTTGGGAAAAACCTTCCGACTTTTGATGCTCAATTTTCACTTGTTTATAATAAGGTCACTTAGCAAAAAATTCCACTATATCATTTTTCATCATATTCCACTAATAGACCTCCCGCAAGTGACGATACATCTTTGTGGCTCCTGGGTGAATGTAATATAAAAAATTATAGGCTTATGATACTATTTTGTTTCACAAGTTATCAAAATTGGAAACACATAAATGACCTTCATATTGAATAACACCATCTCCTATTTGGAAAAAGCCTCAACCTACTTTTTAACCACCGGTTCCTTGAACTCAACCAAAATTGGATGAACACATCTCTTGGCTTTCACATTCAACACAAAAGATGATTCTGCGTCATTCTGAACAATAACCCACCTACCTTCGCTCCTATTAAAATATCGACTACCAATGATTAGTCTATGAACATCATGAATCATTTTTTTCTTACCATCCACAATATGCACATCACTAGTTATCGACATTCCACTTAAGTCATCGACCACTAGATTGACTTAGTCTAGGTAATAACAAACACTTATATCATAGTTCTTCTAGAGTTCTAGCCATATGCATTTATGAATATTTATATATTTTTACTCAAACACATATTGAAAATTTTTCGGTCGGTAAAGACATCAACACCGACACCATATAACTAATGCCTCAAAATCGTTAAGGCAATAACAGCAACTGCTAGTTCCCAATCATTTGTAGGATAGTTCTTTTCACGAATCTTCAGTTGCCTTGAAGCTTAAGGAATAAGTTTCTCATTATCATAAGAATATATCCAAATCCAATACTCGAAGCATCGCAATAAATAACAAACATGACGTAGCCTTCTTGTAAAGTCTAAATTTGAGAAAGGTATGTCTATCTTTCAACTCTTGAAAACTCTTCTCACATTTTACGGACCATAAGAACTTAAAATTCTTGGTCAAAGTAGTCAATAGAGAGACAATCATAGCAATCACTTCCAAAAATCTTCAATAATATCCACCAAGACCCAAAAAAACTTTGAATATCTATAGGGGATAAAGGTCTAGGAAAACTTTTAACGTACTTGCCTTCTTAGGATGTACCTCAATACCCTTACCTGAAAGAACCAAAAGAATGTGACATAGAAAAGGCTAGATATCTCAACAAAACTCACATTTACTAAATTTTTCAAATGTAAAAATATGCAACATAATCATCAAATGGTTGGCATGCTTATCCTCACCCCGTATATAAGTTAGGATGTCATAAATACATACAATTACAAACATATCATGAATTTTCTAAGAACTCTATTCATCAAGCACATGAATGCGGTGGGGGTATTATTCAAAACAAATGACATCATCTATAGTTCATAATGAGCATAAAAAGTTGCAAAAGTATTCTTCGGTATTTCATCTACGTTCACCCTCAATGGGTGATAGATCAATCACATGTTGATCTTTCATAAGTAACTCTCTTATTGGAGATGGAAAGAGGATACTTTTTCTTGATGTTAACCTTTAGATCAGACTACCAGTAGTTGAGGATCAGACTACCAGTAGTTTAGGACTCTATAGGACCACTACGAGTTTTAAGTCATGTCATTAAGGTTGAGAAATTTCCAATGAGCATTTATAGAGTTCATGAATCGTGTGTTCATGAATTATTTAGACTTATTTGTGATAGTGGTCATCGATAACATATTGGTCTACTTTGGAATCACAGAGACCATTAAGATATTAGTGGAAGTTTACTAAATGTGAACTTCGACTTTGGCCTATAGCATTCTTACGGCACATATTGTTTAAGGATGGCATTATGGTAAATATAGTAATGATTTAGGCAGTTCATAGTTGTGCAAGTCCTACTTCTCTTACTATGGTTCATCGTTCTGTTGTGTTAGAAAGAACTACAAAGTGTTGATTGCGGATTTTCTACTACTGCGGTACCTTTAACTAGATTGACTAAAAAGAATGTATTCTACTAGTGGTCTAATGAGTGTGAGGTAAGATTTTGAAACTGAGTGCCTTGTTGACTTCCTTTTGAATCTAGTTGTTGAGGTTATGTCTGTAAGATCTAATGTTATCTTGCTACTGTTGGCCTAGGTTATTTTTTGATGAAGTATTGTAGAGTTATTTCATAATCTTCCAATCGAATGAAACTTCATAAGACTAACTATCCCATATATTAAATGGAGTATGTGACGGTATTCATTACATTTAAGATATACTGTCATCACTTGTATGGAGGTATTCACAAACCACCGTAGCCTTCAGTATATTTTCAGCCGACGGACTTAATCTAAGATACTATAGGTTGTGGGATTAACTGAAGGACTATGAATTTTATCTTTTATCACTGTCAAGCCCCAAGCTACCCCCAGGACATGGACATGGGACCTAGATCATAAGTGACCCTATGCAGACCCTACTGAACATAAGCATACTAACAATAATAAAGTGATATGGAAGCTTAACCGATGAAAAATTCTAAAATGATGGGAAATACCCATAGACTAAAATTGTATATATGAAATCTTAGTGTTCAATACAAAAGAAATATCAAACGCAAATACAAAGCTAAATCTAACTATGTCTGAAAATGACCTCTATCGGACTAGAAATGTTGGGACATGCCCCCAACTAAGTCTAGCAAAACTGAAACGAAAAGACTGAAAATTTAAAAACATAACATGTCTATTGTACTTGGAGAATGAGGACTGACCACTAATATTGTTGAGCTAAAGATCAGGAACTTATCTATGCGTGATCCAGATATTGATAACCTTGAACTATATCATGACAAGATGTAGCCCATAGTGTAGGAACGACCCATAAAATTAATAAGAAAAACTAGAGCTAAAGATTTTTTATTGAGTTTGTAATGAGGTTTCTTGTTTTGTGATGTTGTCCCGAGCTAAATATTTTAGTGAGTCAAAATCAAGGTACGTGTTAGACTCCGTGTTGAAGGACCTTGTTATGTTTTTCATGGGGTGGCAAGGGTATGTGCTATTAAAAGGGGGTAAGGCCTAAGAAAAATTCCAAGGTTGTCCAACCTTGGCCAAGAACTTACCCAAGTTCAGAGATGACTTCACGGTCGTAAAGGTCACTTTCCATGTTGAATGCCATGCCTTAAAGCCAGGCCACTGCCTAACTACACAATCCACCTCATGCTCGTGGTCTTTACCACGATCCCTAGATATGTCCATGGAGATTCCTTGGACTCATTAAGGTTGGAAAGATTTACTTAGCACACTCCCTAGTGACCACGGGCGCCACCATGGGCCATGGTCCCCCTTCACGAGCCGTGAACTTGTCCATAATCCTTGATGGGCCCTTTCTTTAATTATTAAGTGGAGTTGACTTTTAATGGTTTATATCATTAGTATATATTGTTTTATGTCATAAAACAATCCGTTTACTCCTTATTCCACCAAGTAAAATCAAAGAGTTCCTCTGTTCAAAAATTTCGCACTAAGCTCTAAAGGAAGAAGGAGAAGAAAAAGTGGGAGTTAAGTTTTGGAATCAAAGCGTTTCTTCATCAACTTTCTTGGGGAATCTTAAGCAACATAAGGTTATCCTTCATTTAGGGATATTTTTAATCCCTTGAGTTAATTTCAAAGAAGTTTTCAAATTCATGAAAAAACCTAGGGTTTTACTCAATCTCATGGGTTCCATCAATAAATGATTTAAAGAGTTATTAATGACTTATTATGAATTAATTAGTGTTTAATTGATGATTAAAATACTCTATGAACCCACGAATTTTCTCAATTCCTATATTGTGCCTTTATGAAGTTGGTTTGTTGGTGATGAAAGTATGTGAATAAAAATTGTCTAAATTTATTTGGGTTATTGAGCAGTATCTTTACCCATTCCTAAGTTTTTTTGAATTATTATTGTGTTGGTGATGGTGATTTATGGCCTTGAAGTAATGTTATTATCAATTACTCGTTGAATTAGAATTGTGAAATTGATGTTGATCCACTTGGAAGGTGGAGGTGTTTATTTGCCTTGTATATTGTGATATTGTATTGATGGATATCACCCGTATAGCTATATATTCATGAAGGTTCTATGTGTGATCATGATGTGTATTATATGTGTGTGACCTCAATGAAAGTATAATGAGAATTATTGAATTTAATAGTGTTGTGTTTAAAGGTTTATTCTTACTTAAGCACTCATGAATGATGATGATAAAATGTGAAGGATTGTTCCTCCATGTATTGTAAACTTTGAATTTATAGATCTTATAGCCTATTCTTGTGTAAATGAATGTAATGCTTTGAATTACATTTAATTGGTAGCTTAGGCATCCTATTCTTGAATGAATGAATGTAATGATCATGAAGAAGTAGACCTAGTCTTTGTAAACCTCTCATAAATGAGTAATGAAGTATTCTAGACTATGTCTTGAAGTGGTAGACACAAGGATTAATGGCACACTTCATTATGAGTCTAGAAAATAAAGCATTATAAGCCTTGGACAGTAGTCCTAGTGTTGGTAACCTTTCCATGTATGAAATGATAAACCTTTGTATCGGTAGACCCAATGTTGGCGGCACCATCTTTGTAAATCATGAGATATTCTTATTTTATATTGAATTAGTAGACCTAGTATTGGTGACCCTTTATTGTGTAGTATATTTAGAGTCGGAAGAACCAATGTTGGTAACCCTCTCAAGTACAATAAATGTTAATTAACTAATTTATTGGAATGTAGGCTAAGAATCGAGTGGACATGGTAAGATGGAAACTCTCCTAATGTTAGGATAGGGTTCCAATGAAAAATCTTCCTATTCCCATGATTATGTGTTCACGTAGGGTCCATACTAGCCAGTGGTTTTTCTACCAAAGCTACAATATTACCTACTCACCCTTAGGCGATTAGACAAATTTGTACGATATGGGTCATATGACAATGGATTCCATGATCTATCTCTCATGGTCTATGTCAATTAAATGATTATTCCCATCAACTATGATGTGCATAGTTGTGTCCTCAGAAGTTCTATGAAGTGTGGGTAGTCGTATAGGATTTTATCCATGCATTGCACGAGTATACTTCAAGAGGGCTATAATGAGTTCTCTAAGTTCCTAATGACATATGTATGAATGTATCTTAAATGAAGAATGGTGACTTAAATGTTTAAATGTAGTGAAGTATTCTAAGTTCACTTTTGGTAACCTTAATGTGGTACTTTTTTTGGATGGTGGTATGGGACGTTATTCATACATTACACAATGTATACAATTAGGATTACTTGAGATGAAGGTATAATATAAAGGAAATGGATTTTATGTATATTGTCTCTAAATGTGATTAAAGGACATGTATATTGGTTATGCGTGTGTGTATTATGCCTCTTTTCCCTATGTTCATGAAGTTTTATTGAATGGGCATAAATGCACGACTTCTAATTAAAATGTCCCTTTTAAAGCATGTTTTTGCATGGTCATCATACTTAGTAAATTTTGTGTGCTAACACATATTTCTTTGTGTTTTACTACAAGTGTCGGTTTCTGGCGTTTGAGTGTCTCTTTCTAACTTGAAGCTTGGAATAAGTTTCTTTCAAGTTCTTTGGCATGTCCACGTGGATTTGAGCACAAGAACACTTTATGTTTCATTTTATTCATGTAATGGACATTGTATTTAATTTTCAATTGTAATGGTTTGTGTCCCTACTTAAGTTACATAGTCTTTGTTTCGATGTCCATGTGAGACATAGACATTTGCTGTATTCTCAAGTATTTCTTTTAAATGAACTTTTGATAGTTGGATTTAAATGGGTTTTAATTCCACACTATTTCTATATCACATGGAATGAAATACTATTAGACTTGTATGAGGCATTTTGGACTCTCATACACCGTGTCACATTCGGCTAGATTTGAAAGGTACTGAAAAAGCAAGATAGAGTAAACTGAAATAGCATATAACTGAACAAGCAATAAAGAAAGCATGTAATATGAATTTGATAAAATATTGAATACTAAGCTAATTTAATGTAATGGCGTAATTCATAACATGATGAGACTGAATAATGCCTTTATTATAAATGTGGTCATTGCACTAGATTCTGACTAAACTGTGGGTTCTACTAAGAACCAACAATAAAATCACATGAGATAAATGTGGAGTCTGATATATACACCCAAACGAGAGGACCCAATATATTTGCCAAAGGTATAGAGGCATGAATAGCGTTATCAATATGTGAATCTTGGACTATATGGGTGAACACCCCTAGTCAAACTCTATATTATGCTAGTACCAATAGATTATGCAATTAACACACAATGATTGTATTTCTTTTATATACTGGATAGCTCAAACTAGACGTGCAAACATAGAATGCAACATTATTAAACTGATGACACATTAAAAAATAGAGGCAGTTATATCTTAATAGATGAAATATCTAACGTAGCATGTGTATCAAAAAACTAAAGATATACATAGCTAGGGTTCTGAAATTCATGCTATAAAAAGTAATAACATGATATTATATTTTGAAACAAGTAAATAACCAATTCATCATAATCTGCTTGAGTTCTATACACCCTAGGTCTAGTTATAACAATGGAATCAAGATATGACTTGATTTTAGGGACCTTATGAGTGAAAGGAACCCAATAATGAAATTTCACATACCTGGTGACGAATTCCATGAGGAAATCATTCGATTTAAGGACTGGAACTGATGGACTTTTGTTGCATTCTAGATGTAGTATTCTTGACCTTTTTTCTCCACTCAAGCTCTATTTTTTCTTAGTTTTTGTGAATGATTTGACTTAGGTAAGTTTTAGTTATGTTTACAGGCTAAAACTAACAAAACCCACAGAGTTTAGGGTTAAAACTATGTAGTTTAGGGGTCAAATGAAGAAGGGAAAGACAAAAAGACGCCTGACTTAAACTACTAGCGGGGTTGACCACGACCACCTTCAAAGATCGTGAAAGGGGCCAATTACCATGAATAGAGTCATGGTCTTTAATCTAGTGAGATCTAGGTTATGGGGTATATTTCCCGCGCCGTACCACGGATCGTGTGAAGGATCACACATCGTAAAGGTCCTCGTGGTCCTTTCTAGGTCGTATGGTATGAATGCCTTGCTTCACAGACCATCCAATGGACCATGCAAAGGATCATGTACAGTGAAGATTCTCGTGGTATTAACTGGGGATGGGGTCTGAGGGGATCTCTAGGGGATCCTACTTCCACAACTTCTAAGGAAGCAACCACGGTCCATCGTAAAGACCACAGCCCATGAAAGTATTCATGGTTTGACATCAGCAGTCGGTGGGATAAAAATCCCCACCATGGGCTGGTCAACGGACCGTGGAACCTATCATTGTCTTTGAACTCCGTTGTGGTTCACTACTTCAAGTGAGTTTCTGTAAGTTTTTATAGATCTAGTTTTTGAGGTGTTACAATCACCTACGCAAGGCTAATTTGGTAGTAAATGCCTTAAGCCGAAAAGTAGTTTCATGGAGCGTTTTACTTTGTCAGTTGTTAAAAATGTTCTATAAAGGAATACATTCTTTCCTAATCAAAAAGATGGTTAGACTTAATATCTTTGAGCCACATAGTGTACTTGTGTGTGTGGAGGCTAGATCTTCCTTCCTTGATAGAGAAGATTCATGCACACCAGTTATAGTATCCATAATTGAGTGATTTGGGACACTGTTCTTAGTGGTAAAGCAAGGAAGGTGACCTAGACATGGAGTGTATTTTTAGAATTAAGAATAATATTGATGTTCCTATAGTTTTTCAGTTAGTTGGTTTGATTCTTCAAGAGTCC
Organism: Solanum chilense; assembly: GCA_032847665.1. Classification (NCBI taxonomy): domain Eukaryota; kingdom Viridiplantae; phylum Streptophyta; class Magnoliopsida; order Solanales; family Solanaceae; genus Solanum; species Solanum chilense. The sequence continues at coordinate 41,473,637 of CM064973.1, forward strand.
CATTGTTACATGTTCTCTATCCATCCAGATGCTGTGAAGATGTATCATGATCTATGTCAGTATATTTGGTTGTGCGGGCTTACGAGGGGCATCATAACCTTCATGGATGGGTGCTTTGAACTTTCAGCAAGTAAAGTACGAGAACTAGAAACCAGAAACATTAAATCGATGGCTATCCATTCCATAATTAAAGGAGTGTATAGCCATGGACTTTGTGGTAGGCTTACTATTTTACATTAGAGGTTTTGATTCTATTTAGATCATCGTAGATCGATCGACTAAACCAGCCCACTTTTACTTATTTATACTGCCTACAGATTGGTTCATATTTACCTCGAAGAGATTAGTTGTTTGCATGGGGACCAATATCTATCAGTATAGACGATGTCACTCAGTTCACTTGCATTTTTGGGGGTCTATTGAGATTTAGTTGGGCATTCGGGTTGAGATTAGTATAACTTTTCACATTTAGATAGATGGCCAGTCACGCAGGACTACTTAGGTTTTATTGGATATGTTTTGAGGCTTACTTTATTGATTTCATTGTACAGTGTGATCAATCTTTGGCTTTAGTAGAATTTGTATATAATAAAAGCTACTATTAGAGAATTCATATGGCAACTTTCAAGGAATTATATGGTAGGAGATTTAATTCTCTAGTGGGCTAGTTTGATATTTTTGAGCTTTAGACATAAGGAAATAACTATTAAGAGATTGTATGGATAGTGGCGATGTGCTCCAGAAACAACTCCATACTACCCTGAGAAGACGAAAAAGCTATGCTATGTGAAGGCTACGACCTGTGGAGTTCATACTTTGTGATCTTGTGTTCCTATTAGTGTAGCCCATGAAGGGCATGATAATGTCTTGGAGGAAGGGAAATTTAGCCCCAGATTTATAAGTCCTTTTAAAATCTTGGGCGAGTAGGATGGTGTCTTATGAGATAGACTTACCTCAAGATTTTTGATGTGTGAACTCTATATTTCATATCTCTAGGATGATACACTATATCTTAGATGATTCTTGCGTTCATAACTAGGATTTGGGTCAATTTGATGAGTAATTGAGTTTTGATGATGATCACGTTGCCATTCAAAATAGGCAGGTGATAACGCTCAAAGTACTCTTTAGAAACAATCAAAAGAAAGGCAGTCATTTTAAATTAAATTATCCAACTAAGAGCCAGGGTCGAATCCCAGAGGGAGTAGTTTAACGTTAAGGATGCAATTTTTCTTAATAAAAATGCAACTAATCTAATTTTAGCGAAAGGGAACTTGGGTTAATCATTCACGAAACATGTATCATGTAGTTTCAAAATAATGTAAGAAGCATCAAATAAAGAAAACATGGATTAAAAAAGAATAAGTAGATCTAAGGGTGTAAGGGAGTCAATTAATACTAATTAGGGGAAAAATTTATTTCACAATAATGATTAACAACTACAAATATGTTGGATAATCTTTGAAGACACTAGTCTTCTTTCAATCTCATAGACACAATAAATAGAATCTTCTTTTTGTCATCAATGTGGAAAACTCAACAACTTAATGCCTTGCTTCAATTACATAGATTTACAATGATTACAAACATCGAAACATTTATTCACTCTTACTAGTTTTTTTCAAACACCAATTTGTAATCTACTGTTGAAATAAGTTGGCCACATTAATTTCTAAATTACCCACATGTTAATTAGCTGAAATTCATTGAAATCAACCATGAAAACAAATAAATACAACATACCAACTAATGTATGTCAACACCCTACTACATAATTACATCCTTAGATATTAGGGTCTTACCCACCCATCAAAAAGAGTAATAGAATTATACATTTTATGATATCAACCATTAGTAACATGAAATTCAACAGTTATAATACTCACATAGTTTCAACATTCAATTTGTTAATTACTTGGGTGAAATATAAAACCTCACACAAGAATTTATGTTTAAGTGTTTTATCTCATGTTTGTAAGTGCAAAATTGTTATCTGAGGGTTGGGGAATGTTCTGAGCCTTTGTTGTTTGTGTATCAGTGACTCAATATCTTCATGGATCATCCCACTCAATATTTACCTCAGTTGCTACTATTTTCTTTGTCTCTCTTTTTATCTTTCTGCCTCTTCTTGGTTGGAGTTCTCCTCTCCTCTTAGGAGGACTTGATCCCTATTCGTTGATATGAATACCCTGGAGTTGCCTTCGTTTGGAGTTGCGTATTAAGGTTGGTGCGTACCAGAACTGCAAATGGCTGTTATTATTCAAAATAACAGTATATCTAAACACACAAATTTGTTGCATACAGGTTCGTTGTTCCACTAGGCGATTTACCAAATATCTTTGGAGATTTAGAACAAGCTCGTTGAGTGTATTAGCCTCTAATATAGGCAAAATGGCGATGGAAAAGTCTACTCGGTGAAACGCCGACTTTGTTCGGTGATGACAAGGTTGTCCACCAATGAAAACAGTTAAAAGGGTAAAAAGGACATGTAAAAGGTGATATAAAATCCTATCAGCGAATCACCTACTTCTTTTGGTGATCACCAGTGTTTCTGCTGAAAGTTACATATTTTATAGCACGAAGGAGAAAAGTTGAGGGCGACTGATAATCAGTAGGTGAACCGCCAAATCATTCAGTGAGGTCGACTTAACTCGCCAAATGACACAACGTGTACATTTCTAAATCAAAGTCTCAAAACCGTCCTACAATCTTAAAAAAATATCAAATAATGCAAACATGTAATTCATACAAGAACCATACTTCACTTCACCTCGGAGTACTCAGACAACTTCCAATTTTAACAAATTTTTGTATTTAACTTTGATTATCCTTAAGAACGTTGTAACCCATTCCCTCATTGGATAATTTTCATTATTTAGCACAAATGGTGGATTAATTAGAATACACTAAAACAACATGACAATAATTAAGCAACACTCATTGCGATTTAAGTCAATACAATGCATAAACACCAAGACATTTGGATATTTAAGCATTTAAGGAAAAACTTTCAAATTACAAATAACATATGGATAGCTTATTTCTATCATAGAGTCCTAACACACATCATCTTATACTATATGATTGCAAATGAGTTCAAAATTATTGAAAATAGTTTTGGGGTTTTAGAGACTAACCTTCATTTATGATCCAATAATATTTTGTAATCCTAGGCAAAAAGGAAATCCAACCCCACACAGTAATTACTGTCTAAAACATTATTCAAGATGAAAATCTAGAAAGTAATAACTTTGGTGTGATCTTGGAGAGTTTGAAACGAGGGATTTTTTTTATGTTTGGACCTTATATAACCGTTCAGTTTTTGTCCATTTGGTGACATTAATCTTACTTACCGAACCAGTCGGCGATTTGCCGAGAAATCTTTTATCTCGCATATTTTTCAAAGTCTGAAATTTGTTCTGGTGAGATAGGTGGTCTGCTTCTAGATGGCCAAGTAGGTAGGCGATTCACCGAGGTTCTTTCATGTTCTGCAACTTTTACATGCTCTTTATTACTTGTTTATTGATCCAAACGGTGGAGTTCATCTGGGCTCGCCATCCTGTTTGGCTTCTCAATGAATGGATCTTCTGCTGCCATCATGAGAAGTTCCACACTTTCCTTAAATATTCTGCAAGATTAATACACAATTATTTATCGAAGTAAAATCATACACTCACAACCTTGGGTTGCCTCCCTAGAAGTCCATATTTAATGTTGTGGCTCGACGTAGGTCTTGCCTCACTTTCTTATATTAGAGCTAGACCTAGTGTCACTAGGTAAATCCAATATATCGTCAGGGTGGAGCTTAGGCATGGAAAACATCAGGAGTGATTTGATGTGGTGAATTGATCTAGAGTGACATCCAAAGTGTTGGTTCAATGCTTTAAAATTCTCTCTCATTTCATCCAACAGTCTATCTTGATCGGTGATCTTTTGCAGAATGATTTGAAGTGTGACCTCAACACGACTTTTCTCATCTTTTCTAGACTTATTTGATCCATGAATAGGCATAGACCTCCTTTGCCCTTTGCATTGGTTTTCCACCCTCAAATATTTTGGTGGTCAAATCATTTAGTTGGGATACCAGCGCAGTTAGCTTGAAATCACCCCCGACTTCTCGATTTTCCTCAACTGACTTTCCACCCACTCCTTAATTCATGCTTAGAGTACCTAAAAACACAAACAACTAAAAGGAAAAACAAAACAACAAGAGAAACAAAAACAAAAGTAAAAGTAAAATTAGTGAAGTACACTAAAAAGAACAAAACTTAGTAAACTACATCTTCACGTGACACCACTCCATATTAGTGGCATTTTTAATGCTTCTTGTGATATCGTGATCAACAAACTAGCCTACATTCTGAGTGTCTACAAAATGAAGTGAGTATAATAACCCAAGCAACGGCTGGGTCCGTGTCCTAAAGGAACGGTAGTAAAAATAGAAGCTAAACTAGAATTTCCGTTCTAGTTAGTAATAGTAAAAACAAATGGGAATAAAGTATGGGAAAAGTTCTTGGGGGTGTGACTGCAATATATGTCGAATTAAACCGTTGGGTACATGTTTTCGATAAGAAATTTCCAAGATAATGATGACTAGGCTAAGACTTAAGTGAAAGTAAATCCCCTCTCAGGAAACAAACCCCAATATCAAATGGGTTCCTCTCGCATGCCCACTCGTCTAATGAAGACCAACCTATGCCTTCCCACACGACTTTTTCGATGATGAGTGCTGGGATATTGGACAAAGATTCACTCTCTCGGGTTGAACCGGATGTCACACCCACTCCTTAAGCCATCAGTCTCGCGGGTCTTAGTTTCGCGACCTCTCTTGAGCAGGCAAAAAATAGATGCATGGTTTTGTATTTGAAACTACAAACCCATTAACTAAAACCACAATTACTAGGTTAAATTACCATTGATATGATTTTACTCTATCAACATGCAAGACCCAATCATAATATCAACACATATTAGCTAAATCTGATCCCATGAATGGGGTTTTAGCCACACAACAAGCAATAACAATATACATATAAAATTATAAAGAAAATCAAATGGGTATAAGAAGTTAAACCTTAATATGAGCAGAGGAAGAAGAATGGAGAACACCCACTTATGATTAGAGGAAGAAGACCTCATTTCTTAAAGTCTCCCACAAAACCCTCTCCAAATTTGAAATAAGAATATTAAAATTAAAACCTAAGTCTCAAAATTAATAAATTATGTCTCTACTCATTGATTCCTCCTCTAAAAATAATAAAGAGTTTATTATTTATAGACTTCAGAATTTTTGCTAGCGAGGCTATTCGCTTCACCGAGTAATTCGATGATTCCCCCTTTTCTAGATCATCACCTTTTGTGTTTTTGCTTCAGCGTCTATGCATTATGGATCATTGGGTAGTATATTTCTTCTTCTAGGAACTACTCAGAAAACCGCCGACTAATCCTTCTGATCGCCTTTTTGATCAACTTCCTTCAAGGCTTCGCTTGCTGAAACAAAAGGGCAATATATATCCTTTCAGCTGATCGCTAAGTATACTTGGCGAATTTTGGGTGTTCCTCTTTATCTTTTTTCATCCTTTTATTCCACTTTTGCGCCTAAGTGTCCATGCTTACATTAAAACATCAAACACCTGAAACTTAAGAGTTTTCATCAGATATTGAGCTAGAATGAGCATTTAATGACACTATTTCCATAAAAATAAGGCCCAAAATGAGTCCAATATGAGGAGTCATCGATCATGCTAAATAGTAGTTGAGTCCCTTTGTTGTTTAGCCAACAATTTTCAAAACCTTCCCATCATAAAAAAGGAAGAAGCCTTAATCATATGGACACTTGGGTGATGTTCTTGAAAGTTAATGGGAACATACATCCACAAATTGTTCTCATGGGGATCCTCATTAGCAAGAACCCCAAACATTCCCTTCACTTGGAGTCGTTGAAGCATAGTACAATAGATGTCAGATCTCTTACACACTTGTAAAAAAGGGCACATGGAAAACTTAATGTGCAGATGCTAAATCATTAAGCAAATCATATTCATAAGAGACTTAACCAAGACGACTCAAAATATTTATACGAGCCTTTCAAGGACTAAGCGTCAATCTCTTATCACATCTCATTACACCGTTCATAGTTATAAAATTTTCAAGTAAGCCTAATCATCAACATAAAATTCAATGTCTCTTTTTCTAACATCGACTTAGGAGTTCTGTTGACTTTGAACCGTTTAACCAAAAATTTTCCATAGCCTTATGTACGAACTTGAGACCTATCAAAAAAACTTCACTAACATCAAACAAAACTATAAGAGATCAACACCTCATACAATAAAGAGCCTCAAAGGGACCCATAAAATAGTTGAAGATAGTTATTATTATATTCAAACTCAATCAAAGAAATGAACATTCCAATTACACTTGAAGTCGATCAAATAATCTCTAAACATATCTTCCAAAGTCTACATAGTATGCTCCGCTTGTCCATCAGTTTGAGGATGAAAGGTCGTACTAATCTTGACATGAGTATCAAGGACTTTGTGGACAAGCTTCCATAATTGAGAAGTAAATTAGGTACCACGATCAGATATAATTGATACTGGAACTCCATGCAACCTAAACATTTCCCTTAGATACAACTTATCATAATCCTCTACAAAATAAGTAACCTTGAAAGGAATCAAATGGGCAGACATCGTCATAGAAACTATAATAACACAAATCTAGTCATGGTGCCGCTGACTGTGGGGTCAACAATCAATAAAGTCCATATTCAAATTTTCTCTTTTCTAACTAGGAATACTAATAACTTTGGACAAACCTCCCGACTTGTGATGTACAACTTTAAATTTTGTTTTTAATAAGGTCACTTAGTAACATATTCCACTGTATCATTTTTCATACCACTTCATTAACATACCACCCGCAAGTAACGATACATCTTGTTGTCTCCCGGGTGAATGTAATATAAAAAATTATGGGCTTCTGATAACATTTTGTTTCTCAAATCAGCAACATTGGGAAAATATAATAGACTTTGATATAGAAGCACACCATCTCCCCTTCAGAAAAAACCTCAACGAACTTTTTAAGCACCGGTTCCTTTAACTAAACCAAAATCAAATCAGCACATTACTTAGCTTTGACATCGGACTCAAAAGATGATTCTGCACCATTATGAACAATAACCCAACCTTCACTCTAATCAACATATCGAGTACCTATGAGTAGTCTATGAACATCATGAATCAATTATTTCTTACCAGCCACAACATGCACAACACTAGTCATGGACATTCGACTTATGACATCAACCACCACATTGGCTTTGTCAAGGTACTAAAGGACATGTATATCATAGTCCTTCTAGAGTTATTGACATCTACATTGATAAATTTTAGATCTTTTTACTCGAACACTTATTGAATAATTTTTTGGTCAATCAAAAAATCAATGTGGACACCATATAAGTAATGCCTCAAAATCTTTAAGGCAAAAGAAGCAGTTGGTAGTTCTAAATCATTAGTAGGATAGTTCTTTTCATGAATTTTATTTTGGTTTGAAGCATAGGTAATGACTTTCTTATTTTTCATAAGAATACATCCTAATCCAATACTTGATGCTAATAAATAACAAACAGGATGTACCCTTCTGGTGAACTCTAAATTGTAGCGGCAATATGTCTATCTTTCAACACTTGAAAACTCATTTCACATTTTTCGGACAATAAGAACTTAAATTTCGTTTTGGAACAATGTAGACAATGGAGAGAAAATCAATGAAAACTCTTCCAAAAGCTTTATATAATATCCAATCAAACCCAAAAACTATGAATATCTATAGGGAATAGAAGTCTAGGTCAACTTTTAACCGCATTTGTCTTCATCGGATCTACCTTAATACCCTTAGTTGAAAGAATGTGACATAGAAAGGATAGATATCTCAAAAAACTCGCATTTACTAAACTTTGCAAATAGTTTTGGTCCTTGAGAACATGAAACATAATCATTAAATGGTCAACATGCTTATCCTCACACTGTATATAAATAAGGATGTCATTAATACACACAATTCCAGTCATATCATGATTTCTTGTAAGCACTCTATTCATCAAGTCCATGAATGCGGTGGGAGTATTATTCAAAAAAATATAGTATCTAAATTTCGTAAGGAATATACCAAGTGATAAAAGTCTTCCTCGGTATTTCATCTTCGTTCACCCTAAATTGGTGATAGCACAATCAGAGGTTGATCTTTTGTAAGTAACTCTCTCATTGCAGTTAGTACTAAAAATCATCTACCCATGAAAGATGATATTTTTTTCTTGATGGTAACGGTGTTCAATTGCCGGTAGTCAATACACATGTGAAGTGAACCATCTTTATTGTGAAAAAAAACAAAAGTTGAGCTCCCTATAGAGAGATTCTCCATCGGATGAAACCTTTATCTTACAAATCTTCTAGTTTATGCATTAAATCTTTAAATTCAGCCAGAACCATATGGTAAGGAGCAATAGAAATAGGTGGCGTATTTAGGAGAAGTTCAATACTAATGTTTATTTCCCTTTTGGGAGGAACATGGGTTAGATCATGTTGGAACACTCATGGGAAGTCATTTACATTGGGGATCCATTCAAGAATAAGGCTTTTAGTATATGTATTCCTATCCCATACAAGATAATATATGCAACCTTTTGAAATTAATTTTCTAGCTTGAAGACAAGAACCAATATGACGCTTAGTCATAGAAATTCCTTTATTATAGTATAGGATGGGCTTCTTTAGAAATTAAAATTTAACCACTCGAGTTCGACAATCAACCTAAGAGTAACAACAATTGACCAAATTTATACCAATAATATCATCAAAATCGAAAACATCATGCTCTACAAGGTCAACATATGTAAGTCTATGGGACAAGGATACATGACAATTTCTATAGACTCGCTCAGTAATAGTGGATTCATTGATAAGTGTAGAGATAGGGAAAAGGTCTAACAACATATCAACAGAAACGTCAAATCTCATAGCCACATATGGCATCTAAAAACACAAAGTATCACCGGAATCAAGTAAATGATAAATTCAAGATGAGAGAATGTTAATAGATCATTAACTACATCAAGAGAACCCTCTTTCTTATGTCAAGTTTTAAGTGCCAAAAATTGTTATTTTTTGGAGAACATGAACCCAAACCACTAGGTGGAGGTTGCCTACTATCTCTTTCTTTAGTAATAACTGATGGACAATCGCTTATCTTTTGAAAGTTCTTACCATAACAAAGCATACATCCATACCGGCTAAGCATTTGCCATAATGCTTCCTTCCACAGCTAGTACAAGTAGAAACAGAAGATCCACCACCATTTCCTCATTGGGGCTTAGAATTAGATCCTATCATTGTTGAATTTTGTAACTAGAGCGTTAGAGGAACCTTTATCAGAGAATCTTTTTTGAAATTTAGAACAACCATGTCCATCGGACCTCAAATGTGAAAAGTCACCGTCATTGGTTATTACCCTCTTTCCATAAAAGATATTTATTTAATCTTCTCTTATTCTATTCGTTTAACATGTTCCATTAAATGAGAGATATTTATTCCTTTAATGAGCTTTCCGGTATGACATACCTTAACAACCATTTTGAACACAAATGAAATAAACTTAGGGGTCGTTTGGTTACTGTTTAGATTTATGCAGGTTTTAGTTATGCAGAGTTTAGTGATTCAGTTATAATAATGCATGGTTTAATTATGCAGGTATTAGATATGCATATATATATATATATATATATATATATATATATATATTTTAAATAAGTAAATAAATAGTATAAGCCCTCCGACATTTTGAATAAAATGTAGGAAAAAGATATTCCCTCTATAATTAATTGGGATTGTGATATTTTCATTTTTTTATGTTTATAACTTATAAAAATAAAATACAATTAATAAATTTCAATTACGTTGTAATATCCTATTTTACAAAATTTAAATATTCTGTTAATATGTTGTATATATTGTTTAATTTATATATTTTTAATATGCCGAATATATAATTATGTCTAAATTCACATCCTAAACAAAAATAATATACATGTTAATTAAATAAGTGTAATATATTTAATAATATACAACATTAATATATAATTAAACTATGTGCCAGCAAAGTTTGTACAATTCAATTTGTAATAATAATAAAATATTACATTTGGATATCAAATGAAAACAAGAAAAAAATTGTTGATTAAAAGAAGAGCAAAAGGGACAAATGTAACCCCGAACTATCATAAATAATATTTTAATGTCCTCTGTTATATATTTAGAACTCTGATGCCACTATTGTCTAATTTTTGGAGCGTGTATACCCTTTGGACTAACAAAGGACACGTGTCACGATCTGAAAAACATATTCAAAATTTATTTAATTTTAATTTCCAATTAAAAATTTAACCAGAATAATAAAAAAAATCCACGCGAATAATTTTAGATCCGACCAAAAATATAACCAAAACTCAATAGACCATCTTCTCTGATTTCTTCCTTTCTAACAGGGAATTCATTAGAAAAATTCTTTTTTTCCATAGTTAAATATCATATTACATACTCTAGATAAAGATATTCTTATTAACACAAAATTTAGTAAGATTAATTAACTTTTTTTGACAGAAAAAAGGAGAAAAATAGAGTTGGAAACTCATCCAAGCAGCATTGTTGGTGATTTTCAATTAGAGACAATTTTCCGTCGTTTTCTTTTCTTGGTTACGAATAAATCTTTTTTTGTGGTACATTTTTTAAGGTAAAAATATTCTCACACCACAAACTAGTTATGGGTTACGTAGTATCTTCTTGACCTCCATTGTGGAACTGTGCAGAGAGAGCTAGAGGCATGTTTGTTCCTATCCTCCCATATTTTTTTATCTGATTTATGATTTATATTTATATTTATATTTCTCATTGTAATGTGACTGTTGAATGTATTGCTGATTTTATATTTTCACATATCTTTTTTCTTTGCTTTCAGCCCTATAATATTCATTTTTCAAAGTTTTAGCTATGTAAAAAAGTTATTGAGTGCTGCCACTATAAATCCATTCCAAGGTCGCTAGTTTGGTTTGCCGGAGCTGTTGGGGAAACTGTGAGGGAGAGATGAGTCAGTGGTGGTCAGGTTTCATGGTTTAAGGGTCACTACTTCACTAATTTTACGGGAGTGAGGGAGATTAGTTTTAATGACAGTCAGAGATTGTTTCGTATCTGGAGCTTCTCCAGAGATGATGGAGTCGCTGTAGTTCTTTGTTGAACTGGTTTTTGGACTAGATATGAAAGGGAAAATTAGTTTTAAAATCAGTGCGGGCCTAATATTATTTTGGGTGTTTTTTTTATTATTCAATTCAATTTTTTTAATTGTAAATAAAAATTAAATAAAACTTGGATGGGTTGTTAAGATTGTGACACATGTCCCTCTTTTAGAACAAAGATTCTAAACGTTCAAAAAATTAGACGGTAGGGGCATCAGAGTTCTAAAAGCATAACGAAAGGTACTTAGATACCATTTACGATAGTTCGACAGTATATTTGTATTTTTTCCCTTAAAAAATAAAAATAGAAATTTACTAAAATAGTATAGTTAGGTAAAGATTTTAATACAAAATAATTTAATAGAGGTTAACGTGCAATTAATTATTTCAATATGCATAGCTAATACTTACACAACTTATTTCACTTTCTACTATGCATAACTTATTCATAGATTTCCTCATAAGATAAGTATGGATTAATTATGTAGGACTACAAAAAACATAACCAAACACCTCATAAAGTTAATACATAAATAACTTTTATACAAATTTAGGAATCTTACCAACCAGACATAGTATACGTTATATTCACTTTTCCACCTAATAAAAAATTTCTAGCAAACATATTAAAATTAATGCAACTGTCACATCTGGGTTTACCCCCTAGATGTAACTGGCGTCATCGTCCTCTTTGAGGACTAAGACTAGCCTCATAGTTTACATCATTACATTCATACGTCAAAACGCAGAAGATTTAAAACTTTTCATTACTTCTACTCGGAGCTTTACATATAACTCTACATACACATAATATATATTTGTATCGAGTATACATAGACCCTTTGTATTGGAAGGTTACACAACCTTCTACTTTTATTGCACATAAGTATATAAAACATAACATAGACATAATAGTCATACTAGTCATCTCTTCTCATAACCATCTAATAAGAGTGTAAGATCTTGGGCATAATCCCATACATCGAATTAAGAATGCCTCACATGGGCTATATAATGTTCATACTAAAAATGATAGAAAGAGCAATAGAAGTATGTAACTACAAAGCAAACTCCATAAGCTAGATAGTGGCATCGCCCTCAGAAAATGAGGATCTACCCTACTTGATGATTAAGAGATCCAAACCTTCTTCAAGTCGTCTTCAAAGCACCTGAACGATCGGAACCTAAAATGTTTGCGAAAAAGGGATAAAATGGGGTTAGTAAGCCACTTGTACTAAGTATAGGACCATGTGCATATATAAGATCAAGTCATGCTAAAAATGACGTTTTATATAAACATGCTACTTAATTCTTTGAAAGCCTTATGCATGGTCAAGGAAAGCGTACAAATCAAAAAGACATATCATATAATAATAAAACAAGACTACTACTCATGAATCCTTATAAAGCCAACAAGAACAATCACCAAACAAAGCCCCATAACCTTAATCAATCAAGTGACATAAAAATAATCATGACTAGTATTCAACTTCAAATACTATACCCTCTTAAGGATATACAACATCATATATTTAACATAGCCAATTACATAAGAGTGTCAATCACCATATAATATCATTTACATGTAAAGTCATCATGCCATCATCTTTTGCATTTATTATCATATACATACATAATATCAACTTCTAAAGCATCCATCAAGGCAAACTAGTACAAGGCATAGGTAGAGTACCATACCCCTACCTAGGCTAAGTCAAACTCTTGATTTCACGCTAGGTAGTTTGTACTTCATTGCTTCATTTTAGTTTAGCGAACACTTGCCTTAACCGACTTAGACCACAAGACTAACTGTGGAATTCGGTGTTGGAAAACCTTACAAAGATGAAAGGTGGTCTACTGACCAATGTAAAACAAAACTTAAATGTAGTTTTTTAGTTGGATACACTATCTAGATTTATTATGGGGAAACATAGTTCAAGAACTAATAGATAGGTATACTCCCTCTACATACAACTTCGCAATTGAGGCCTCCTCTCATGGGAGTCCATTGGATGAGTATCCCTCTTTGGGGAGTCAACACCACATGTAGAACTATAGAGTGAATATTACTTTATGGGAATTCATCACCTCCCATAGTCTAGTTCACTCGATGATAAGCTAAGTCCCTTTATTGAAATGTCTATATTAATCATCATAGTTTATTGTAGGTCATAGGGTCTATTGTAAGACCACGAAAATGACATACGGTGTATAGAGAATAACATGGTATTATTAAAGTTCTAAGTTCCTAAATATTCTTAAAAAATAATATATAGTCAATAGCCAAAATATTAGAGGTATGGGAAGTCGAACGTTAAGGTACGACTGAGATGATCGATGACTAAGTCTCCTAGATGCCTAACATGTTTTTATATGTGTTTATGGGTGTTTCCTGATGTTATTAGGTTATAAAATATATTATTATATGTTTTATAGGTAGTTTAGAAAGTTTGACGTGATTTGGAAGTCGAACGTCAAGGGACGATCAAGACGTTCAACGAGTAGTCGCTTATGTGCCTCATGTGTTTATGCAGGATTAAATTTGTATGAAATGAGTATAAAAAGTATTTAAATGGTTAAAAATGGTTTTTAATCTTGTCATATGGAGTTTCATAAAGTTAGAGGTTAAACTCCCAAGATCATCCATGGCTTTCGAAAGTTAGCCCCAAAGACGTTTATCGTATGTCGTGATGGGGCTTGGCCTGTTTGGATGTCTTATAGGTGTTTGTTTTGGATTAAATTTATGTGGAAGGTCAATAACTTGTTAAGTGTTATAATCACGTTGGAAATGTCAGGGTACGACTTCTAAAGGGCCCCACAAGAGACCCCAAAAGAAGGACCCATCCTAAGACACTGCTTGGGCAGTGTCCATTTCCTTACCTAACGACGGATCATTGGTCCACCAACGGCCCGTCGAGCATTTATCATCGAAGGGGAGTTGCCTTGGGAAGGTATCAATCCAATATTTGGCTAAGTACCCAACGACAGTGGCAGGACACGGCCCGTCAAGGCCTCAACGCCCCGTCACTGCCTTTGTTGCAGGTGGCCAACATCTAGCAGCCTGCATCTGTTTCATTAAAGGGGTGAATGGGAAATGCACCCCACGTCCTAACCTGACTATAATAGGTTTATTTATCTATTTTTGGGTGTATATAAGTCATAAAAAACGTTGATCACTCCATTCTAGAATCCTCAAACAAGATTGAAACCTTTCCCTCCAAAAATACTCTCTCTAGTAACCACCATTGTTGGTGAAGCTCAAAAACAGATTAAAGCTGGGTTTTCTATGGATGAATCTTCAAGTATAAGAGTTTTAAACTAGACAAAGGCATGGTGATATTCATCTCTAGTTATATTTTCATCTAAAAAACCATTCTCAAAGATTTCAAACGAGAAAAATATGATCAAACACTTTCTTCTTCAATCTTCCATGGGTTTTTTCCAAAAAGGTTTTGAACGACTGAATCATGATTAATTGAAGTTAATACTGTGATTTTAATGTGAATTTTCAATCCAATTGCATGATGAAACCATGATCCATCACAAAAACGATTTAGCTTTGCATGGGCCTTATGATCTTGATTTGTTATCGATTGAATTATGATTTTACTACGTTTAAGCGATTCTATATGTTGTTATTTACATGAATTTATGTTGCCTTTAAGTCGATTGCGAGATCAGTTGTGTAGAGTTTTGATTATGCATGAACTGCAGTAGCTACTGTTTTAGGGTGACATAATGGATGGATTTTGTAGGTATAAATCCTTAATGAACAATCTATGAAAGGCTTGCATGAAGTGATCTATATTCCTTTAGGCTATGAAGTCAAAAAGCTATATGTGTGATGGATATTGAGTTGTTGTTATATCAATCATGGTTTCTTCTTTATTTCTTACCGAATTAGCTACTGCCTAATCAGTGTATTGTTGATAAAATACGAGTAATGATCAAAGCCTTAGAGAGTTCATAGTATTGGTAAAGTTTTCTATACTCTAGCAAATCGATAAGCCTAAATACCTATGTTGTAACCTTAATCTTGAGGGTATGTAATTATGATTTCAATATGGTTAAATGTAGGTTTAGATACACCCTTAGACTTATAATATGTATAAATATGATCGAAATCAATGTAAGGGAAATTAGCTAATGATCTATGTTATTCTACTTTGCTAGTATGTTGATGTGTTGTATTATGTTACAGTATAATCTTGTAACGACTTGTACATGGTTTCATATGTGTTTAAAGTACAGTTAGCTACTTCCATATATGTGAATAATTGATTTATAAGTAGTGCTGATCAATGATGATCAAAGGGTGAGAAATTGGTAAGAATGCTTATTCCCTCTACTCTTCTACTTCTCTATTTTGTTGTAGTAATGTTGATGAATCCTTGTATGGAATTATTTGGTATTTTCCACATATGGTGACTTTGTTTACTTTATTATCATTATATATGTGTTGACCATGGCCTTGAGGGAAAATTGATGAATATATGATTTAGAAATTTTGATGATCACCTTATGATGTGATTGTGCCTATCTTCCTATCTAGTTGTGATCTTGGTTGTGTGGCTATGGTATGAACATGCTATAGTCATGTTAGAGTATTGTATAGGTTCTGCCACTTATGTGTTAAAATTGTTAGTAGTCCCTACCCATGTAACCCTTATATGAAAGTTTAAATATCTAAAGTTAGGAGCCCTTATTATAATATTTATAGTGTCTTGCCTCCTATGCTATTATGTGTTGTGTGGTATGTTCTTGAAAGTATAATGTGGTCTAAGAGGGTGGCTGCCTCAAGGAGTAATTGATATCCATTATGTGATCATGTTTACCAATGTACACACACTCTCACTTACATGCATGTTGACCAATGTACACACTCTCTCACTTACATGCATGTTACAAGTAGTATAGGTTATGGTGTCTAAAGGAAAGGGTGTTCTCATATTCACTAGTGTCTACTAATATTCATGTAAAGTATATGTATGTGAAGTATGTTATGTATTCCTTGCTAGGATGACTTGATAGGTGTACTAGTATGAGCAAGGGTATGGGACCTTGTCTATACATTGCACATGTGTATCTTGATATGGTAGTCCCTATGTTTGGGCTCTATGTATATGAAAGATGAATATGTGAACATGTGATGAATATGATGTGTATGAAAGGATGAAGTATGAATGTGTATACTGTCTTAGTGAGTATATATGAAAGGATTGCTCATATAGTTATGCTTATAGACTCATGCATTGTTATATGAACTTGTGTGACTTAATGTGTCAGCTGAAAGGTTTGCTCACATATATGTATACACAAACACACATGTATGATATCTAGTCAAGAGAGGGGCCTTGAATGGTGTATTGATGTGTACCCTAAATTAGATGATGCTTTACATATGCTATGTTCATGTGAATGGATTCTTTTCATGATCTAGGTGGATGAACTTCCATCTATGACCTATGAGTTAAGAATATGAGGGGATGACTCTCCTAAACCAATAATTTATAAAGTAAAAATATAATAAAGATTTTCAATAAAGGGAACTTAGCTTAGAACCGAGTGAACTTGAATATGAGTGTGTGTCCCTTCCTATGGTAGGAAGATAGGTCACCATCAATCTCATGAGGTGGATAACCACAATGCCTCCATGGGCATAAATAGGGATTCCATAAGTGAATAACTATAATGCCTACTCTTGGCATAAAGAGGGGTTTCACATGTACCTCCAAGTTCCACAACTATGTTTCCACTATAGGATACTAGCTAGTGGATTCCACATAGAAAGGTATGTCACATTTGGTTCTACTTTGGCTAGTAGACCACCCTTTATCGGTGTGGGGTTCTATGACACCGGATTCCATGTTTTAGCATCACATGGTATATGTCGGTTAAGGCTATAGTTTACCTAAAGTAAAATGGAAAATCGATGTTAAAATGACTAGGACCCTAAATAGAATGACTTAAAGGAGGTTATTTAGGATAGGTGGAAGTAATGAACCCATCTAGACATTGCACAAGTAGCTCTTTTGGAATGTCTAGAAAGGTGTGCTAATGCATGTCTCTATGTATGTGTTCCTAATGCATGACATTGTATTATTTGTCTACATGTTATGAAGATGTGCATGATATGAGTCAGTATGCATGGTGTTGATCTTTTTGACTATATGATGAAGGTCTTGACTTAACTATGTCTATGTTATATTATACTTCTATGATGGTATGTGCTTTTCTATGATGTTTGGCCTTTGATTGTGTTTCTATGAAGTATGAAAATGATATATATGGTATTGATAAAGGTTTTATGATGATTTACTCAAAATGACATGAAGTAACATAGCCAATACAACATCATGATTTAATCACACATAATCGTAAATTGAAGTAACGAATAGGGACCATAAGACTTACCAAGTCTCCTTCATAATTAATCACCAAGGTCTTACCATAAACACTTACTTCAACCCAATCAGGTCATAAAATCATCATAATTCTATAACCAACATGATAACAAGGCTTGACAAATCACTACATCACAATTCAATACTAGATCATAGCTTAAGACAAGATACTTACGTCAATTCACAATGTACTTTATAACCTAGAATCATATTCTTAAGAAATAGAATTAAATGTTACAAATCGGTCTAATTTGTTCATGATTAGTGTAACAACATCATCTAGTAGTAATTCACCAATTACCAAGTCAATTGAACCAAATACAACTTAATCCATATCAAGATCAAACCTAGGGTTAAGGGTCATCAACTACAAACTAGACCAAACAATCAAGATATATCATAATTAAGTTAGAATAAATGTTAATATAATCATATTATCCAAAAGAAACAATAAACAAATCAATTCATAACATAATTTTCGAGATTGATAAGAACACACATGAAAACTCAACTTTTGAAAATCTTTGAAGGACCCCGTTGAGGAAAGAGGTCTTGAAGGTGAATTAGATCTCATACCTAAATGTTTGATGAAGAATTTATGTAGAAATCACTCCTTTACAGCCCCCAAAATCCCCCCCTAGCTTGGTCTTCAATGGTGTCTTCCAATACAGAAAGAAAGACAGAAGGAAGAGAGTTTTGTTTTGAAAGTTGTAATTAAATAAATGGGGTTGGGTCTTTATATGGGGGTTAATTAACTAAATTAAGCTTCCATAATCCCCTAACTAACGACCTAACCCCTTGTTTAATCAATTGGAACTTAATTAAAAACGTTCAGAAAATTACAGTGTCATAGACGACACCACTATCGACGGATCGTGGGTCAGTCGACGGACCATCCCTCTTCCGTGCGTCACATCCGTGGTTTTCGTCAAAGACTTTTGCAGGCGAGTGCTCCAAAAATTTATCTAAGTATTGGTCGACGGTTGGAAAGGACGCCCCATTGATCCACACACGAATCGTCGATTGCCTCTCCTGGGTGCACACTGCTCAGGTAGTGTTGATTCTAACGTGCAAGCGTCCTTCTCAAGGGCCCTTGGTTGGTCCTTGGAGAGTCATACAAAGAAGTTTCAACCATGAATCATATTAAACACATTTTAGCCACCCTTCCACCAAATTTCATAGATTTCCGACTCCTAAAAGCTAGTCAAATAGGTTAAGGTTCGCTAGTACCTCCATGAGCTAGTTTTCCGAATGTCATGGACGATCTTTGACGTCTTGGTTTCTAAACTTCCTAAATGAATTATATTCATTTTAATGGACCTTAAAACATTGTATAAACCTTATGACTCTTATGTTAGTCTCTAGAACACGTCTTGGATTTTCGAAGTGTTACATTATCACCCCCTTAGGAACATTCGTCCCTGAATTACACTAAAATATTTTGAAGGAAGGGATAGACTCAAGACTAGCACCCCAACCAATCAACAGTAGATAACAACATCAACCATATCAACTACACAAGGAAATTCAAAACATCAATTACCACACATAAGGCTCAAATATCACATTATGAGGAATTTCGTACTCACAACAACAATATGATCTCCACATGCTTTACATGAGTCAATTATGCCAAAGTTCAAATTACCAACATGCTACATATCATTTCATAAAGACTCAGCATATCAAAATTCACAAGATAACTGAAAACAAGTAAAACAGAAAATTTTCAAGTCAAATGCACAACTTCACTGTAAGTCAATGCTAAGCGATTAACAATTCATGTTTTGCAAGACTTCACAAAAAATCAAAGCTACTTTAATTTTAGTCTTATTTTCATTATTAGTAAGAACTATTAACCTTTGTAATCAAATAGATGAGGGTATTGAGACTTCATGTTGGCCTCGTCCTCCCATGTTGCACCCTCAACTAGGTGATTTTTTGATAACACCTTTACGGAAGCGACCTCTTCATTCCTTCAACTTCTTTACTTGCCTATCAAGAATTTGAACCGGGACTTCCTCCTAAGAGAAATTATCATTCACACCAAGCCCTCAATAGTAATAATGGACTCGTGATCACCAATACATTTTTAAATCATGGAAACATGGAAAATCGTATGAACTAAAGCCAATTAACTAGGAAGTTTCAATTCATAAGCAACCTTTCAAACCTTTGCAAGATTTAAGAGGGACCCATATAACGAGGCCTCAACTTCCTTTTCTTGCTAAATCTAACCACCCCTTTCATAGGTGAAATTTTTAAATACACTTTATCACCTTCTTCAAACTCCAAATCCCTTCTTCTATGATCGGCATAAAACTTTTGCCGACTATAGGATTTTTGTAATCGGTTACTTATGATATGAACTTTCTCCAAAGTCTTATGAATTAAATTGGTACCAAGAAGCGAAGGCTCACCCACTTCACACCATCCAATAGGAGACCTACACCTCCTACCATACAAGACTTCATAGGGAGCCATTAAGATTGATGAATGAAAACTATTATTATAAGAAAACTCCACCAAAGGCAAATGCTTATCCCAGTTCCCCTTGAAATCGATAATACAAGCCCTAAGCATATCCTCAAGGGTTTTAATAGTGTGTTACACTTGACCATCCGTTTGGGGATGAAAAGCGGTACTCAACTTCTCCTTAGAACCCAACCGTTCTTGGAATAACCTCCAAAACCTAGATGTGAATTATGTAGCCCGATCCGATATGATGGATAATGAAATACCATAGTGACACACAATATCATCTATGAAGATCCTAGCATAATCTTCCGCTGAATAAGTAGACTTGACAGGAATAAAATGAGCGGACTTGGTCAACCTGTCCACAACCACCCATATAGAGTCATATTGCCTTTGAATCCGAGGAAAACCTACTACAAAATCCATATTAATGTCTTCGTACTTCTAGGTAGGAACTTTTCTTTATTGTAGTAAGCCACTCGGCTTTTGATGATCGACTTTTACTTGTTGGAAATTTGGACACTTACCAACAAACTCCGCTATGTCCTTCTTCAAATCTCCCACCAAGATACTTTCCTAAGGTCATGTAACTTTTTTGTCAAACCCAGATGAATGGAGTAGTGGGACCCATGTGCTTTTTAATGGATCCGGTCCCTCAACCCATCTACTTTGAGAACACACAATGTCCCTTGGTACCTCAAAATATCATCCCCCTAAGGAGAATGAATCATTTAACTTACCAAGAACTAATTCTTTCAACTCCATCAATGGTTGATCAAGGTGTTGTTTGGGCTTCACCTCAACAACAAAAGATGACTTGGAGTTATGATGGACCACGGAAGTACCATATGGAGAATATTCTAACCTCACACCCAACCTAAACAACCTGTGAACATCTTTCACTAGGTCTTGCTTGGTTTCATCTATGTGAGACACACTAGCCATGGTCATAAGACTTAGAGCATCCCCAACCACATTGGCCTTCCCGGGTTGATAGAGAACACTCATGTCATAATCTTTCAACAATTTTTACGAACTTCTTTGTCGTAGATTCAACTTCTTTTAGTAAACACATATTGGAGACTTTTATGGTCGGTATAGACATCAATATGAACACCACAGAAGTAATGCCTCCATATTTTCAAGGAAAACACCACGACCACTAACTCAAGGTCATGAGTTCTATAGTTTCTCTCATGCCCCTTAAGTTGCCTAGAAGCATAGGCCTCTCCTTCCCATGTTGCATAAGCACACACCCTAAACCCACACAGGATGCATCACAATACACAACAAACTCCTATGTACCCTATGGTAAAGTCAACACCGGAGCAGAAGTAAGCCTATCTTTCAACATTTAGAATCTTTTGTATCATGCATCCAAACAGTCAAATTTCTTACACCTTTGGGTCAAAGTAGTCAAGGGAGATGCAATGGACTCAAAACATCCACAAAACTCTGATAATAACCCGTTAAACCAAAGAAGCTCCTAATGTCAGTTAGAGTGAGTGGTCTAGGCAAATTTTTCACCACCATCGTTTTCCTTGGATCAACCTTAACTCCCACACTAGAGATGATTTGACCAAGAAATATCACCGACCATGACCAAAACTCCCATTTGTTATATTTGGCAAACAATTGATATTCGTTATGTACTTGCAACACCACCCTCAAATTGTACATGTGATCACCCTCATTTTTCAGATATACATGGATGTCGTCAACGAAGACAATAACAAATGAATCTAGGTAACTTCGAAACGCCCTATTCATTAGGTCGATAAATGCCGCTAGAGCATTAGTGAGACCAAAGGACATTACTAGGAACTCATAGGAACCATATCTAGTCTGAAATGCCGTCTTTGATTTATCTTCACCTCTCACCCTAAGTTGGTGATACCCCAATCTTAAGTTAATCTTAGAAACGTAGCTTTCCCCTTGAGTTGATCAAACAAGTCATCAATTCAAGGGAGAGGATACTTATTCTTCATTGTGACATTATCGAGTTTGCGATAATCATTACACATTCTTAAGGACCCATCCTTTTTCTTCACAAACAAAACCGGAGAACCCCATGGAGAAATACTAGGTCTAATGAAGTCTTTGTCTAGTAAATCTTTGAGTGGAGACTTGAACTCTTTCATTTCTGCCGGAGCCATCCAATAAGGAGGAATGGAAATGGCATTTGTATCTGGTAGCAAAATGAAACCAAAATCAATTTCCCATTCAGGAGGAATACCGAGACGATCATTAGGGAAGACCTCCGAAAATTCACTCACTACGGGGACTAACTCAATGGGAGAAATTTTAGAGTCTAAATCTTGGACTCTTACAATATGGTATATACAACTTTTAGAGATCATTTTGCATGCTTTTAGACAAGAGATGAAATAGTCTCTAGAAATAGAATATCCTCTTCCAATCTACAACGGGTTCATTTGGAAATTTAAACTTCACCACTCTTTTCCTACAATTAATAGAGGCAAAGAAATCATGCAGCCAATCGATACCCAATTTAATATCACAATCAAGCATATTGAGTTCTACTAGTTCAACAAAAGAAACTCTATTGGGCAACATTATAGGACAATTTCTATACACCCCTTTTTCAACAACCCGCTCACCCACCGGAGTAGACACTATAAAAGGTTCTTGCAAAATTTCATGCAAAATGTCAAACTTTTTAGCAACAAGAGGTTTAACAAATGACAAGATAGCACCAGGATCAAGTAAATCATATACATCAATAGAAAAGAATTTTAACATACCGTCATCACATCAGGAGAAGTATCTTTCTCACCCCTAGAGCGGAGAGCATAGAAGTAGTTCTTCTTAGGAGCTTCACTAGAACCACTTCCTTGAGCTTGCCCACCCTTGTCTTGAACCTTCATATTAGGTTAATCCATAACCTTGTGGCCACTCTTGCCACAATCAAAATAATTGCGCATTCCAACCAAGAATTCACCAAAATGACCCTTTCCACACTTGACACATGTAGGCTTCTCATTAGGTAATTTTCCAATCTTTCCCTTTTGGGCTCTAGGTTTAGTCACCTTATCATCACGAGCCTTAGGGAACCTTAATAGAACTTGATTAGAGAACTCTTTTTGAACCTAGGCTTATCTTGGATCTCAAGCCTATTATTTGAGGAACCACTATCAAAAAATCTTGCCCTCTTAGAATCTTTACTCTTTCTCCTAGACCTTGCCTCCTCCACTTGTCGAGCATACACCATAAGACGAGAAATGTTCATGTTGTTATGTAGCATAGACGAATGAAACTCTTCTTGCAAATCAACCTACACCTCCGTCATAAAGAAGATCATTTCATCTCTAGGATCAAAAACCAAAGAAAGAGCATATGTTGACAATTGAGTTAATTTCAAGGAGTATTAAATCACACTCAAACCTCTTTGACGAAGGTTTATGAACTCGACTTTGGATTCCCTCATCTCTCTAGGAAAGAACCGATCAAGAAAAGCCTTTTTGAAGATCTCCCAAGTCACCAGTCCACCCCTTACAGGCCTATTTTCTCTACATTAGACATACCAAGTTTGAGACACATCTTTGAGTGGGTAAGTTGATAACTCGCCATTATCACTAGTAGACAACCCCATACCCCAAAGTATCTTGTATAATTTATCAATGAACTTTTGGGGGTTTTCTTCAACCTTGGACCTGTAGAAAGTAGGATACTTTATGTGAGTAAAATCCCTTAGACGGGAGGCCATAGTACAAACTTTTTGGTGAGCTCGGGGCCTAACCTCCTGATTAGCATGAGCCGTCATGGCTGGGGCTTGAGCGGTGGCGGCTTGTGCTTGTGTAGTAACCCCTTTGGCCATTTGGAAGAGAGCGACCCTTATGTTCTCATCCGTCAAAGGAGGAGGATTCACCAAGGCCTAGTCATCATTCACACCTTCCTCAAAAAGAGGAACTTGATCACCACATGGAAGACCTCCCGCATTGGCAATCACTTTTTCTAGTATTCGTGCCGCATTCTTTCTAGTATTTATTGCCTATAATCACAATGAAATGATTAGATGCAAAAGCACATAATAAGTATGCTAGTGGCGTGATATTAGATTTTCAAGAAAGTTAGAGTTTCCTAAGCATCACATGGATTCCTATTCATAAGTGTGGCGCACTTCACAATTATGAAAACGAACCTACATAGATGTGGTTGGGAGAGACATATACTCCACGAAATTCAACCTCATGGTTTAATACCAAGTTTGTCACATCAATGTTTTCCCCCTAAACGTAACCAGTTCGTCATCCTGTTTGAGGACTAAGACTAGCCTATCAGTTTACATCATTACATTCATAGGTCAAAAATGTGAAAAATTTAAAAAATTTCATTACTTCTACTTGGAGGTTACAGAGACATATACATACATATA
The DNA here is from genome assembly GCA_032847665.1 of Solanum chilense. NCBI lineage: Eukaryota > Viridiplantae > Streptophyta > Magnoliopsida > Solanales > Solanaceae > Solanum > Solanum chilense. Next base: position 41,498,208 of record CM064973.1, read on the forward strand.
ATATATATTCGTATCGAGTATACATAGACTTTTCGTATAAGATTGTTACATAGCTTTCTAATTTTAATGCACATAACTATATAAAACATAACATAGACATAATTTTCATGATAGTCATCTCTTCTCATAACCATCAAATAAGAGTGTAAGAACATGGGCATAATCCCATACATCAAAGTAAAATGCCTCACATGGGCTATACAATGTTCATAATATAAGGGAAATAAAGAACCATAGAAGTCTTTACTCCTTAAGCTAGATAGTAGCATCTCCCTCAAAAAATGAGGACCTACCCTGCATGGATGATTAAGAGATCCAAGCTTTCTTCAAGTCATCTTCAAAGAACCTCAACGACCGAAACATAAAATGTTTGGGAAAAAGGTAGAAAATGGGGTTAGTATATCATTTGTAGTAAGTCTGATACCATGTGCACATATAAAATAAAATCATGCTAAAAAGGACATTTTATCAAAACATGTTACTTTATTCTTTGAAAGACTAATGCATCATCAAGGAAAACATAAAAATCAAAAAGACATATTATATCGCTATATAACAAGACTACTACTCATGAATCCTTATAAAGCAAAAAAGTGCAATAACCAAGCAAAGCCCATAACCTTACACAATCAACTGACCTAACAAGAAGCATGAATAATATTCAACTTCACATAACATACACTCTTAAGGATAATTTTAGCAACATAGACCAATTACATGTTCAAAAGAGTATCAATGACCATATAATATCGTTTACATGTAAAGTCGTCATACTGTCATCCTTTGTATTAATTATCATATACATGCATTATATCAACCTTCTAAAGATTCCATCAAGTCAAACTAGTGTAAGGCATCGGAAGAGTCCCATACCCCTACCTACGCTAAGTCAAACCCTTCAAGTCACCCTAGTTAATTTATACTTATTTCTTCATTTTAGCTTAGGGAACACTTGCCTTAACTGACATAGACCAAAAGAGCTAAGTGAAATCCGGTGTTGTAAAACCTTACGCCGATGGAAATTGGGGCCTGCTCTCATGGGAGTCCATAAGATGAGTATCCCTCTTTGGGGAGTCAACACCACATGTAGAACTATACGGTGAATCTTCCTCTATGGGAAATCATCACCTCCCATTGTTAAGCTCACTGGGTGGTAAGCTAAGTCCCTTTATCGAAATGTCTTTATTAATCATCATAGTTTATTTTAGGTCATAGGGTCTAGACCTTGTATGATAATCATCATCATCGCTCAATAAGAATTGTATGAGTATAGTCCTTTCATCACAATTCATGTAAGTGAGGTTAGCTCGTTTTCATATTCATTCCTAATAAGGCACATTGGTAATTCATTTACCTCTCTTATAACATTTACCCCTCATCCCACACCTCACAATCGTAATCAAGAAATTTCAATTCAACATCATACCAACCCTATGAATCCTAATATGGGTCACACTCCAATATAATATCTCAATCACACTAAATCATAAATTGAAGTAACGAATAGGGATCATAAGACTTACCAAGTCTCCTTTATAATTCATCAACCCTTACTTCAACCCAATTAGGTCATAACATCATCATAATTCAATACCCAACATGATAACAAGGCTAGAAGACTCACTACATCACAATTCAATACTAGATCATAGCTTAAGACAAGATACTTATGTCAATTCACAATGTTGTTTATAACCAAGAATCATCTTCTCAAGAACATGTATGAAAGGATACAAATCACTCTAATTTGTTAATGATTAGTAACTACATCATCTAGTAGTAATACAACCAATAACCAAGTCAATTGAACCAAATACAACCTAATTCATATCAACATCAAACCTAGGGTTCAGGTTTTAGGGTCATCATCTACAAACTATACAAAACCAACAAGATATATCATAATTAAGTTCGAATAAATGTTAATCCATTTATAATTGTCGAAAATAAACCATAAACAAATAAATTCATAAAATAATTTTTGAGATTGAGAAGAACCCACATGAAAACTCAATTTTTAAAAATACTTTGAAGGAACCCTTTGAGGAAAGACGTCTCAAAGGTGAATTTGATCTCATACCTCAATGTTTGATGAAGAATTGATGGAGAAATCTCCCTTTTATAACCCCAAAAGGGGTATAAAATTACATTTAAAATAACTTCGGGAGGGGTAATAGAACTTATTGTAGTATAAGTGTCTCTTGGATTTCAGACATAGGTTGATGGGGTACTTGTGCATTTTCTCATTTTTTTTTAAAAAAAAACTATACAAATTATGTCAATTTTAGCCAAATTTCAAAACCAATTACAACCCCTAATTAAATTGATTCAATTAATGACCCAACAAAACAACCCATAACCAGACATATTTGATCATTTTATACTCCACGGCTCAATCAATTTAATCGGATGGTCCACACTTCTCCCTTTTAAGTTTTATGTATTTTTACCATTAGAAAATTAACAACTATCAAGTGCCAACTACCACTAGGACTTCAACTTTTATTTATTTTTTTCCACTTTTCCTACACTTTTTAGGTTCCAACTTTCAATTTTTCAACTAATACCAGCCACCCAACGATCACCGCTACCAATGATCACTAGGACCAAGGTAACAACAATTGTGGCAACTAGGAACACAACCAATGCTGCGACCAGAATTGTCGATCAATAACCAACGAGTCAGCGAATATCAAGTTCAACTGCGGCCCATGGTATTCATCCAAAATGCTTCTGTTTTTTTCTTCCACTTTTTTTAATTTTGTGTGAATTGTGAATTTTTTTTTTCAATAAAAAAAGAACCGAAATAATTCGGTTAGATGTTCAGTAACACTATTGGAAGAACTGAGAACAAAAGAAAAAATTGATACTCGACCGAATTATCAAATACCCAGTGTCCTATGTGAATCTGTAATGTTTTTTCCTTTTTGAATATTTTTTCATTTTTTTCTTCCTATATTCATTTATAGTAAGATTTGGATTAATAAAACAAAGATCGAAGAGGACTTTTTGCCATAAATTGTTCATCGAAAATGGATATGAATATATCACAATATATGGACATAAATGTTTAAATCCATGTGAAGTGGGGTAATGATGTTTATTTCTAATGTAAATGCCTATTGATTTGTATCTATGTTTATATGATTTATTTTGATGTAAGTTTTAAAAATTATTTTTAAAAAGGGAAACTGTAGAGGAGATTACAAAGTGGGAATCAAACTCTTACGAACAATGCAAAAATTCAGGTAATTGACTAAACTACTAAAATTTCTCTTATTAAATTAGTCTCTTAGTTTTTTCATTTTGATTTTAATAATTTTATCCTTTCCTTGATACTTTACATATAATTCATCTAGACAATTTTGTTAATATCTTTTTTAAAAAATATTCCCCACCATTTCTGGTCAAGTGATGAATTCTATGATAAATGCAACCTTCCCCAATTAGAAACCTTATTTATGAACTTAATCCTAACTAGGGACCTAAATTCCAACCCTAAATGTGAATCTCGACTGGGATCCTATGTACCTCATCTGAAACATGAGTTTGAGACTCGAGACTCAGACTCAACACTTGATTCTCAATTCTTGACCCTTGATGTGATCTTAATATGTGATTCCCGAAATGAGATCCAAATTTGACCCGACTCAACCATATATAAGTATCAAGGTCAGATTCTTGTTTGGATATGTATCTTTAATCTCAGTTTGGGATATGTATCTTTAATCTCAGTTTCGGATCTTGGGTCATGGATTGTGTCGGTTGTCCGGGTTTGGGTTATGACATAATCGGATTAAGGATCAAATTTTTGGGTGGAGTCTAGGTCAGGGTGAGGTGTCGGGGTAAAGCTTAGGGGTAGGTCTTATTTCTCTACTTTATTTTCTTGGTTTTTTATTCTGTGCTAGTTAACCCATAATATTATTATAACAAAACTTCATTATAAAATAATGGTTGAAACTCATTTCCACCCCAAGTTTGCTTTAAATATCAAACTCCCCCCTCAACTTTGAACAATAATCAACCTCTTTCCCATCCTTTTATCAATGCATTGTCTATTTTATCCTTGTTATATCACATATGAGTAATGCCTCTTTACATTACGTATGATTTATTCTTTTAACATTTTAAGTATCAATACACGAAACTTGACTTTTAAAGACCATTTGTTAACTTAGGCAGACAAATCCCGTCATAATAAGTACATTTGCAATGACAAAAAGAATTTCCTGTCATCAAAATTAATTTTTAGTTATGTATTAATAAGGGGATGCAGCCAGTTCATAAAACATATATTACCCCATCTTTAAAATTGTCACAACCCAAACCGTCGTGAATGACACCTACACTAACTTTCAAGTGGGAGAACAATTACTACAACCCAACTGAGCAATATAACTAAGAACTAAAGAATTAAAGATATGGAAGCAGGCTTAAATAACTAAATATTTAAGCCTAAAACTATAATCGACGTACCGTCCTGCCAAAATGTCGATGTGATCAGAAAATGTCCAGTACCCGATGTTGAAGATAAGCTAAGTATGGAACGATAGAAATATTGACGAACCGTAGGTGAATCGACTGACTGTACTGTTGGTCCGTCGATTGGACCAGAGATGATGCAAAGTGAAGGCTAAAAAAATGCCATGTATGGACCGATAGAGGCAGTCGACGGTCCATCATTTCATTGACGTACCTTCTGTGGGGGTCGTCAATTGAAGCCTCGTTTTTGACAAACTTTCCTTATTTGAATTCCTTTTAATTTAGGACTATTTTATTATAAATAGGGTGAAAAAACTCATTTTGGGGGTTGGATTGTTTTACTACTTTCATACTTTTGTTCTTGGAATTTGTCTTTGTAACTTGGGCATTAATTCAATTTTCTGAATTTGGTTTTCAAGAAAATTTTGTGATTTCAAATTGAATTGCTGGATTTTCTTCGAATTTGTCAAAGTAAGTTCATAATTTATTATTTATCAATTATGAATTGTTTTCTTCTAAGCATGGGTTACTTAATCCACAACTAGGGTTGTGGGAACCACGGGTGATTAACAAAACAAACCTAGCTAAATAACAATTCTCAAATAGGTTATTTCATGCATCGATAATTCTTTCGTTTAGAAGTCTTTTTAACGAGCGCACGCGTTAGAAATTACCTTATTGCTACTTGCCGGACTAAGGGAGTAATTAATAGGAAAAGCATTATCGACATCGATTTAGTGAATAATATCTAATAAGCTAGTTTTGATTGGTGCGACGTAATAAATATTCCATACATCGAATATGATGCTTAATATGAAGAAAAGGAAAGGGTTAGTAACTTATACACATGTAGCTGGATCAAGTTACGGGGCGAAATTCTCTTAATGTCGGACCAAGGATTTAGAGATACATAACTTATCACTTTGCAGGAAATATACTAGGAGAGAATTGTTATAGGTAGGATTATGGCGTTATGAACCTATGGGAACACTTACACCCTAGTTTCTCTCAAAACATGATAAACACAAATAATTCACTCTTGATACTTGTTTGATTTCACAACATTACAACACTTTTGTTTCACAAACCCCCCCTTTAATTACAAGTTTTCAAAAAGGACTTGACTAAATTGAGATAATCGTACATTAAAGTTAACTCTAAATCTTTTTCCTCGTGGGATAGACCCCAAACTATTAGTTGGGTTCTTAATTGATAATACCGCTTATACATCTTTAGAGAAGTGTAATTTGAGTGTATCAACTTGATATAAGTAATGCCTCAAAAATTTTAAGGCAAAAGAAGTCGCTGGTAGGTCCAAATCATTAGTAGGATAGTTATTTTCATGAATCTTCACTTGCGTTGAAGCATAGGTAATGACCTTCTCATTTTTCATAAGCATACATCCTAATGCAATACTTGAAGCATCACAATAAATAACAAATCTGACGAAGCCTTCTAGTGAAGTCTGATTTGTAGCAGAGGTATGTCTATCTTTCAACTCTTCAAAACTCTTATCACATTATTCGGACCATAAGAAATTAAATTTCTTTTTGGCTCGATATAGACAATGGACAAAATCAAACAAAACCCCTCCAAAAGCCTTCTAGAATATCCAGTCAAACCCAAAAACTTTGTATATCTATAGGGAATAGAAGTCTAGGACAACTTTTAACCGTATTTGTCTTCTTAGGTCTACCTCAATACCCTTAGTTCAAAAAATGTGACATAGAAAGGACATATATCTCAACAAAACTCGCATTTACTAAGCTTTGCAAATAGTTTTTTGTCCTTGAGAACTTGAAACATAATCATCAAATGGTCGGCATGCTTATCCTCACTCTGTATATAAATTAGGATGTCATCAATACACACAATTACAATCATATCATCATTTTTTCTAAGCACTCTATTCATCAAGTCCAGGAATGCGGTGGGAGTATTATTCAAACAAAATGATATTATGTAAATTTCGTAGTGAGCATACCAAGTGAAAAAAGTTTTCTTCGGTATTTCATCTTCGTGCACCCTCAATTAGTGATAGCCCGATCAATGTTTGATCTTTTATAAGTGACACTCTCATTGGAGTTGATACAAAAAATCATCTACCCATGCAAGATGATACTTTTTCATGATGGTAACCTTGTTTAATTGCCGGTAGTCAACACACATGTGAAGTGAACCATCTTTATTGTGAAAAAACAATATTTGACCTCCCTATGGAGAGATACTCAATCAGATGAAACCTTTATCTTACAAACCTTCCTACATTAAATCTTTAGATTCTTCCAGAACCATAGAGTAAGGAGCAATAGAAATAGGTAGAGTATTTAGGAGAAGTTCAATAACGAAGTTTATTTTCCCTTTTGGGAGGAACATGGGTTACATCATCTTGGAACACTCACGGAAAGTCAATTACAATGGGGACCCATTAAAGAATAGCGCTTTTAGCACCTATTTTCCTAACCCGTACAAGATGATATGCAACCCTTAGAAATTATTTTTCTAGCTTGAAGACACGAACCAACATTAGTCTTAGTCATAGAAATTCCCCCTTTCTATAATAGGATGGATTCTTTAGAAATTGAAACTTAACCACTTGAGTTCGAAAATAAAAATTAGAGTAACAATAATTGACCAAATCTGTACCAAGAATAACATCGAAATCAAAAACATCAAGCTCTACAAGGTCAACATCAATAAGTCTATGGGACAAGGATACATGAATATTTCTATTGACTCTCTAAGTAATAGTGTATTCATTGATAAGAGTAGAGATAGAAAAAGGGTCTAACAACATATCCACACAAACGTCAAATCTCATAGCCACATATGGCGTCAAAAACACAAAGTAGCACCGAAATCAAGTAAAGCTTAAATTTAAGATGAAAGAATTTCAATATACCATTAAATATATCAAGAGAACCCTCTTGATTATGTCAAGTTTGAAGTGCAAAAAATTATTATTCTTTGGAGAACAGGAACCCAACAACTAGGTGGAGCTAGCCTACCATCTATTTCTTTAGTAGTAACTGATGGACAATCGCTTATCTTTTGAAAGCTCTTACCACAACAAAAACAGACATCCATACCGACTAAGCATTTACAATAATGCTTCCTTCCACACCTTGTACAAGTAGACAAAGAAGATCCACCACAATTTCCTCATTGGGCTTAGGGTTAGACATCATATCTTTGTTGAACTTTGGAACCAAAGCGTTAGAGGAATCTTTATTAGAGAATCTTTTTCAGAATCTAGAACAACCATGTCCATCGGACCTAAAATGTGAAAAGTGACCATTATTGGTTTTTACCCTCTTTTCATCAAAGATCTTTACTTAATATTTGCTTCTTCTATTCATTGAGTGTGTTCCATTAAATGACAGATATTTATTCTTTTAATGAGTATGGCTGTATGACATACTTTAACCACCATTTTGAACACACCTAGAATAAACTTAGGGGTCATTTGGTTACTGTTTAGATTAATGCAGGTTTTAGTTATGCAGAGTTTAGTGATGCCGTAATAGTTTTATGCATGGTTTAATTATGCATGTATTAGATATGCAGATTTTAACTATGCAAGTATTAGGTATGCAGGGTTTAATTAGTTATGCATGTACTCCATTTTAATTATGTAGAGATCACAGTACATTAATTATTTACTTTTAAATATGGAATTTATTTTAAATTAATATATATATTATTAAAAATAAATTAGTAAATAAATAATATAAGGCCTCCCACTTTTTGAATAAAAAGTAGTAAAAGATATTCGCTCTATAATTAATTTGGACCGCCATTTCCATTTTGTTGTTTTTTATGTTTATAACTTGTATTAATAAAATACGATTAATATATTTCAAGTACGTTATAATATCCTTTTTTACATAATGTAAATATTCTGTTAATCTGTTGTATATATTGTTTAATGTATACATTTTTAATATACCGAATATATAATTATGTATAAATTCACATCCTAAACAAAATAATTATACATGTTAATTAAATAAGTGGAATATATTTAAAAATATTTAACATTAATATATGATTAACCTATGTTCCAGCAAAATATATACTATTCAATTTGTAATACTAAAAAAATAGTGCATTTGGATATTGACTGAAAACAAGAAAAGAATTATTTGTGGATTAAAAAAAAGAGAAAAGGAATAATATACCCCTGAATTATGATAATGGTATCTAAATACCCTCTGTTATACATTTATAAGTTTAATGTCACTACCGTCTAATTTTTGGAGCGCGTATACCTTTTTGACTAATAGAGGGACACGTTATTCAGATCTGCACCGATATCCTCCTGTCTAACAGAGAACTCATTAGAAATTTTGTTTTGTTCTTTAGTTAAATCTCATATTACATAATCAAGTTAAAGATATTCCCATCAACTCACCATTGAGTAAGATTAACTAACTTTTTGTAACATAATAAAGGACAGAAAAAGACTTGGAAACTCATCCAAGTAGCACTGTCGGTGATTATCAATTAGAGGCAATTTTTCGTCGTTTTCTTTTCTTGCTTACCAATATTTATTTTTTTTGCTACATTTTTGAAGGTGAGAATATTCCAACGCCATAAATTAGCTATGGGTTACGGAATATCTTCTTTACCTGCATTGTTGAAGCTCTGTAGAGAGAGCTAGAGGTATGTTTGTTCCCATCCTCCCACATTTTTCTTGTCTGATTTATGACTGATATTTATATTTCTCATTGTAATGTGATTGTTGAATGTATTGCTGATTTTTAGATTTTCACAGATCTTTTTTCTTTGCTTTCATCCCTACAATATTCATTTTTCAAAGTTTCAGCTATGTAAAAATTATTGAGTTTTGTCACTATAAATCCATTCCAAGGTCGCTAGTTTGGTTTTCCAGAATTTTTGGGGCTACTGTGAGGGAGAGATTAGTGAGTGGTGGTCAAGTTTCATGGTTGAAAGGTCGCTACCTCACTGATTTCATTGGAGCGAGTGAGGTTAGGTTTGATAGCAGTAAGAGATGGTTTTGTACACCGGAGAAGATGGAGTCGTTGTAGTTCTTTGTGTAACTGGTTTTTGGACTAGAGAAGAAAGGGAAATTGATTTAAAATCGGTATGGGTCTAAAATTATTTTGGTGGGGTTATTTATTATTCGGATCAATATTTTTATTGCAAAATAAAAATTAAATAAAATTTTGAATGGTTGTTAAGATAGTGGCACGTGTCCCTCTCTTAGTCCAAAGGTTCTAAACGTTCCAAAAATTAGACGGTAGGGGCACCGGAGTTATAAAAGTATAACGAAAGGTATTTAGATACCATTTGCAATAGTTTGGGGGTATATTTGTATTTTTTCCCTAAAAAAGTAAAAAATAAAGTTAGGAAAATGGTATAGTTAGGTAAAGATTTCAATAAAAAAAGACATAAAGTGACACCTGAGATTGTCCCAAATTTTGAAAAAGACACCTAAACTATGCAAGTGTCCTATTACCCCCCTAAACAATCCTGAACTGATATTACTACATCATTTTTTGTCCACCTGGCATGGAGAGTGTGTACACTCTCTTAAAGAGCGTGAACAAACTTAAAACGAATATAATTTTATTTTTACAAGAATTTTACTATAAAATATATATTTTTATTTTTCTTATTATTTTAAATTTTTCTCCTTATTATTTTTTTCTTTTTCTTTCTTCCTTCTTCTTTAAAAATCCATTGTCATATTTATTAACTTATTACTTTCAATGTCACTTTTTACCACAACTCCATCTCTCTTTTATTCTACTTTTAGTTTAACTCTCTTCAATTTTATAATTACATCTTGATATTTAAATACATTTCGAACAATATGATAAACCCATTAGATTTCAAGATAATTAGTAGACATTTTTTAGTTTTTTATCCAAATTCTAATTAAAAATTATTAATTTTCGGAGAATTCTTATGATTTCAAAATTATCATTTCTAGTTTTTAATTTATATGGAAATGATATAAACTTAAATGATGATACCTTCAAAATTTTGATCTTTCTTAGAAAAATAATGAGTTTTGTTATCAATAACTCAACAAAGTCTAAAAAATAGTATAATTTTGGAAAAAAAGAAATTTGACCAAATAAGAAGAAGAAAAGAGAAAGAAAATTGAGGGGCTCAACTTGATATGGGTGTGGGGTTAGGTGAGGATAAGAGGTGAAGAAGAAGGAATAAAGAAAGAAATGGAGGAAGCTTAAAAGTTGAGGTGGAAGATCAATTAAAAAATTAAAATTAAATTTAAAAAAAATAAAACTTAAATAAGTCAAAAAGTAAGACAAAGAAATAAAGAAAACTTAAAATGAAAAAAAATAATATTTAAAATTTAATTAACACGTGTCGCACAATGGTTGGTGTGTGATTACACTTGCCATTTAAAATCTGGAATAAATCCAAAAATGATGTAATAATATATGTTCGGAATAGTTTAGGGGGGTTATATTTGCATAGTTAAGGTGTCTTTTTAAAAATTCTGGACAACTTCAGGTGTCACTTTATGTCTTTTCTCATAAAAAAATAAATTAGTAGAGGTAAATGTGTATTTTGTTATTTTAATATATTTATAGCTAATACTTGCATAACTTATATCACCTTCTACTTATTCATAGACTCCCTCATAAGTTAAGCATGTATTGATTATGTAGGACTACAAAAAACATAACCAAACACCGCATAAAACTAATACACGAATAACATTTATACAAAATTAGGAATCCTACCAACAAGGCATGGTATACCTTATATTAACTTTCCACCTAATAAAAAAGTTCTAGCGAACATATTAATATTAATGCAACTATTTATGCATGAATAAAATGCAACCTATACAGTAATCAAATAGCCCCTTACAATTACATTCAATATATATTTCAACAAAAATAAATGATAGAAAATTCCCTACTTTCATATTGTTAATTGGCTCATAATTTTGCGTGGCATTTTAATACTTATACGGTACTTAAAAAATAATATTCTCTATATTGTATTATTATGCCTATTTTTTATAAATTTTAATTGCCTTTCAGTAATAACAAAATAATAAAATACATTTATCATCATGAATATAACTAATTTAAATGTCGTATTTTATATGACATTCATTATTACAATTTATTTTAAATTTTTATTAATATTATAATATAGTATTCTTATAGTATTACATTTAAATAAAAATCCTAAATACAATTATATATTATTTTTCAAAAAACTATACAAATTAAGTAAATTTTGGCAAAAATTCATAACCAATTACGACCCCTAATTAAAATGATTCAACTAATGACCCAACAAAACAACCCATAACCCAACATATTTGATCATTTAATACTCCACCGTTCAATCAATTTTAATCGGATGGTCCACAATTCTCCCTTTTAAGTTTTATTTCTTTTTACCATTAGAAAATTAACAACTATCAAGTATCAACTAGCACTAGGGCTTCAACTTTTCTTTCTTTTTTTCCACTTTGCGCCGCACTATTTAGGCTCCAAAATTCATTTTTTAAGTAAAACCAGCCACCCAATGGTCATCGCCACCAGCAACCTTTACGACTAGGGTAACAACAACTGTGGCGACTAGGAAAACAACAAACATATGTGACCAGAATTGGCGATCAGCAACCAACGAGTCAGCGACTATCAACTTTAACCGCAGCCCATGGTATTCCTCCAACATGCTTCTGTTTTTTCTTCCATTTTTTTTTACATTTTTGTGAGAATTCTAATTTTTTTTAAAAAACAAAAATCTAACCGAATTAATAGAACAAAACCGAAATAATTTGGTTAGATGTTCAGTATCACTATTGGAATAACTGAAAACAAAAGAAAAATTTGAAACAGGACCGAATTATCAAATACCCAGCCTCCTATCTGAATCTCTAAAGTTTCTTTTTTCATTTTTGAATTCTTTTTCACTTATTTTTTCTTCCTTTATACATTTATAGTCAGATTTGGATAAATAAACAAAGATCTTAGAGGAATTTTCATCATAAATTGCTCCCCGAAAATGGAAATGAAGATATCACAATATATGAACATAAATTTTTGAATACATGTAAAATGGGATAATAATCTTTATTTCTTATCTAAATGCCGATTGATTTGTATCCGTGTTTATATGATTTATTTTGATGTCATTTTCTAAAAAATATTTTTTAAAAGGGAAACTATGGAGGAGATTACAAAGTGGGAAATCAAACTCTTACGAAAAATGCAAAAATTCAGGTAATTAACTAACTAAGCTAATAAAATTTCTCTTATTAAATTAGTCTCTTAGTTTTTTCATTTTTGATTTAAATAATTTTATCCTTTTCTTGATACATGACATATAATTAATCTAGACAAATTTGTTAAAAAAATTTCAAAAATATTCCCCACTGTTTCTGGTCAAGTGACGAATTATATGATAAATGCAACCTTCCCCAATTATTCCCCAAATTTGCTTTAACTATCAAACTCTCCATCCACTTTGAACAATAATCAACCTCCCTCCCCTCCTTTTATCTATGCATTGTCTATTTTATTCTTGTTATATCGCATATATGTAATGCCTCTTTACATTGTATGATTTACTCTTTTAACATTATAAGTATCAGTACGTGAAACTTGACTTTAAAGACTATTTGTTAACTAAGGGAGGCAAATCCCGTCGTTATAATTACATTTACAATGACTAGAAGAATTTCTTGTCATCAAAATTAATTTTTAGTTATGTATTAATAAGGGGATGCACCCGGTTCATAAAAGATATATTACCCCATCTTTAAAACTGTCACAACCCAAACCATCATGAGTGACATCTACACTAACTCTCCAATGGGAGAAACTACAGCCCAACTGGGTAATTTAACTAAGAACTAAAGATTTAAAGATATGGAAGCACACTTAAATAACTAAAAAATTATTAAGGAGTTGCAATAAATTCGAAAGTCTAATGAAACAATTGAACTAAAAATAACGGAGAGATGCTCTTTAGAACCTGAAAGTCAATGTAATAAAACTCTACCAACAAGTCTAAGAAAGTGGGTATACCCCAAACTAAACAATAGAACTACCTAAACAACTAGTCTAAGTCTGAAGGAAATCGACTAAACAAAACAGAGAACTCATTGCAGCCTAGAAGAAATGGCTCACCCTTGAATTTGATTCGATTACTAATCTTCGAAATGACGTATGTCAGTAACTTCCTGAAGATTTTATATACTCAACAAAGAAAGAGCAAGTGTAGTATCACTACACAGCCACAATATACTATAGGAGCATGTTGCTATACCACTAAGTGCAATATAAGCAAGTCATTAGAACATCATAAAAATGCATACATTAATAATGGAAATATCATTTTAGGATCAATATACAATTCCACGTTTCCATATTACGCATTTATGACAAGTCATTGGTCCTCTCATTAATCCCATATTGAAACAACTAGTATACCAAATCGTGACACCCGTTCCAAAGTTTATCCTGGCACGTGATACTCGATCACTGTTAATGTGTTAAAAAGTGACACTCGTTCTATTCAACATACCACAATCACAATTACATTGTACATTCTGACAATCATACAATTATTACATGGCATATTGTCACGACCCAAAACCGAGCCGCGACTGGCACCCACACTTAACCTACTATGTGAGCGAACCAACCAATCTAAATCCAAACATATTAAACAAAATACAATGCGGAAGACTTAAACTCATTAACAAAATCAATTAAACAACTTCTAAAATTTTATAACTCATTATCCCCAAAATATGGAAGTCATCATCACAAGAACATCTATGATCAAATTACTAACTAAGAGTATTCTAAGAAACTAAAATACATAAAAAGCTAGTCCATGCCGGAAATTCAAGGCATCAAGACTTGAAGAAGAAGATTCAGTCCAAGCTAGAAGCATTAGCTCACCCTGAAGTCTGGTGTAACGAAGACTGGCTAGAGTTGCGATTGGGTTGAAGACGACAGCGCGTTTGCTGCACTCCACAAATAACAAAGAAAGAAACACACAAGTAGGGGTTAGTACAAAACACGGGTACTGAGTAAGTATCATCGGCCAACTCAAAATAGAAAACAGTATATATCAGATAATATCATAAAAACCAACTACAATACTCAACATGTAGCAACTACAAGTTCAATAATCATTAATAAGTACCACCAAGTTCATCCATGAGTACTCAAGCCTCAATGCCATACTCATTTGGGAATTAGGTTCATTATATTGAGTATATTAACATCTTTCAAGATTCATTATCTTTCTTCCTCTTGTGTCGGTACGTGACACTCCGATCCCCTACTACTATGTGTCGGTACGTGACACTCCGATCCCCTAATTCTACGTGTCGGTACGTGACACCCGATCCCCTAATACTATGTGTAGGTACGTGACACTCCGATCCCCTAATTCTACGTGTCAGTTCGTGACACCCGATCCCTTAATACTATGTGTCGGAACGTGACACTCCGATCCCCTAATTCTACGTGTCGGTTCGTGACACCCGATCCCTTAATTCTACGTGTCGGAACGTGACACTCCGATCCACTAACATCATTCTATCAATTCATCAAGCCTTCTCTTATACCAAGGCATCATCAATGTCATTACTGTAGTTCGTCAAGCCTTCTTTTATGTCAAGGCGTCATCAATCTCATTATGTAATTCATCAAGCCTTCTTTTATACCAAGGCATCATCATTAACAAAGTGAATTAGGGTTTTCTTTCAAGATTTGGGATTTAATAGCTTCATCATGCTTATTTTATCACCATCACATAATCATATTCATGCAAGCATACAATTAAGCATATAGAAGGGTTTACAATACTACCAATACATATCATTCGCTATTAAGAGTTTACTACGAATAACGTAAAAACAACCATAACCTACTTCCACCGAAGATTTCGTGATCAAGCAAGCAATTCCTCAAAATCTTTGCTATCCTCTTCGTTTCCCTCTTCTCTCGTTCGATCCTCTCTCTCTTCTTTGTTCTTTTTATTTTCTTTATTCAAACCCTCTTTCTTTTACCCTAATTAACATATAATTAAGTGTAAAAGATGACAATAATAACCCACTAATTAACTCAAGGTTACCACTTTTATCCCCCAAGAAATTGAGTTATTAATATAAACCCATGAATTTTATACTTATAGCAGGAATAGTCCAAAACGCCCCTTTAAACTTAAACAGAAATCCGACTCCGCCTGGGATTATGCAACCTGTAACGGCCCGTCGTGCCTGCGACGGTCCGTCATGCAGGTTCGTCAGAGACTCAATTTCCTTGAAGAGTCTGTGACGGTCCATCGTACCTATGACGGTCCAAACTGTACTTCCGTCACGACGTTCAGAGAATAGTTCCCTGTACCAAATTCTCAAGAGTTGAAGTGTTTTGAAACGGGGGCTCACGACGGTTCGTCGTACCTGTGACGTTCCGTCCTGCAGGTCCGTCACAGAGTTCAGAGAGTCGATTTTAGCACTCAAATTTCAGAATTCTAAGTGTTTTGGAACGAGACACCCTTGACGGTCCGTCGTGCCCATGACGGTCCGTCGTGGGTTCCGTCGACTCCGACAGTTTTTCCAGAAATAAAATCTGCTGCTCAAAACGACTAAACAGGTCGTTACAATAGATACCAATTTACCCATCGTTCGTCCTCGAACGATCAAAAGAAGAAAAACAAGGACGAGAAGAAGTACCTGAATCTATAAACAGGTGTGGGTATCTTTCTTGCATATCAGCCTACTTCTCCCAAGTGGCCTCTTCAACTGGTCGATTCTTCCATTGAACTTTGATGGATGCAATCTCCCTCGACCTCAACTTGCGAACTTCTCTATCTAAAATAGCAACAGGTTCCTCCTCCTAAGACAAATTTTCGTCAAGCAGAACCGAATCCCAACGAATGATGTAATTTCCATCCCCATGGTATCTTTTCAACATAGACACGTGAAATACCGGATTCCTGACAGCCCTGGAGGCAAGGCTAATTCATAAGCCACCTCCCCTACTCGCTTAAGTACTTCAAATAGTCCAATATACCTTGGACTTAGCTTACCCCTTTTTCCAAACCGCATCACCCCTTTCATGGGTGAAACCTTCAACAAGACTTGTTCACCTTCCATGAACTCCAAGTCTCTAACCTTTCGATCCGCATATTCCTTTTGCCTGCTTTGAGCCGCTAAAAGCTTTTCTTGAATAGCTTTCACCTTTTCCAACGAATCCCTCAACAGATCAGTACCCCAAGGTCTAACCTCAAATGCATCAAACCAACCAATGGGAGACCTACATCTCCTCCCATACAATGCTTCAAAGGGATCCATGTCGATACTGGAGTGATAGCTATTATTGTATGAAAACTCCGCTAAGGGTAAGAAGTTATCCCAATGGCCACCAAATTCTATCACACATGCACGAAGCATATCCTCCAACACTTGAATCGTTCGCTCAGACTGACCATCGGTCTGAGGATGAAATGCAGTACTTAGGTCCAATCTAGTACCTAATTCAGCATGCAATGTTCTCCAAAACTTATAAGTAAACTGCGTACCTCTATCTGATATGATGGAGAGTGGAACTCCATGTAATCGAACGATTTCTGAGATGTAGATTTTGGCTAACTTCTCTGCATTGTAGGTCACCTTGACCGGAATGAAGTGAGCAGACTTAGTTAATCTGTCCACAATTACCCAAATAGAATCAAACTTCCCCAATGTCTTTGGAAGACCAACCACGAAGTCCAATGCAATTCTCTCCCACTTCCATTCAGGAATGGGCATTCTTTGAAGTGTTCCTCCGGGCCTCTCGTGTTCATACTTTACTTGTTGACAATTTGGACATTTGGCAACAAAATCAACAATGTCTCGCTTCATTCTACTCTACCAAAAGTGTTGCTTTAGGTCACGGTACATCTTGGTTGCACCAGGGTGTATAGAATATCCGGAACTATGAGCCTCTGTAAGAATAGAGTGGATCAAATCATCAACACGGGGCACACATACCCTTCCCTTAATCCTCAAAACACCTTCCTCATCCATTATGGCCTCTTTAGCCTCTCCTCGCAACACCATATCCCGAATTCG
>CM064973.1:41519055-41700019 GCA_032847665.1 Solanum chilense
CCCAAGAAGGACACTGAATCTAGCCAAAACTCACACTTGGAGAATTTGGCATAAAGCTTCTTCTTCCTCAACAACTCTAACACCATTCTCAAATGCTCCTCATGTTCCTTCTTACTCTTTGAGTATATCAGTATATCATCAATAAACACGATCACAAAGAGATCCAGATATGGCTTGAAAATCCCGTTCATCAAGCTCATAAAAGCAGCAGGGGCATTCGTAAGACCAAAAGACATTACCACAAATTCGTAATGCCCATACCTAGTTCGAAAAGCAGTCTTTGGCACATCCGTTGCCCGTATTTTTTAATTGATGGTAACCGGATCTCAAGTCAATCTTAGAGAAGACACAAGCACCTTGTAACTGATCGAACAAGTCATCAATGCGAGGAATGGGATACTTGTTCTTAATAGTTACCTTATTCAGTTGTCTGTAGTCTATGCACATCCGAAAGCTCCCATCCTTCTTCTTCACAAATAACACCGGAGCACCCCAAGAAGATGCACTTGGTCTAATGAAGCCTTTGCTCAACAACTCTTGAAGTTGGGCCTTTAATTCTCTTAACTCCGCGGGAGCCATTCTATAAGGGGTTATAGAAATGGGGCGAGTACCCGGTTCCAGATCAATGCAGAAATCAATATCTCTATCCGGTGGCATGCCAGGAAGATCTGCAGGGAACACATCCAGAAACTCACGGACTACCGAAACCGACTCAATTGGAGGTACTTGAGTAGTGTCATCCTTGAGATGTGACAAGAAAGCTAAACACCCCTTACTAATCATTCTCTTGACACGAAGAAAGGAGATGATACGAACCGGAGTGGAAGTGTAGTCACCCTCCTACACTAACGGATCTGTCCAAGGCTTGGCTAACGTCACAGTTTTAGCATTACAATCCAAGATCGCAAAATTTGGAGAAAGCCAAGTCATACCCAGAATTACATCAAAATCAACCATTTCCAAGATAACCAAGTCTACATAAGTATTGCTCCCCACTAAAGTCACCAAACAAGACCTATATACTTTTTCAACTATCACAGACTCACCCACCGGAGTAGACACACGAATAGGTATGTCAAACAATTCACAATGTAAATTAAGACCATTGGCAAATGAGGAAGATACATATGAAAACGTGGAGCCAGGATCAAATAATACAGAAGCCATGCAATCACAAACCAAAAGATTACCTGTGATAACAGCATCAGATGCCTCCGCTTCAGATCTTCCAGGGAAAGCGTAACAATAGGCCCTATCACCAGTCTGTCCGTTGCCCCTACCATGTTGTGCCGTAGTGGCTCCAGTTTGCCCATCACCTCGGCCGTTTTGGTGACCACCATTACCTTGACCACCACGTCCTCCAGAAAAACGGCCTCTACCATGACCACCTATACCTCTAGCTATTAGGGGTCTGTAACTCTGTTTTGGACGATTCCTCCTAATATGTCCAGTCTCCCCACATCCATAACACTCTCTGGAGTCAAGCATAGGTCTCTCGTAGAAGTGTTGACCGGTCTGAGGTGGACCCCCAACTACAGTCTGTAGTGAAGACTGAATTGGTCGGACTGAGTAACCTCCTGGACCCTGTCCTCTAGTGTAAGAACCATTAAACTCACCTCCCTTTCGAAACCTTTTTGATGTCAATGTCGTGGTGAAGTCATCTGGCTTCACTCCTTCCACCTCTATCACAAAGTCTACCACTTCTTGGAAGGATTTTGCCGTAGCCGCTACCTGTAAGGCTGAAATCCGCAATTCTGACCTCAACCCTTTCACAAAACGGCGAATCCGCTCTTGTTGACTGAAACAAAGTTGGGTGGCATACCTGGATAACGCACGAAACTTAGCCTCATATGCAGTAACCGACATCCTACCTTGCTCTAGGCTCAAGAACTCATCTCTTTTCCTATCCCTCAAAGTCCGGGGGATATACTTCTCCATAAACAAGCTAGAGAATGATGCCCAAGTCATAGGTGGTGCTTCTGTTGGTTGACACTCAACATGTGACCGCCACCACATTTTGGCGTTCCCTTGAAACTGATAACTCACGAACTCGACACCAAACCATTCTACTATACCCATCTTGTGTAGCAGCTCATGACAATCAACAAGAAAATTGTAAGCATCCTCAGATTCTGCACCCTTGAAGACTGGAGGTTTCAATTTTAAGAACTTACTGAAAAGTTCATGCTGATCATTTGTCATTATAGGCCCTGTAGTCAGACGAGGAAATGTGCCTATTTCCAATGAGGCATCCATGCGGGGAGCCACAGTAGCCGCATGTTGTACCTCCGGAACCTGAGGTGTTGGTGCAGAAAACACTGGAGGTGTTTGGCCCTGATCAGACAACCCACTAAGATAGGTAAGAACCTGATTAATCATTTATGGGGTAGGTTGGGGTGGTAATTCTTCATTCTGCACTTGTTCATTCTCCCCTTCCTCACCCTCTCTTATCAATTCCTCAGTCGGTGGAGGAGTCACCGCCCTAGTACCAGATGGGCTAGGTGCTCGTCCTCTTCCTCTATAGGACGTCCTCCCACGACCTCTACCACGGCCTCTTACAACTGATCCTCCTCGAGCTACAGCCCCAGTGGCTGGCTCAGACGTTTCTTGACTTGCCGTTGTCGCTGCTGGCGTGGTCATTGCTCTAGTTCTAACCATCTGCGAAATAGAGTGAAGATGGTCAGATACTAATTTGTATCACCTAGATACCAATTGGACTCAAGTAGTAGCACGAAAGAAAGAATGAAAGAATGGAATTTTCCTAAAGTCTTATAGCCTCTCAAAGAAAAGTAAAGGCGTCCCCCTACTGTTCCTTAAGACTCTACTAGACTCGTTCTTGTGTGATGAGACCAACGAACCTAATGCTCTGATACCAAGTTTGTCACGACCCAAAACCGAGCCGTAACTGGCACCCACACTTAACCTACTATGTGAGCGAACCAACCAATCTAAATCCAAACATATTAAACAAAATACAATGCGGAAGACTTAAACTCATTAACAAAATCAATTAAACAACTTCTAAAATTTTATAACTCATTATCCCCAAAATCTGGAAGTCATCATCACAACAACATCTATGATCAAATTACTAACTAAGAGTATTCTAAGAAACTAAAATACATAAAAAGCTAGTCCATGCCGGAAATTCAAGGCATCAAGACTTGAAGAAGAAGATCCAGTCCAAGCTAGAAGCATTAACGAAGACTGGCTAGAGTTGCGATTGGGTTGAAGACGACGGCGCGTTTGCTGCACTCCACAAATAACAAAGAAAGAAACACACAAGTAGGGGTCAGTACAAAACACGGGTACTGAGTAAGTATCATCGGCCAACTCAAAATAGAAAACAGTATATATCAGATAATATCATAAAAACCAACTACAATACTCAACATGTAGCAACAACAAGTTCTATAATCATTAATAAGTACCACCAAGTTCATCCATGAGGACTCAAGCCTCAATTCCATACTCATTTGGGAATTAGGTTCATTATATTGAGTATATTAACATCTTTCAAGATTCATTATCTTTCTTCCTCTTGTGTCGGTACGTGACACTCCGATCCCCTACTACTATGTGTCGGTACGTGACACTCCGATCTCCTAATTCTACGTTTCGGTACGTGACACCCGATCCCCTAATACTATGTGTCGGTACGTGACACTCCGATCCCCTAATTCTACGTGTCGGTTCGTGACACCCGATCCCTTAATATTATATGTCGGAACGTGACACTCCGATCCCCTAATTCTACGTGTCGGTTCGTGACACCCGATCCCTTAATTCTACATGTCGGAACGTGACACTCCGATCCACTAACATCATTCTATCAATTCATCAAGCCTTCTCTTATACCAAGGCATTATCAATCTCATTACTTTAGTTCATCAAGCCTTCTTTTATATCAAGGCGTCATCAATCTCATTATGTAATTCATCAAGCCTTCTTTTATACCAAGGCATCATCATTAACAAAGTGAATTAGGTTTTCTTTCAAGATTTGGGATTCAATAGCTTCATCATGCTTATTTTATCACCATCACATAATCATATTCATGCAAGCATACAATTAAGCATATAGAAGGGTTTACAATACTACCAATACATATTATTCGCTATTAAGAGTTTACTACGAATAACGTAAAAACAACCATAACCTACTTCCACCGAAGATTTCGTGATCAAGCAAGCAATTCCTCAAAATCTTTGCTATCCTCTTCATTTACCTCTTCTCTCGTTCGATCCTCTCTCTCTTCTTTGTTCTTTTTATTTTCTTTATTCAAACCCTCTTTCTTTTACCCTAATTAACATATAATTAAGTGTAAAAGATGACAATAATAACCCACTAATTAACTCAAGGTTACCACTTTTATCCCCTAAGAAATTGAGTTATTAATATAAACCCACGAATTTTATAATTATAGCAGGAATAGTCCAAAACGCCTCTTTAAACTTAAACAGAAATCCGACTCCGCCTGGGATTATGCAACCTGTAACGGCCCGTCGTGCCTGCGACGGTCCGTCATGCAGGTTCGTCAGAGACTCAATTTCCTTGAAGAGTCTGTGACGGTCCATCGTACCTATGACGGTCCGTCCTGTACTTCCGTCACGACGTTCAGAGAATTGTTCCCTGTACCAAATTCTCAAGAGTTGAAGTGTTTTGAAACGGGGGCTCACGACGGTTCGTCGTACCTGTGACGTTCCGTCCTGCAGGTCCGTCACAGAGTTCAGAGAGTCGATTTCAGCACTCAAATTTCAGAATTCTAAGTGTTTTGGAACGAGACACCCTTGACGGTCCGTCGTACCCATGACGGTCCGTCGTGGGTTCCGTCGACTCCGACAGTTTTTCCAGAAATAAAATCTACTGCTCAAAACGACTAAACAGGTCGTTACACATATTGTTATTCTTTCATATTCATTTGGGATTAGTGTGATCAATAATGACACATTTGCATACCTACATGCAATATAATGAGGCAATTACTAATATATATAACACAAACATGAAATAACAACCATCACCTATGTTAATCCCCTAAGAAACGTGATTCTTCTCTTTAAATATTCTTTTCACTTGTTCTTGGTCTACAACAAAAGATTACAACACAAGAATAAATAAACGAAGCCTAATTACACAAATTATAATCAAACTCATCAACCCTTTCCCAAACCTTTGATACCCATACCCTATTTTAGGGATTGTTCCACCATAATTCTCATATCAAAACCCTTCCCCGTCGATAATTACCCAAGAAACTATGTTCAATGAATCGATAAATGGAATAAGAAGTAAAAACCTTACCTTTGGTGATAGGAGAGGTGAAAAACCTTCAAGAACTATCCATGTTTCTTTCTTAGCTCTCAAGATCAAAAGTTGCAGAATTATGACGTTTTTGGGATTTTTTTTTTACTTAAGTAACGACTAACATGTTGTGACGGCCCCATCTCTCTATAGTGGCCCCTCCCTAGTGGGATTAATCCCTCCCTAGTGTCTTGCATGGAGACATTAAGTCAAATTAAAAGTTCCAAACCCCCATTTAACAACACACCTCCATCCCACAGCACTCCAAAAATACCCGTTCACGCTAAGATCAATTCCAGGAGTTGTACTCTCCTGAATTTATTTTTGTAAAATCATATGGTTTACTTAACATCTTAGATATATACTCATATGGTAAAATTCTCCATCAAAAAATTCCCATTTCTCATCAGATTTCTCTATACTTACTGACTCCAATTTCGTCCAAATCTGGTCTAGGTTGGAAAATTCAAAGTTACAACCAAAAAATTTTCCGGTCCAAAATTTTTACACATTGGTTTTTCTATTACGACGGAAGCAGATTGTTATAAAAACTAAATTAATTCATTAATTATAAAATTGGTAACTTTCCTTGTTCATATTCATCATCGTTGTCAGCCACTCATAACTCACCCATGCAAAACCAAAAAATAAAATAGAGGCTTTTTAAATTTTATATGGTTAAAAAAATCTTCAATAGAAAGAGGAATTAATATTATTATAATATGAAATGGAAATTAATTCTCCAAAATTACAAATAATATCTTCGAGGTTGGCAACAAATCCATCAGTGAACGAATGTGCAAGACAATGTGGGAATGCTTGAAATGGAGAACGATGTCTATACATAAAAAGTTTGAAGAAATCATAAGTGTGTTTGTTAAAGAACACTTTAACTAAGACAACAAACCTAATGATTATTGTGTTGAACATTCAATATTGAGTATGATTCTTCTCAAACTTAGGTAATTGACAATCAACCTAAAACCCTATGTCGGTATAAGAGAAGATTTTACCAAAGGAAAGATTAATCTAAAATGGATTCTTGTTATTTTACTCCTTAGAAACTTTGATCTTTATAAAGTGGATAGTTTACTTTAACAAGATTGTGAGTTTAGTGAAATCAAAGTTTCAAATTCAGTTTACCAGCCCAAATATCATGGATGACACACTACCGGTCTTCTTACAAACTCTAACATAAAGGTGCGAAAAGATATCTCAATTGCTAGATTCACATTTTGTGAAGGATTTGGTTTGACCTTAAAGTGTTACTATTTACACCTTCATGTTGGAGTTGGCAAGAAGAGAGGTAGAGGGTATATATAATATCTTCCATAATTTTGGGGCTAGTGAAGATGAAATTTAATTTAATTCATTGAACTCGGGATTTTGTTGAAGTAAAGTATCCACTACTGTGAGGATCGAAGTTTCTTCCATGAAGAAGTTAAATAATAAGCATCCATTTTAGAGTAATCTTTCCTCAGGTACAATTCTCTCTTAAATCCAGATAGAGTTTTAGGCAATCTGGGACCGTTAATCACTCAAGTTTGACAAGAACCACAGGCTATATAGTTAGGTTCATCACAATAACCATTTGGTTTGTTACTGCCATTAAAGGGTTTTTAAACAAACCTAAATCTGATTTCCTCAAACTCTTCCTGTTTCGGAATCATCTTCTATTTCAAGCATTTTCAACATTGTGCTGTCCATATTCCCACTATTTTGATTTGTTGCAAACCTCAACGATGTATTTGGAGTTTTCGGAGAATCATTCACCATTTTTGAGGGAAATAAAATCCATTCCTCTTCCTTTTGAAGATCTTTTAACTAACTAAGAGCAAGAAGCCACAAATAAAATTAAGCCTCTATATATTTTGAAGCTTGTACTTCTATGACAAAATAAAAAATAACATCACTAGGAAAATTATTTAAACAATTAAAAAATACCCAACTCAATAGTTACTAACAATAACTGCAAATATATTGATTCATTGATTTGGTACAATTTATCTTCAGAGTGTATGGAGAATGACACCCTAACAATACACAAGGATTTTTTCTTTTGCATGGGTAACTGGGAGACGGAGATGATGAATATAAAGAGGGAAAATTACCATTTTTTATTTTGTTTTTAAATAATTAATTTTAATTTAAACTTTCAAGAACCGGATATGTATTTTCGTTAATAACTAAAATTGATTCTAACGACCAGAATTTTTTGGTTGCTAAAATGTACTTATAACGATGAGATTTATCTTCTTTCGCTAAAAAGTGGTCGTTAAAGTCAAGTTTCTTGCAGTGTTGGCAATGATGCCATTTAGAGAGGATACTGATGTAAGGACACCCCACCTTTCTCTGGTTATATTTAGAGAATAGAGATATATTACCTTAGAAATAATGCGAACTGAATGAAGCTGCCTCCATATGACACCAAACCAATAGTAAATCAAACTCTTGAGGATTCCATGGACCTTGTGAGGGCTGATTTGGCTGAGCATCATGCTTTGTTGAATAATTATAGATTAAAACTACAGATTCTCACCGCTCGGGTTGATTAGTCTGAGAAAGTAGAGGATGCATCACCAGATATACAACCTTGAAAGCTTGTTTAACTGGGCTGGGGAGGGATGTGCATCAACTAAAATCTATGGACATCTGCATGTTTGGGGTGTGGTACCCCCATCTAAGATGCAGAAATATGATTATCCGACAATGCCTAGAGTAGATGTGTCTCCACTTTAGACTGAGAGAGTGGCAGATGAGGTTGATTAGGATAACATTCTTGAGGATGAGGATGAGTTTTGTGAGTATGAGTAGTTGAGTGCGAAGGACATTGTAGAACTACATAGTTAGGAGGATTCAATCATGCATGATACTCTAATGCATTCCTATCAGAGGTCTTTGAGATTGGTACGAGTGGGACCCCTACTTCGAACTCTGATCCCTCCTTCATACGCACCATGCCCTAATTCTAGGTTGATGTTGATGGTCAAAAGGGGGGTGAACTAAAATTTCATTTAGTCGACTTCCTACTATGGTCATTCAACTTACATGCATGTTAGTGAAACAGATAAACAATAATAATAAAATGCAGTAAGTAAATAACATAGAGTATTTTATACTAGTTCGGATTACCGATATGGTTCCTAGTCCAGTCCCCTTGGGTTATAAGGGTTTCCTTAAGAGTTTGTTGAGAACTTGGGTATTACATAGTGTTATAATTTAATAGCCCCGTCTTATATTCAAATCATACCTTCTTCTTCGATACAACCTGGACCTGTATAACGTACACTCAGATCTTTCTTTCCCTTTTATTTTCAATTGTTCGCTCAAGTGTGTACAAAGTTTTACATAAGATAAAAGAAGATTACAATATAAGTTCAAGTGAATTGCGTACTACACAACTAATTCTATGTGAGGATTATATAGTATTTGAGGACTGCTCTTGTTAAGTAATAACCCAATGGATTTTTATCTCAATCAAGGATAATTGACATATTCTTTGATTGAGGTGATTTGTTAATCCATGTCCATATCAGATATGTGCATGGTAAATCGTTTATCTATCCTTCTTGATTTTGCTGGCTTGGTTCTTATCTGATCTGCAGATCTTGAGTCCCTTGCGTGATTTTCTTTGCTTCTCCATCTTGCTTAACCTGGTTGGATTGATTTCTTTCCTTATTTGGTCATCATATTTTGGATCTTTGACTTAATTTTCATCTCTGCCTTAAATTGATAGCTTGATCTTATCTTGTCAATCAAGGTGAGTTGTATGGTAGATTTGGGCCAACTGTACATTGACTCTAATTCTTTACATTGATGTTTTCCTTTCTATGAATTCAAGCATATATTTGTTTACATGTTGGTGTTGTTTTGCTTGGATCCTTTTCCCTATTGGGTCTCTATGCTTGCGAGAATTGTAAGTAGTTTGTTAAGTGTCATTTATCAGAATTTGCATAACATTGAGAATCTAACAATCTCCCTCTTTTTAATAATGAAAATTATTCACAATTTTAAATGGAGTATGGAGAGACAATTATACTTCCCTAATATATGGCATAATGTTTATCTCCCCATATATATACGGCTTCCCTTGCCTTGAATGCTTTAAGAAAGTGTTGAACTTTGAACTTGGTTCCCCGGTCTTAAAGATTGTGGTGGTAAATTTTCTCCCCCTTTGGCACAATAAATAAAACAAATACCAAGTATAAACAGAAACAGGTAAAAGCAACTAAAATCAAATTTTCCTCCAGAAGGAAGAATTACGAACCTAACAAGTCCAAAACGAGCAGTTAAAATAAGCAAGCATAAGTAAACGATTATCACCTAAAATAACTTTCAGGGTGTTTAATAACATTCCTTTACAAGAAGTAATACCAAGATAATCTCGAATGAAACAAAATCTATCCTCAAGAAAAGGGTTTGTAATGATATTGGCCGACTGATACTAAAAATCGACAAATTCATGTACAAAATCACCATTTTCAACAAGATCACGATTAAAAGATGCTTTAATATCTACTGGTTTACCTCTAGAATGATGCATGATATATTTATATAGACCAATATTACTAGAATTATCGCGAAAATAGATACTCACTCAAAGAATAGATCATTGTTGAGGAGATGATGCATCCTCCAGCGTAGTTAACTGCCACAACGTCCAACCGCCAAATACTCAGATCAATAGTTGAGAAGGCCACATAGATTTGTTTCTTACTATGCCATGAAGTAAGAGATTTTCCAAAACAGTGGCATTTCCCACTTTCCGCTGGTGCTTTTTCAATCATTTTTATCACCTGCAAAGTCAGCATCTGAATATCCAATTAAACCAAAACTATCATAAAAAAGATACCATAACCCCATATTAGAGGTTTAATGAGATATTGAATAATTTGTTTCAAAGCGGTGAGATGTGATTCCATTAGAGTGGATTGAAATCTTGTGCATTTGCAAACACTAAACATGATGTCTGGTCGACTGGCAGTGAGATATAATACAGATACGATCATTCGTCGATAAAGTTTTTCGTCAACTACTTGTCCTGTTGTATCGGATTTTACATGAGTGGAGGGACTCATGGGAGTTCCAAAGGCTTTACATTTTTTTATTCCAAACTTTTTTATCAACTCTTTTGCATACTTACATTGATTTATAAAAATTCATTTATCTGACTGGTTTTATTCCGAATAACCAATCCATTTTCATTCAATTTGTTGCCAAATAACCATTTGGTTCTTATGTCTAAGACTTATCTTCCATTGCTTCATTATTTCATTTTTGTGTCATTTGAGATATGAGAGCTAATGAAGCTTGTTTATTAAGAGAGTATCTCATCTGGATTTTTTCATTTGGTTTTCCCTAAATAAAGTTTTCAGGATAAGTGGCACTGTGTCTCCATTCCATGGGAATTTTAACTTTATGATTGGATTAGTCGACTCTACTTCTGCAGTAGCTGGCTTTTCAGTGAAATTTTCATTGAACACTTTTGCAACCTCGTTTGCTTGTTTGGATGTATCAATTTCACCTTCACCTACTTCACTTTCTTGCATTCTTGGATTAGAGTCAGCAAATACAACATGGATAGATTCTTCAACATTTAAATTTCTTTTAATAAAGACTCAAAAGATCTTGCTAATAGGTGAATAACCTAGAAAAATACCTTTGTCACTTTTTGGATAAAATTCTCAAAGATAGTTCATAACATTATAATGCACGAAGCATTTGCATCCAAAGGATGGAAAAAGTTGATGTTCAGTTTCGTTCCTCTCTAGAGTTCTTAAGGATTCTTCTTTAGTATAGTCCTGATAAGACACTTGTTGAGAATGTGAAAAGAAATACTTACTGCTTCTGCCTAAAAAAGATCAAGAAGACTTTGATCGAGTATCATTGTTTTTGTTGTATCTGTTAATGAACAATTTTTCCTTTCTACCAATGCATTTTGCTAATGTAATCTTCTTCTTTGCGTCTCCAAGCTTTTTATTTCATATCCAAGGATTTTTTGAGATTCTACTAGATCACATGATGAGCTAATGGTGATAGTTCAAACTCCAATTGTGTCTCCTTTTGCATTATATCCAAATCGTACAAATCCTCAAGCAATGTTTTTAATAGTTTGAAATTTTCTCTCTATTCCACACGTGTATGGAGCATCCACCCACATTCTTTTCAGTAGGTTTTTATGGTTTGCTCCTGCAAAACAAGTTGATTAATTTATTTTTGGTACCCAAGTATTCTTGGGTCCTTGAGGCCTAGGATTAACAACTTTTAGTCTCCAAATCCATTTTCCAGAAGAAAGTTTTTCCCACACTTTAAAGATTTGTGACAGATGACACAACAAGTATAACAAGAGACATTGATAGCAATTTCACCAGAATGATAAAGGGAATTCGATATAGAACTGTTAGAAAATTTATTATAGTATCTTCTCCTGGTTATAGTACTTTTGTTATATTTTATAGAGCTATGACTAGGAGATTTTCTGATATTTTTCAGCTGCACTTTTACTTTTTCCAATTCTTCTGCTAATAACTCGACTTCAATTAGACTTGCTTCGAGAAGAATCTTCCAGTCTTTCTTTTCTTGAGCAATCTTATTGTATGCGTCAATCACTTTCTGTAATTCATCAGTAACCATATCCAAAGATTCTTGAAGATATTACATTTAGAACAGTTAAAAGATCTTACCACATTTTTTTCACTTAGTTCTATAAAACTTATGTTGGCGGTTTCATCATGATCATCTTCGGATATTTCTCCTTCACTCCAGGCTTTGTGATTTGTTAGATTATTCTTCTTCGACATTCATGACAGTTTTGTTTGATATGTCCTAATGTTCCACAATAGTAGCAGCGATCATCATTTCTTTGGAATTCATTGTTATTGAATTCCTGTTGAGGTCTCCGTACTCTTTGTCTAAGCATTTGTTTGACTACTTTATTTATGAGAGTCATTCCTTCGCTTTAATATTTGTCGAATTCCTCTCCAATGTCAGTTGTCTCTGCCGTAAATGCCACGGTTTTCTTTTTGTCATTCTTCTTCTACCTGTTAATATGATTTTGTTCATAGGCTATTAAGTTTTCTCGAGTTCATCGTATGTCATTTTATGCAGATCTCCTTCTTCAAGAATAGAAGTTTTAGTTTCCCAATTCTTGGGGAGATTTCTAACGAGTTTTCTAACTTGTAGTGCATTTGAATACACCATTCCAAGTAATTTGAGTTTGCAGACAATCTTTTTGAATCTCGATAACATGAATTCAACATTTTCAGCTCGAGTCATCTTGAATAACTCATATTCATTTACAACTGAACTGATCCGAGCTACCTTTACTTTAGTAGTTCCTTCATAAGTCACCTCTAGTTTGTCCCACATCTCTTTCGCAATTTCAACATGTTGGTATCTTATAATATGCTACTCCACTCAGTGCACAATATAACAAACGTATATCCCTAGCATTAATTTGAATTAGCTATTGTTGTTCCTTAGTGATATCAACTGATTCAGGATCAAATGGTTTTTCACTGCCATCTTTTTCAGTCAATCTAGAAACAGGCTTTGGTCCCTTTTTGATTACTTTACATGTTTGATAATCATTCGAACAAACAAATACTCTGAACCTGTCTTTCCAGTGAGAATAATGTTGTCCATTAATGTATGGTGGTCGGTGTGACAAATGTTCATCTTGAAGTAGAGCGTCAGGAATTTGATAGTGTGCCATTGGATCTTTGCCCATGTGTAGTTAAACACTTTATTGGCGAGGTCTACTCTGATACGAATTGAAAGTTAAGAGGGGGAGGGGGGTGAATTAAAATTTCCTTCAGTTGATTTCCTACTCTGGTAAGTCAACTCACCTGCACGTTAGTAAAATAGATAAATAGTAATAATAAAATGCAGTAAGTAAATAACACAGAGTATTTTATACTGGTTTGTATCACCCAATGTGGTGCCTAGTCCCAGTCCCTTTTGTTTACAAAGGTTTCCTTAAGAGCTTGTTAGAATATGGGTGTTAAAAAATGTTACAATTTTAGAGCCCTGTCTGATATTAAAATCATACCTTCTTCTTCGACACAACCTCGACTTGTATAACCTACACTTAGATATTTGTTTCTCTTTATCTTTAAGATTGTTCACTCAAGTGTGTAAAATGATTTATGAAAAATAAAAGAAGACTACAATATAAGTTCAAGTGAAATATGTACGTCACAACTAAGGCTAGGTGAGGATTATATAGTATTTGAGGACTGCTCTTGTCAAGATATGTGCATGGTAAATCCCTTATCTATTCTTCTTGATTTTGCTGGCTTGGTTTTTGTATGATTAGATGATCTTGAATCCTTGGTGTGATTTGCTTCTCCATCTTGCATAACCTGGTTGGCTTGATTTATTTCCTTTTCTGGTCAGCATATTTTGGATCTTCGACTTAATTTGTATCTCTGCTTTATATTATTAGATTGATCTTATTTGGTCCATCAAGGTGAGTTGTATGTTGGATTTGGGCCGTTTGTACATTGATTTTAATTCCTTAGATTGATGTTTTCCTTTCCTGTTGATTCAATCTTACATTTGTTTCCATCTTGGTGTTGTCTGCAAACATCACATCATTTTTTATTTCAAAGTCTTTATGAAGTAATTGTAAGGATTAGAATATAGTGCATTCCATGTTGGTGTTGTTTTTCTTGGATCCTTTCCTTATTGGATCTCCATGCCTGCGATAATTGTGAGTAGTGTGTTAAGTGTCATTTATTAGAATTTACATAACATTAAGAAGATAACAGATGCCTCCACAGTTGAGCCACAGAATCAGAGTTCACCACATGTATTTTCGTCAAAAGGGAATTTTTATCCACTTTATTTATGAACATTATATCCGCATTGACGACATTGCAGTTTACTTTTTTATGGGTGAGGTCATTTATCTATCCTCTATTGATTTTAGTCTTTTAATTTGAAATTTTATTTGGGTTTTATTTGATATTATCCTTTGATACAATTTGTGGCTTTTGGTTTGATTATTATAAGTAAATAGTAATTTTCTCTGATCTATCAATAGACCCAAGGTTTTGAAATAGTGTGATTATTTGAAATGATTGAGGATATTTTGCGCTCATTTTAAACATTAGAGTATAAATCATTATCAATATCGATGTCTTTGATTTTGATTCTGCTGAGAGATGTGTTAGTGTTTGTACTGCAAGGAAATTCATATGGCACAACTCTTGCATGATATTTTAGAATTTCATTGTGAATAGTCTCTTATTGATGTGTCCTGCAATGATCAATGCAAACAAGCTTAATTTTGTTAAGTTTTTTCACAATCATTATATTCGAAGTGCCTTGTATGGTTGAGACTTGTTAGCATAATTATTTAAGCTTTGTTGAATGCAAAAAAATTCTATTGCGCACAAGTTCTAAGAGTGAGACTAAATCGTCATATCTATTCTGTGACTACCTTGTGAGGGTCTGCAACCATCTTTGCACCAATAGAGCCTAAAACATTTATTGTCAACCTTGTCCAAACCTCTTGACTAAAAAATGTCCTTACTTCCTCACTCTTAATTTTTTTGAAGAATTGATTTATTTGATTATCCAACTTAGGCCAAAAGCCAAAGTTGTGTTTGTGGTAAAAAAGGAGAAGATATCCCAAGTGAAAAAGATAGAATAATGAGACGCTTTGGTAAAAAAAAATTTAAAAAAAGGAAGATCTCTCGATATGTTAAAAAAGAATAAGTTCAAAGGCAATTACTTGATTATCATAGTGACTTGAGGTAGTAAAATAGGGCTCCCAATAAATTTGATAAGAAATGAATGTTGTGAATTATTTGAGTTGAGTCTCTTGGTCAAAATTAGAAATAGTATGAGATAAGATGAACCTGAAAACTACAATTCTTCAAAGAGGTGAATTCACTAAGATAAATTGATCATACCCTATACCCTGAACCCCATTACAGGTATGAAAATATCCCTTCAGATCTTTCTAAAATCGGGTGATGTAATGATTGGAAAAATATGGGTAAACTTATGAGATGAAACATGCACGCGTCTCTCTCTGAGATATTGAGGGTTTTTATTGATTACTTAACATTTCTATTTATATACTTTGTGAGGGAATGGAAACATATTCTTGTTTTTGTGAAGGCACTAGAATACCTTTGTTGAAGCATAATTTGCATCTTGAGTGAGAAGTCGTTATCTTTTATTTCGATTTACAAATGATAGTCATTATTTGACGAATGTTTAGCATAATATCTTCAAGTGTGAGCACTATAACTTTTTCAAGGTTAGTCCACTTTGGAGAACCACTATTTTTTTTTAGGTGACTACCATTAGGGAGTTTAGACTCCTTTCAATTTTCTTAGCCACTTTTTCATTCTTGTGTTTTCCTTTAGCCGTCATAGCTGAAAAACAAAAAATCTTATCAGAATAGGGAATAATTAAGCGTTGAGAACACTAATTTTTGAACTAAAAAGGCCTCAAATGAGTTATAATATACCATTGATCAACACCCGTAAATTTAAATTCTATTTGTTCTCAAGTAAATCAAGAACACAATTAGTTCAACAAGGGTGTTAATAACCGGTCTAAATGATAGTTAACATTCAAGTGACCTCTCAACATTACTCTCAAGAATAGGCAACACTCAATTATGATTAAAAAAAAGGCTTCAAATGATGACTAAGCGGCATCAATCCACATTCAAGCTAACAAGTGCTTACTTTCTAATGCAAAACCATGGTTAAACTCATGAATCAAGTTCCCTCAAATCAACAAAGTTTTCATGCTCTCACAAAGCAAATCCATAAAGTTGTTGAGAATTGATACAAATCTCCCTCTCCATAAGGAAATACCTACAAGCTTCATCCTATGTGTTTGCCAATATTTTGAATTATCAATCAACCCAGTTCATGCAAAATCTCAAAGGTATTTTTATGCTTGTAATGAGGTTGAGAGGATTAAGATTTATGGTCAATTTGTCTTAGTGACTTCACCTTTCAAAGCATTTTTGTACATATCTTCACCTCTTCTGAAATTTTTTCCATTCGTTTTACTTGGAGAAACAAACCTCAATTTTTTCATTGAATTTATTTCACACTCGTTTTATTTCATTACACTTCCTTTTTTTTTAATTAAATTGTAAAACTGTTGCTCATTCTATTTTTAGTTATTTTATATATATAAGGAGGTTGTCGTTCTTTTTCTAAAAAACTTTAAAGTTGAGTCTCACTTTTCTCTTTCCACTTGAATTTCTTTCCTTCTTTTTATCACACCCCCAACTGAGGATTTTGGTCTCTCTTTCAAGTAAACCAAATTCTTAGAAAAAAGACTTATGGCAATGGAGTTAGGGACAAGTTATCTCAAGAGGTTTCAACAATGGTTAACAACAAATGGTTTATACTTAAATGCTACCAAGATTTTTGGAGACCCTCACATGGTAGTCACAAAATGTATAAGTATTTGGGTTTCATTTCAATATTTGTGCCCAAGATCATTTCTTTCATTCATCACCACATCTAAAAAAATAGATTGACAAGGCAAATTCTAGGATTCAGCAAGCATGTTTTCAAGTAGTACCTAACCACACATAGAGCTTCAAAAACAATTATTTACCAAAACTATGCAAAACTAAAAAACGGTTTTCTGCGATGTGCACTGCAAGGATAAATTAATATGAAGCTATTAAAAACAAAAATAAAAAAGATCATTCAAAATTGAAGCCGCACCGATCTTCTTAAAACATTCACGCAAAACATATTTTTCATCATAAGCACTATCCAAGACATCGATATTTCCCACAAAAGATACTCTAACATCATTATTAACAACTCAAGCATTTCAACATCTACAAAACGCATGGGGTAAAAAGTGGAGGGAGAAAAAAATGAATCAAACCATAAACTATCATAACCAAAAAATAAAATACTACAAATGTTTCAAAATAAAGTTGAAAATAACAAAATATATATATATATAAAGAGGAATATAGGCAGAAGTTCCCTCACTCCAAGTAAATAAAATAAAAGTGTCCTCAATTTGATAAAATATATAATTACGGGAGGAGTGTGACCTATAAAGATCCCCTGCAAGGCTATGCATGTGAATTGCTCTGTCTAGAGTGTTGGAGGGGATAAATAGAAGCACGAGGCAGCATACTCTCATCACCTTAGGCAGCAGTGCCTACCACATCTTTTGAAAGAATGGTGGAGTTTGATGAAACTCCACTAGCTCTAACTACTGAAATCTCAAAACGGGATTTCTTTAATGTGACATGCACTATCGTCTCCTCTTTAGCATGAAGATCTTTCAGCATCTCTACGGTCTATCACTCATCCATTCAAAAATACTCATCCTCATCAGTCTCCTTCTCTTCCTCATCACCAACCTCATCAACTCTATTGTTAGGTTTCTCAGCCATATCGCTAGGTACATCAACACTAACCTTGAAAGAAGGGACAACCTGAGGCACATTAGGTAAGGGGACTTCTCCCCATAGAATGAAAATATAAGTGGAATGTTGTTAATCTATATCAACCCGAAACATAGAAATCTCTCCCCTCAACTTAGTTAACTCACTGGATTGACCCTCATTCTCCTCCCTCTCTTCCATCCTATCGTGAGATTGTCTTACTTCGCCCTCTATGATGCTAGAGTGTTCTGAAATTGCACCATTTGGCCTCTTAATAGCAGTAATGCATTCTCAATGGTCCTCTCAATAAACATGGGTGTGACCCTAACATCAGTCCTCTCCCGATAAGACATTGTTATAACGCTCAATCTACTCTATAAAACTAATACAAATATAAGAATTTTGAGTCAATAAAAAATTTCCAACTAAGTGTCGGGGTCGAATCTCACAGAGTGCATACAATTCTATCAGAATCTAAATCAATTCATTTGTAGCAATGAGAACAATGTGTGAATGATTCAACTCAATTATCAAAAAGGGTTTTGATATCAACAATCACAATTAAACTAGGGATTAGTAACAAGTAATCAGGTGTGGCTCAACGTAATTAAGGACCTAAAGCGAAATTTTAATCCGCGGCCTAATATAAAATATACTTTATATACGTATTTATTCAAAAACACTATTTACACTATTAAGATGGAAATTATTAGTACTTAATATTGTTTTTTCATTTACTAGTTTTAGGTAAGATTTATCAACTCAACATTGAGAAAAAACCTTCAAGTGAGTCAATTATTATCTATGTTGTTAACATAGTGCTATAAGTTATAAGTTGATAAATATTAAATAAAGATAAGAGTAATAACAATGAATTTCACACAAGAAGTTGATGACTTGGTATACCTCATTTTAATTTGCTTTTATAGTCTAGTAATGCTTGAAACTAATATTTAGAAGAAGTAAAAAAGAATTTGTAATTCATATTTTCCAACACTTTTCGCTATTAATTCTTATTTTTAACATAGTACAAAAGGTGTTAAAGTGGATAAAATAATCAATTTTATAAAAAATTATATTTCTTATCATAAATAATTAATTTTCTATAAAAATTTTAAGACATAATTTGATCTTAAGAAAAAATCAGGGCCCCCAAAAATTTAGGGCCTACAACAAATATAATCTCAAAAGGCTTGTACACGGTAAAACTTTATCAAATTTCAATTTGCAAGAATTTCATATTATTTTAGATTCACTCACTTGACATCTCATCACTATACCAGATTATTAGACACCTAGTTCGAATTGAAGACTTAGGGTAATGCAATGGTGTAACTCTATTTCATGCTTAGAGCCACACAATTATCAGTTACTATGCCTAGTCATGCAACATTTTCCAGTTTTATCAGGATATCATTTTAGCCATCATGCTTCAGAGTTAAAGTATGTACAAAAGATGTAACGTGCCAGTTCAACAGAAAAAGTAATCAGTCTTTTGGGGAAAAAGAACACAGGCAAGAAAACCCCAAAAGAGGATAGTGAGTTGGGCTACTCAGACTTCACCCTAACACTCACTTTCCATTTACCCCACCCCCAACAAAAAAGCATGCAATTGTCCCCAATGCATAAAAAATCTAAATATTAGAGTGGTAGGTGAAGCAAACCTGTGGCGCATAGCGCCGTCGATCAGCAAGCTGGTGGGTCCGGTTTCCTGGAACCCACGTCCTCTGCAATCTGGACACCCTCAGTGGTGTCCTCAGCAACAACCGCACCATCAGTAGTGCCTCCTACTGTCTCTACAGTGCGGGAGCTAGACGCCCCAGCCGCTATCTGCGATGCTCTGATTTGGTGTGCCTCCGCCTCCGCAAGTGAGGCTCTCCTCGCAGCCTCCATCTCTCGGCGCTCCTTCTTCCTTGCTCGCGCCTCATCCTCTGCTCGACCCCTACGCCTATTGGCACTCTCTTGAGGGGGAGGTTGAGGAATTTCTGAAGTAGCAAACAGGGCCGCCAATACAGTGTCCACTGACACTACCCCAGTCGAGTCTATCCCGGGTAGTAGCCAAGCCCCGAGCTCCTCTCGCACAGCCCCTCTACCGACACTGGTCCCGCTAGCTAGGGTCCATAAACTAGAGGCACAAATGGCCACTCTTCTGCATCTTATCCAGCCTTGGATGCATAAGTCGATCACTGAGTCTGAAGAGCGTCTAGAGAGGAAAATGCAGCAGTTTACAGAACGGAAGATTGTTGAAGTTAACCAGCGCCTAGACGCCTTTGAGTTGAGCACGTCCTCTTTGTGAGCCCGTGACCTTAATCATAAAAAAAATGACAAAAATATTTACAGAATCAGTGCATGATTTGTCGAGCCTATGTTGACATATCCTCCCACCAATCAATTAACATTAAAGAATTTTCTTCTCAAATAAACTTAAAGTGTAAATATAATCCTCGGTATTGATAAGAGATTACTTCTTCAAATAAAAAATGAACAAAATTATAATATCTCACAATTTGAAATAATTGGGAAGAAGGGAAGAATTGGAAATATGAATTTTTGGAACGAATCAAAATCTGGAAATTTACTTCATTTAGAAAAAAAAAATTTGATCAACTTCAAACGGCCATAACACCTAGATCAGGATGAGTTAGGTGTATTTCCACATATGGTTGGAAATCTCTCGAAATTTTATTTCCAACGCCGCTGAGTTTGCGTGATTCCAAGTTAGTATGAGTGAATTATGACCTCTGAAAGTTGGGTTGTTGCAATAAGGAAAGTCTGAAAACCGGATTTTACAAGGATAGTTTGGTCTTTTCTTTATCCAACTTAATTAATTCATTTTTAGAAGTTCAATTGGGGTAAATTCAGATTTTAGTCTTTTTAGAAAAGTGAATTTCAAGCTAGGGCTTGTAGAGAAGAGAAAAGGGAATAAAGTTCAAGATTTGTCAAGAAAGTTCAGGAATCGCAGTTGATCCCCACGAGGTATGTGAGCTTCCATAGTGTTGGGTTCATCCACCCATATGTCAATCATGATTTATTCAGCGTAATTTAATTCTTAAAATTTAAGGATTTAAGCTTGATGAGTGTAATTGAAGTTTCCTTATCGATTAAGTTTTGATGTTAAGATTCTACTTTGGTCAACTTTAGACAAACATCTATCTTAGAATATTAGTAATTACGTGAAGCATAACCTGTCCAACTAAAGGTAATTTAATCTACTTTCCAACGCCACAAATTATGCGCAAATCCAATTTCTGAGTAAAAGTTATGATTATTTTAGTAACCTAACAGTGTTGTTAGGAATTGATCGATGGGAAAACATTAAAAAGGATTGTTTTTGTTTTTTTCCCTCCAAGAAAACCCTAATGAATTTCTTGACTAACAAAAGGTTCATAACAATCAGATTTTCATCTTTACTAATGAAAATCATAATTTTTGGCGATAGATATTTTAAGAAACGAATTCAGGTATCTCAGGAATTTTTTCTTCATCATTTACCTTCAAGCTAGGGTTTCAAGGTTTCTATTCAAGTTGTTATCCAAGATTCTTCAACATTCTTGTTATTTTTATCTAAAATCATTCCTAAACATCATGAGATATTTCCTATAATAAATTATGATCCTTGAGTCCATAATTCAATAAAAGAAAAGTCAAGAGTCAAGTCAAGAAGTTAAAAGTCAAGTCAAGAAGTCAATAGTTAAGTCAGGATAAATTTAAATAGTTTCAAAAGTCTTTTACAAACATTTCAACTTGTTTTAAGACTTCAGTTATAAAGTTAAGCAAAAAGTTCAGATTTGAACTTCTTTTCTTCAAATAAGTATATGAGAACTAAGTATTCCCAAAAAGTTTTAAACTTTTTTCACATTTAAATAAGAATGACAATCTAGATTTCCAAAGAGCCTTTGAGTTTGTTTTCAGAAAAGCGTAAATATTTTCACAATTAAGCAAGAGGGGAAACATTGATTTTCGAGCTAAGTTTGTGCAATTATCTAAAATCACATAAAGAAGTATTCTTTTAAAAATATGAGCTACTATCATATTTTGTGGAGTAGTATTGAACACAGATATGGGGTAGAGTTAAGATAAGTCACAGTCCCCATAAACAATGTAGTCATCGTGAGTAGAAGAAGATCATATTATCTTTAAATGAAAAAGATAATATTATATAGGGGTTGCAGAAAAGATTTAAAAAAACATTAATTATGTTGAGAAAAAGAAAGAATACCATAAATGTCTTAAACTTGTACATTAAATATTTGAGGGTTATGAATATAAAAAACACGTGAGATGAATATTGTTGAAAATTTAAATCAAATAGGTACGTAAATATGAGTTAGGATGGTGAAATATGAAGCAAATAACATACAAAAAGATAAAATGCAAATATCATTAATCAATTAATTACTACTATAGCATGTGGGATTTAAAAAAAATGTACCCTTATTTACTTTATCATAAATTATTATTTATTTTGTCTTTGACATGAAAAACAAACTGATAAATTTCTCTTTACTTTATCATATTGAAGTAACTTGTAAGCTTGAACAATTGAAACGAGTGCAAGTTCTCGACAACATATACTAAAACTAATCAACAATTTTGACAAAATACATGACTGCAATTAACACATAAAATATCATTTATATTAATAGCATTACCTCCATAATTAAACACCAAAAATAATATTTCTAACATCAAGTTAAAGTGAAAAGCATTATGATTTCCAAATAAATCTATGCCATTTTCATATTTAAGAAGAACTTGTTTTTGTGTGTGTTGTCCAATGGCTAAACAAAGATTATTTTGAAACAAAAATAACTATTTTACTGTTGTTTGTTGTCTTCACAAGCCACAACTTTTCATTGTCTCAATCATTACATTACAATAATAACTAAGTAATAAATTATAATAATACAGATTTAACATGTGTAATTAAATGATTTAAAAATAATTTTTTTTTTACATATCACAATTATTTTTAAAATGAAAAAAAAGTAAAAAGAATAAAAGAGATATATGCAATTCAAGTTTAGATGTGTCACAAAACCTTGTCTATAGTTAATTTGACTTTATATATTGATTGTTCCAAATTATATTTCAAACCTTATGTAAAATAATTAAACCAGATCATTTGTATGGAAAAATTAAATCTTAAAGTTGGACCTATGTCTCATCTAGTAAATCGCTTATATAAATATTAAATTCATAGAAAACACTAAAATGAAATAAAACAGAAATACAATGAATCAAAGTATAATAAAATAAAAGTGACTTTATTTAATAAGTTCATCAACAAGAGGAAAAAATTGTACTAGAAGAGAAAAAAAAGAACACAAATACACTAGAACAAAAAACTATGTATATATAGAAGTCCATAGGAACCATTACAATAAAATGATAGATGAATCAAGCATTTTTTTGTCCTCGGCCTCGTCCTTGTCATCCTCGCCAGCCTCTTAACCATCTTTTTCCTTCGTGGTTTCCTCTTTCTTCTTGTTTTTTTTCTTTTTTTCTCTGAGCTAGATGTAGGCGGGGTATCACCATAGTCTTCTTCTTCTTTCTCTGAGCTAGAAGTAGGTTGTGTATCAACAAAGTCATGTTATTTTGCATCATGATCTGAATCATCCTCAAAAAAGGCATCATTATCGTGATTAGGATCACAATCATTATAAACATACATGGTGTTAACGATGCTATTAAAAAATAATTTTTTCTCAGAATGAATTTTATTATTGTTGTTTGAAAGATGAACTTTGTTGTTTGAAAGATGATATTTAGAAATAGGTAGACTGTGTATAATCAGATTGATAAGAATGAAGGGTTAAGATTACTAAATGAATGAATTTTTTGTCATAGATATAGTTTATAAAAATATCATTCATGACTCTATCATATAATAAGATTGATAAGAATGAAGTGGTAAGATCACTAAAAATGGATGAATTTGTTGTCATAGATATAGTTGATAAAAATATCATTCGTGATTCTATCATCTTTTAATAATTCTTTTAACTTTCCATACAAAATTTATCTCAATGAATTCATAAAAAAAATTAAAATAAGTGCAAAATAATGTATATAAATTAGCTATTTAAATTAGAAAAGCAAAGAAACATAAGAACGAAATAATAGTAAAATTTAGAAGTTGTACTAAAAATAAATGGTGGCTAATAACTATTTTAAGACACATCCTCTTTGTTTTACTTGCCTCAAGTTAAGAAATATAATTTTATTAATGACTTCAGCAAATATCATTGAATTATGAAAATTCAACTTATCATTAGACCTTCATTTGATTATTCTACTATTTAAAGTTTTCATGACCTAAATTTTAAAAAGAAAAATAAAAACTAAAAAACAATAAGAAAATAAACTTTTGTTAGAAAAATAATGAATGTCTATCATACGGTAAGGAATAATTTACAAAATTAAACTACCTGTTATAAAGCATTTGTATTATAGTGAATATATATCATTTAGAGTCCTTTTAGGATATGTTTAAGAGTCCTACTTAGGAAGCAAGTTAAATGTCCTCTATAAATAGAGGGCTCCTCTTCATTGTAAAATCATTCATCAAGAGAAATAATAAGACTTCTCTTCTCTTATCTCTAGTTTCTTCTTCTTATTCTATAGTTTCATAACACATTATCAGCACGATACTCTACTTTCTCAAAAAGTGAAGGTTAGGTTTGAAGAATTAATAAGATATTATTTATTCTTTTATTTTTAATATTAATGTCCAATCTTACAGAACTAGAGTTCATTGCTCTTCAAAGTTCGGGCAGGAACAACCTCTCATGGATGTTGGATGCTGAAATCCACCTTGATGCAATGAGTCTTGGAGACATCATAAAAGAAGAAAATAAGGCATCTAAGCAAAACTGTGCACGAGCAATGATATTCTTGCGTCATCATCTTGACGAGATTCAGAAAATCGAATATCTGACTATTAAGGATCTAGTTTGTTTGTGGAATAATCCAAAACAAGGATATGACCACTTGAAGACGGTCATACATCCAAAGGCACGATATGATTGGATGCATCTAAGGCTACAATACTTTAAGAATATACATGAATATAATTCTTCCATGTTTAGAATCACTTCTCAATTAAAATCATGTGGAGAAACGATTAGTTATATTGATATGATGGAAAAGACATTCTCCATTGATCATGCCTCTAATGTTCTCTTACAGCAACAATATCGAGAGAAAAGTTTTAAAAAGTATTCTGAAATTAATTCTCATCTTCTTGTGGCTGAGAAAAATAATGATTTTTAATGAAAAATCATGAGAATCGACCTATTGGATCTGAACCACTTCCACAAGTGAATGAGGCATTTGCCCACCATGCTAGGCGTGGAAAAGGCCGCGACTCTAATTGTTATTGTGGACGTGGACGTGGACGTGGTCGTGGATGTGGACTTGGTTCTGATTATGGTAAAATTAAAAAGGAAAATACAAAAATACCCCTGACTTAAACTACTAGCGGGGCTTACCACGACCACCTTCACAGATCCAGAAAGGGGACAAGAACCGTGAACAGGGTCGTGGTCTTTAATCTAGAGAACTCTAAGTTATGGGATCTATTTCACGTGCCCGACCATGGATTTTGTGAAGGACCACGGACCGTAAAGGTGCCCGTAGTCCTTAATAGGTCTTATGGTATGAAGGCCTTGCTTCAGAAACCATCCCACATCCCATGCAAAGGACCACGTACATTGTTCTCGTGGTCCTCACTTGGGCTGGGGGTCTGAGGGGATCTCTAGGGGAGACTACTTCCACAACTTCTACGGATCCCACCACAGTCAATCGTCAAGACCACGACTCATGAAATGATTCATGTTCTGACATCAGTAGCCGGTGGAATCCAACTCCTCACCATGAGCTAGTCAACAGAACGTGGAACCTATTACGGTCTTTAAACTCCATCATGGTTCACTACTTCAAGTGAGTTTCCCCAATTTTTTTCAGGATCTGCTTTTTGAGGTGTTACATCACCTAGGCAAGGCTAATGTGGTAGTAGACGCCTTAAGCAAGAAGGTAGTTGCATGGAGATTTTGGCTTTGTTAGTTGTGGAAAATTGACCTATGACTGCATACATCTTTCCTTAGAAAAAAAGATGGTTAGCCTTGATATATCTGAGCCACATAGTGTACTTGCGTGTGTGGAGTCTAGATCTTCCTTGATAGAGAAGATTCAGGCACACCAGTTAGAGAATCCACAATTGAGTGATTCGGGACAATGTTCTTAGTGATAAAGCTAGGACAGGGTCCAGACATGGAGTGTATTTTTAGGATAAAGAATAATATTTATTGTCCTACGGTTTTTGAGTTAGTTGGGTTGATTCTTCAAGAGTCCCATTTTTACATGTTCTCCATCTATCCAGAGCTTGTGAATGTATCATTATCTATGGATAAAAATTTGGTGGTGCGGGTTTACGAGGGACATCACAACCTTCATGGCTGGGTGCTTTGAACTCTCACCAAGTAAAGTACGAGCACTAGAGAATAGGAAGATTGACTCGGTGGCTACCCATTCCAGAATTAAAGGAGTGTATAGCTATGGAATTTGTAGCACGCTTACCATTTTCCATTAAAGGTTTTGATTCTATTTAGATCATCGTAGATTGATGACTAAACCAACCCACTTTTTATTTATTAATACTTCCTACAGATTGGTTTATATTTACCTCAGAGAGATTAGTTGCTTGCATGGGGACCAGTGTCTATCACTATATAAAATGGCATTCATTTCACTTGCACTTTTTAGGGTCTATTGAGAGTAAGTTGGGTACTCGGGTTGAGCTTAGTATAAATTTTCACCATTAGATAGATGGTCAGTCAAGAAGGACTACCTAGGTTTTATTGGACATGTTTCAGGCATACTTTATTGATTTCATTGGCCAGTGGAATGAGTCTTTGGCTTTAGTAGAGTTTGCATATAATAATAGCTACTATTAGAGAATTCAGATGGCAACTTTCAAGGAATCATATGGTAGGAGATTTCGTTCTCGTGTTGGATAGTTTAATCTTATTGAGCTTCAAATATAAGGCAATAACTTATAAGAAATTCTATGGATAGTGTCGATGTGATCCAGAAACAACTCCATACTACCCTGAGTAGACGAAAAAGTTATGCTATCTCAAGGCTACGACCTCTGGAGTTCATAGTTGGTGATCGTATGTTCCTATTATTGTAGCCCATGAAGGGCGTGATAATGTTTCGGAGGAAGGGCAAGTAAAACACAGATTTATAAGTCCTTTTAATATCATGGGTGAGTTCGAATGGTGTCTTCTGAGATAGCCTTTCCTCAAGATCTTTTATGTGTGAACCCTATATTTCATATCTCTAAGATGATACACTATATCCCAGATGAGTGTTGTGTTCTTAAGTGGGATTTGGCTTAGTTTGATGTGTAATTGAGTTTTGACAATTATCATGTCACCATTCTAAACAGGCATGTGATAACGCTCAAACTACTCTTCAA
This sequence comes from Solanum chilense, assembly GCA_032847665.1. Classification (NCBI taxonomy): domain Eukaryota; kingdom Viridiplantae; phylum Streptophyta; class Magnoliopsida; order Solanales; family Solanaceae; genus Solanum; species Solanum chilense. The sequence goes on from CM064973.1 coordinate 41,546,241, forward strand.
AAACAATTAAAGAGTAGGCAGTCATAATAAATAAAGTTATCCAACTAAGAGCTTGGGTTGAATCCCACACGGAGTAGTTTAACGTTAAGGATCAAATTTTACTTAATAAAAATGCAACTAATCTAATTTTAGTGAAAGGTAACTTGGGTGAATCATTCACCAAACATGTATCATGTACTTTCTAAATAAAGTAAGAATCATCAAATAAAGAAAATAGGGATTAAACAAAAATAAGTAGATCTAGGGGTGTAAGGGAGTAATTAATACTAAGTAGGGAAAAATTATTTTTCAATAATGATTAACAACTACGAAAATGTCGAGTCATCTTTGATGACACAAGTCTTCTTGCAATCTCGTAGAGGCAATACATAGAATCTTCTTTCTGTCATCGATGTGCAAAACTCAGCAACTCAATACCTTACTTTAGTTACATAGATTTACAAAGATTACAAACATCGAAACATTTATCACCTCTTACACCAATTTGAAATCAAATGTAGAATTAAGTTGACCACCTTAATTTCTAAATTACCCACATGTTAATTTGCTCAAATGCATTGAAACCAACCAGTAAAACCGTGAAATACAATATACCCACTAATTTATGTCAACACCTAACCCCATAATTACACCCTTAGATATTAGGATTTTAGCCACCCATCACGAAGAGCAATAAAATTATACATTTTATGATATCAACCATGAGTAAGATAAAAATCAACATTTATAATACTCACTTCGTTTCAACCTTCAATTTGTTAATTACAGGGGTGAAATATAAAACCTCACACAAGAATTTGTGTTTGTGTTTTCTCTCAAGTTTCTAAGTGCAAAATTGTTAATTGAGGGTTGGGGCATGTTACTGAGCCTTTCTTGTCTATGTATCAGTGACTGACCATATTCTTGATCATCCCACTCAATATTTACCTCAGCGGCTACTCTTTTCTTTGTCAGTTTTTTTATCTTTCATCCTCTACTTGGTTGGAGTTCTTCTTCTCCCCTCTTCGAAGGACTTGAACCCTATTCATTGATACGAATACCGTGGAGTTGCCTTCGTTTGGAGTTGCGTATTCAAGGCTGGTGCGTACCATATCTGCAAATGGCTGTGATTAGTCAAAATAACAATAAAATGAAACACACGAATTTGTTATAGACAAATTCGTTGTTCAACTAGGCGATTCGCCAAATATCTTTGGTGATTTAGGTCAAGTTCATCGAGTGTATTAGCCTTCAATCAACGCAAAATGGCATTGGAAAATTTTACTCGGTGAAACGCCGACTTTGTTCAGCGATGACAAGGTTGTCCGCCGATGAACACAGTGATGAAGGTAAAAGGGGCATGTAAAAGGTGATCTAAAATCCTATCGACAAATCGCCAACTACTTTTGGCGATCACCAGTGTGTCCGCCAAAATTTATAGATCTTATAGCACGAAGGAGAAGAGTTAAGGGCGATCTATAATCAGAAGGTGAATCACCAAATAATTATGTGAGGTCAACTTATCTAGTCGAATGACACAACGTGCACAATTCTAAATCAAACTCTCAAAACCGTCGTACAATCTTCAAAAACAAAATCAAAGCATGCAAACATGAAATTCATACAATACTCATAATTCACTTCACCTCGGAGTACTCAGACTTCTTCCAATTTTAACAAATTTGATCATTTAACTATTATTATCCTTAAAAACGTTGTCACCCATTCCCTCATCGGATAATTTTCGTTATTTAGCACAAATAGTGGGTTAATTAGAACTCACCAAAATAACATAATAACAATTAAACAACACCCATTTTGATTTCAATTAATACAAAGCATAAACAAAAAGACAATCGAATATTTAAGAATTTCAGGAAAAACTTTCAAATTACAAATAACATATCGATAACCTATTTATAACATAGAGGCCCAACACACATCATCTTGATACTATATGATTTCAAATGAGTTCAAAATTATTGAAAATAGATTTGTGGTTTAGAGATTAACCTTCGTTGGTGATCAGAATAGGGGATTGTTTGGCTTTAAACGCGTGAATAGGAAGTGAAGTGTTGTGACAAGGGGTGCAAGTTTTTTGAAGAATTGTGAACTTTATGAATGATTGTATATTTTCTAAAGGGTTGTGACCATTCTAACGGTTGTCTCTTTTCCGATGGATTGTGATTATTCTGAAATTTTTTCTCATTTCCAAGGAGTTTTTACCTTTTTGATAAGACACAATTAAGACCCTTCCACATTATTATTTGTTATCTATAAATAGAGAGACATTTTCTCATTTTTATCTATTTCATTCTTCCCTTATTTTTGTACATATTTCTTTCAAACAAAACCGATCGGTGGTGTATGTGTTTGTGATCTCGTTGCTGTCTTTTTGAGTTAATTGAAATTATTGAACTTTGATGTACCGCTACTTCTTTAATGGTTAATCTTTTTTATTTTGAAAGGACTTAATACACAATCTGACTATTTGAGGGGATTAAATTTCTTAAGGACGCACAGTGGGTTTGTGAACTTAGATAGTCTCTTTCTTTTTGTTTTGATCTTTATCATTTTTGGTTTTTGTAAGTTGAATACATAAGATATCAAAAGAAACATAGGAGTGTTCTTGTATTTTTTGTATAATTATACAGGAACCACACATGGAATTAGGGTTCTAATATAGCGAGAGTGCTAAATTTAATTATTTTTATTTTAAATTTAGCTTAGAAATCATATGTGGTACGCCAAAAGTCTTCAAATCTTGTTCTCCCTTGCACATGAAATAAATAACATGTATATAAACCTGCCAACCCCTAAAAAAATTAATTGATAGCATGGAAATGCTTTTTCCACTTTTTTGAAGAAAATTTAAAATCCCCAAACTTCTTATCTCAGTTCTGTTCGTGTACACTATTTTTTCAATGAACACAGAAATAATGGCATAATACATAAATGTGTCCTTTAACTTGGCTTTGAATCACATTTCTGTCCTTCAACTTTGGGTTTGCACGAGTAGACACTTAAATTTATATCAAGTTTAACAAATAGACACATGTCCTACATGTCATTTTTTGTCCTACGTTGTTTCACACGTGTATTGTGTCATGTAGGACTCATGTGTTTATTTATTTAAAGTTGAATATTCAAAGTGACTGTTTGTGCATTATGAAAGTTGGAGGTCAAAGTTAAAATTTGAAGTCAAGTTTAGGGTCCAATATATGTATTATGCCCTAAATAATTACAGGTTTTTAAGATTGTCCACAAACTTAATTTTTTTCATTTTTCTTAAATAAAAAAGTAGAAAGACAAAGACCAAAGGTCTTCGTTTTATCTTTCTGTTTGATTATGAGAGATACAAACAAAGTTAGGTTAATCAGCACTCTTAACAAACTGTCCATTTGACAAAGTTTTGAAAAAAAGAGGGGATTTTGTTGTTTGTGTTTTTTATTTGAAAAATGTGGACTTTTTAATGTATAATATAGGACATTGTACAAGTTTCAATTGTATCACACATACAACACATAATAGAGACATGGATTATGCTGCTATTACTTGCCTTATGAGCACAAGTCTAGTAGTTGTCTCAATTGTAGGTATGGGGGCATTGGTAACACAACTTTGACTAACAAAACATACAACAATCCATTCATAATGTCACACTTTTAAATTCGTGCAAAAGCTAGTGTTTCACAATAGTATTGCGCAAAAAATGTATGCCTAAGTCTTCTTTCTTCTACGATTGAAAAGACCGGCGAGCACCAAGATTATGGGCAACTATCTGATCGGTTGCAAAAAAAATCTAAAAGTGAGGAGGTATTTGGTAGTTATTGATGTCACATGGACCGAACGATCTTCAGATGATATTTAAACTATGTTTCCCAGATTGTAACCGTGAATGTAGAATACAGCTGACTACTCGAAATATGGAAGTAGTTAACTATGCTAGCTCAGGTAAGTCTCCTGTGTTAGTTTTAAGGCCCATGTGTGTTAGTTTTATGGCTCACATTAATATTGTTTTGGTTTATTATTTAATTACTAAATAAATTCTAATTGGATAAATATGGAAATTTTATTTTGGTTATAACTCCCCACTACCTACTTTGATGGAAAGTGGGAGTAAACCACTTCATCCGCTCTATACCTACTAAAAGGGAATAACCTATCCATCTAAGTTATTCTGGATACGTACAAGGTAAAGAGAGAGAGAAAAGAAAACTAGTCCATTATAAAGAAGAAGAAAAAGACTTTCCCTCAGTCCATTACGAGACTGATTTATTTTACAGCTTCAGTTATATCTCAATTTTGTAATATGAGAAGTCAACTTGATTTAAAAATAAAAATAGAATAAATGTATGTTTATGATGGAGCCATGGAGGAATTTAACGTGATGAAATGAAGAAAAAGAAATTTGTCTCAAAGATTCTTTATGTGGGTCAACTTAACAATTATTAACTCTAATATGTGTGTCCAGTAACACTTAGTAACTATGATTGAGTTCTTCTCATGGAAAGCACGCAAAATTTTTAATGGTTCTATTATATGAAAATGACACTGCTTGAACAATTTGCAATTATATATGATATAAGATAATCACCAAACTGATCTAATCTTTGAAAAATCATTTCAAAATAATAATAATTAAACTTAAATTAAATTATTCATTATTTTGATGGTTGCAACCGTTATAGCACTAATGGATAAATTGAAGATTTGGGTATAAGACATTTATAAAATAACCCAAAGGTAAATGTTTGTTTCTATAACCATTTAACATTGAGGATATAATTTAGATTTATCAGTAGTTGTATAAATTTATCCAAATAAAATAAATATTATTTATTGATATATTAAAAATTATCGAATAAAAATATTATTTTAAAACATATTTATGTCTAAAGTTGTATTTTGATTTTTCGCCCAAAAGAGGACCTCAATATACATTTAAGCATTTATAAATCATTTCTGAATTTGATAGTATGTTTAAATTTATAATTCAAAGTATTAATAAACAAGCATATTGTATTTGCAGCATTTTCTTTTCATTGCACTCTGCCTTTGTGACGACCTTTAACGATCTTAACTTCTCAGATTGGTGTGAACAGATCAAATTTCACTTCACATTGAGAAGCCAACTTCTATTAATGAAATTAGTAGTATTGAGAAAGGTCCTATTATAAACACTGGATCGATCTAACAAATTAGGCATAATGTTTATGCGAATGAATATTGCGGGCAACATTAACTACTCTTCCCAAAATTGAAAATCCAAAAGATTTTCTGAATTTTGTGGAAGAATCCCGTCAAACTGCTGATAGGTCTCTTGCAGGACATAAATGGGTACTTTGACCACCATCAAGTTTGATGGTTAATGTACTATGCATGAGGATGTCATTGAAATGAAAAATTTAGCAACACAATTTAATTCTTTGGGAATGGAAGTGATACCAAATTTTCTTGTAGAGCTTATTATCCACTTATTACCATTTGAGTATATTCCTTTCCTCTCACACCCCGAGAGCACCCCCTAGACGTCACACAAAGCACATGATCTAAAGATCCCCATACAAGCCTCATAGAAGTCATACACATTCGATTATAAGGAAAATTGTACGGAATTAAAACTTTATATTTAAAACCATACATTTCAAAAACACATCACTTAAAAACGTAGCGGAAGTTTACCATCTCATATTTCCATCTAAACAAGACATTGGAAATAAAGATAGGGTCATGGCCCTTTACAATTGAAAAGACATAAACAAAACTACACATAGTTTATTACAAATTAAAGACAATAACTTCTAAACAATTGTCAAACCCTACATTTATTCATAAAGAAGGTATATAGAGATTGTTACTAGATACCCCACCTCAACTCATGGTTGAGTATCCATCTCCAATCCCGCATTCATTCGTTAGGGTACAATTGAGAATAGCCTTTCAGTTAACACATCTTCATTAACATATCATATAAAATTCATTCATTCTTCATTTGTTCATGAGTGTGTATGTGCAAAATAACCTTCAACATAGAATATAATCATTCATAAGTGTTAATTAGGAATAAGGCTTCAATCTTAACACTATTACATTCTAGACATAATCATAATACATTCATAGAGATCTCACACATATACTATACATCATGATCACATATAGTTACTTTATGCATATATAGGTACATGGAAGATAAACATCAATTTAATACCACAATTCACAATGAATACCTACACCTTTCAAGTTGATCAACATCAAATTTACAATTCTAATTCAACAAGAAATTGATCATAACTTTCCCTTCAAGAGTCATTCTTCCAATTCACCAACACATCAACAATTCACTCTAATTAAGACATGGATGATGATTAAATTCACTAACCCAAAGCAATTTAGATATAATTTATTCATAATCAATCATCATCAACAAACCCACTACTAAAGGCACAATTGACGAATTGAGAGAATTTATGGGTTCATATAGAGTTTTGTGGTCTTGGGATGCAAGTATGTTTTGTGGCTCTCAGCCTATGGAGTCCATCTTTGGGGTGTGGATGGACCTACAGGGCATTAACACCATTCATAGGACACCCCATTTTCGTCAACCTCATGGTTTCCTTGGGGTCTTGGGGTTTAAACTTAGTGTCCTCCTAAAGGAACCTTAGGGTCAACCTTGGGGGGTCATACCTTGACGTCTAACCCCTAAACACTTAAACCATGGATCGGTACAACTTTAGACCACTTCAAATCTCATGATGAACTCACACCGACACAAGAGAGTCTCTAGCTTTATTAATTCATTTTACGGATTGTTACATTATACCCCACTTAGGAACATTCGTCCTCGAATGATACTTTAAAAACTTTAAGGGGTAAACTCCTCAAGACTAGCAACCCATCATGTATGCAACATCATAAACAATGCACAAAACTTGGAGGAAACATCAACTCCACATTAATAAGTTCAATGCAATACAAATAAGTAGGAACTACATCTACAAACTCTTTATGCATCAAAACTTCAACATTTCTCATAACCTTGGAGGAACTACCTTCTCCAACTCAATTCATGCTCATGATAAAATCATTAAGCAAAATATGCAATTTCTCTTAAAAGCACGTTTATGCATGTTTAATAAGTCAACAAATGATATCAACATGAGGAACACCTAACTCATAAAACTGATTTTCTCAATTAATTAGTAACTCATCAAGAACATACATGTTATAAAGAAGCTACGGAAAAATCATTAACACTAGTGACTCCAAAACTTGAAACTAACTATAAGGAACTCTAATATTCAAGCTTGAATAGGAATAGAAGGAAAGAGATAAAGGCATTGTAACTCCGCAGCCTTACTCTTCAACATACTATCCCCCACTTAAGAGAAAAACCATCTAAGGCTAACATAAAATCAACATAGTTACCTTAATACAACATTCAAATCTATAAGAGATCAACAAATTACGGTGCCTTCATCTGGATGAGCTTCGTACGCAACTCTAGCAACATTCTCTTACTAGGACACTACTCAAGGTCTCACATGAGTCTACCCGATCCGGTCTAAACTCCATAAACTTACTACACCTTATAGGTTGAGATTTCAAGTCAACCTAAACCGTGAACATAAAGAACACTCATTACCCTTGCTAGCTAAGGACATTATCCCCCTCTTGGGAACAATGACATAAAAACTCTTTCTAAGCATCTCTTCTTTCAATTGTATGGTCGGAAACAGTCATCGCCAAACCATCACACCCATCGCTCAAGATTATTCTAACCAAAGGTGAATTATATGTATACCCTTCTTTAAAGGAGTCTACTCACACAACTTTTATAGGCATCACTTAAATGCAACTATTCCTCAAATATTCTCCACATACCTCAAAACTCCATCATGACCTTTTATCAACATCATACATAACCATAAAGAAAATCATCTAATGCAAAGGGTTTCATCCCCAAAATAAAGTCTTATCTAGTAACATTACCACAATTGGAATCTGCACAAACCTTTTCTCACTCAATCCTTGAAGCATTAGATCTTCAAGTACTCACATCAATAAAACCAGTGTACAAGGAATATGAGAAAGATCTTAGGGAATTAAGATCTAGGGCATAATATCAGAGTAATGAAGAAAGTGAAACTTGTCAACGTCATATAGCCTCTCACTCTTGTGTCACGACTCACACCGATGAACAAGACTTTACCAGACATGGCATGTGAGACAGACATCCCAAAAAAAAAATCCGAAAACCTTATTCTCCGATGCCATGTTTTTCACACTCCATGAGCACCCCTTAGACATGACATGGCGTACAAGACTCCAAAGAGACTCATATAAGCCACATAACATTCATACATATTCGATTATAATGAAAATTGGTTTGAAATTAAATTTTTTTATTTAAAATCATACATTCCAAAAACACATCACTTAAAAATTTAGAGGAAGTCTACTATCTCACATGGTCATCTAAACAAAAAATTGTAACTAAAAATAGGGCCACGACCCATTACAACCGAAAAGACTTAAAAATAGACATACTCTATTACAAATAAAAGACAAGAACTTTATAATACTTGTCTTCAAATCATGAAGATATACGAAGAGCTCCTCCCAAGACAAAACTAGACAAAGTCTATTACAAATAAAATACAAGACTTTCAAAAATACTTGTCTTCAAATCATGAAAATATACAACTTGCTCTTGTACAGCTTCTTCCAAGACTTTGAACTAGATAACTCAATCACTTGTTGGAACCTACATCTGTAGTAAAACACGAAGAAATAAGACTTCGCACACAAAAATGTACTAAGTATGATCACCATGCAAAAACATGCTTAAAACAGACATTTTGTTTGAAAGCCATGCAAATGCCTTTTTTGATAAATCTTCATAAAGATAAGCATAATAGGCATAATATCTAATCATAACCAACGTACTAGTCATATCTCCACATAAGTACATAATCAAAACATAAACCATTACCTTCACATTAGCCTTTACCTCAGTTAACCCTCAACTAGTACTTTGTGCAATGTATGAATAGCATTCAATATGACTATCTACACTAATTACGAACTTATGGTCACTAAAAGTTAACTTACCATTCATCTTTTTAACCTTTAGACAGTACAGATTCATAAGAGCATAAACATTACATAACTAATAACATCACATTAGGACCATTCTCTAAGGCAACCAAAAGTCATACTTGTGCAATATATAAGTAGTATCCTTTACCACTGTTCACACAAAATATTCTCTTGAAGCAACCATAAACTAGGCACCTTCATATTCATTATCAAGACAAGGAAGTAACTCATAATACAATGAAGTAAGACAAAAATCATAATATTCAGTACATAAGTCAACATTCTTCATTATCTTATTTAAGAGACCTTCATTTATCAAACATTAAGTAAATATTCTCATAAGCATCACTATAAGATCCATTCATTTCATTCAACATAATAAAAGAAAAAAACCATGAATACTCTCAAATCTGACTTGTTTAACGCATAGATGACATTCGATACTACTGCCCACAGTAAGTAGTGTATTCTTAAGAGCCATAGTTCATCAACATTCTTTGTAGGGGTAGGCCTTAACTGACATAGATGATGTGAAAAATTTATGGAATCTCGGTATCACCCTAACCGGATAAGGGATTCTATTTGCCTACGGTAGGACCATTGTTTTTAGATTAAGTGCATCCACAAGCTATACCTGTGTGGGCACATAGTTATGGGATAGGGAAATTGATACAAGATACCCCACCTCAACTCACGTGAGGGCATCTATATCAGATATTTGTACTAGAAACCCCACCTCAACTTACATGAGAACTTCCATCTCATATCACTATCCACTCGGTGCTTAGCATTTTTCCGTATGGATTACTTAACATTCATTACATTTGTCACATTGTAAATTAAAAGTTTCCTTCTAGATACCCCGCCTCAACATACGTTAGGGCATCCATCTCAACCCATCATTCATTCATTGGAAAACACATAAGTTCAAAGATGATAAATGCCCCGCCTCAACTCACGATTGAGCATCCTTCTAAAACTCCACTTTCATTCATAATAAGGTACATAGAGATTGTTACTAGACACCCCACCACAACTCATGGTTGAGTATCCATATCCAATCCCACATTTATTCATTAGTGTGCAATTGAGAATATCCTTTCAATTAACACGTATTCATTACATAATATAAGAAACTTCATCAATTCTTCTATAATTCATGAGTGTGTGTACATGATAATATCCTTTCACGTAGAACCTGATCATTCATAAGTGTGAATTCAGAATATGACGTCAATCATAACATTGTTAGATTTTAGACATAATCTTAATACATTCATAGAGATACACACACATGCTACACATCCTGATAATACATAGATCCATGTATATAAAGGTACAAGGAACATAACCATAATTCAATACCACAACATACAACAATCACCTCAACCTTTCAAGTGGATCAACATCTAATTCACAATTATAATTCAACAATAAATTGACCATATCTTGCGCTTCCCTTCAAGGGTAATACTTCCAATTCACCAATACATTAACAATTTAATATTATTAAAGAATGGATAATGATACAATTCACTAACCCAAAGTAATTTATAAAGGCACAACTGAGGAATTAAGAGAATTTATGGGTTGATCAAGTAGTTTCATCATAAATCAGCAATTGAACACTAATATAATCATAACATGCCAATAATAACCTTTTGACATCGTTTGGTGAAGGAACCCAAGAGATTGAGTAAAACCTAGGCTTTTTCATGAATCTTGAAACTTGAACATTACTTTTGAATTAAATCTAATGATGAAAGATATCCTTATATGAAGGATCACCATATATTAGGAGATGAATTCCATGAAAAATCCACTTAATTAGCAATTTTCTTAAATCCCTAAGTCTTCTTGTTCTCCTCGTTCTTCAATGGAGTTCAAGAGAGAATATTGTTACAGAGGGATGGGTTTTGATTTGGGGAAATTAAATAATGAAATCTAAAATAGTGCTTCAATGTTTTCATACTCTTATAATATCATAATGCACCTAAAATAACCGTACATACACTTAAAAGAGGCGCACCATAATGTTAATGATTCCTCCTTTCAAGTATGTAAGAAGGAACACAAGAATGATAAGTGTCGTTTCTATTGAAAATTTGGACCTTCCAAAAATATTGCCTGAACTTTAAGGCATGGCTCGAGATAAAAGATAATTCTGGTGCTTTTACATGTCTGAAATCCAACTTAATTAGATGTTCCTTAGAATACTTGATTAGTGGATTGACTCTTGTTGTAATGTTCATATTTCTAATATGTTGAGATTCCTTACAAAACAAACCCTAAACTAGATTGAAAGATATGGGTATGTGTGGAATAGAGTGAAGGCTCTAGTTAAAGATATAAGGACTTTTTGTTTGATCCTTGATATTGGGTGTCACTTAGATTTACATGAAACTTGTTATGTACTTTCTATTTTGAGAAATTTGTTTATTTTTCTAAGACAAGTAAGATTCAATACTCTTTTAATTTTGGAAATGGATGTTTTATTTTGTTTAAAAATAATTATCTCATTGGTAGTGGTACTCTTTGTGATAGTTTATACAAATGAATCTTGATAATCTAATTGTGGAGCACTCTTAACTTTATATCATAATATTGGAACCTAACGAAGTTTGGTGACTGAACAATATGCTTACTTGTGGCACAAACGTTTACTTCACATATCCAAAAAAAGATTAGAACGATTAGTTAAGAATGAAATTATTCCGAATTTTGATATAACTTAACATGTTCAGGTGTGTAGGGAGGAATGAGAAAATGGGATAACACATTCTCTTTAATAAATAAACAGAGCTCGCCATTGTCAGAGTAAAAACATACATTGAGATTTTGAAATAACATCTTGACGGCTCGTTTGAATTTCAAAAACACAATTGAAACATCAGATTGTCTATATAGAGAAAGTAGTTATATATATTTCATGATCCAAAAATATTTAATAATATTAGAAACTATCAAATAGAAACTTCTTGGGAAGAACCCAAAAACATCTCAATAGATATATTCTAAAGGAGAAGAGCTTATATCAAAGAGTTATAAAAGGTTGTCTTATCTATTTTATTGTATTTACAAGAATTGCAAAGAAATTGTCTTCTACAATGAAGAAGAAATATTCAAAAGCTTTAAGTATGAATATTTTAGTCCTCGCCTTGAGAATCAAGACCCAGTACCGACTCTTGATTATAGAATCTTGACTCTTAATCGGATCTAGCTATTAAGCTCTTGATCCAAAATCTAACCTTGAGCCCGACTTAAGCTTATGCGAGTGTTTGACCTCGACTCAAACCTATGCTAGTGTTTGACCCTGACTAAATCTTATGCGAATGTTAAGGTCAAATTGTGGTTCGGATTTGTATTTTAAATCTCAATTCAGGATAAGGGTCTGAATTATGTCTCGAGTAAGCTTTGGTTCCTGGATCATAGTCTGTATTAGAGGTTGAGTTATATGGAATAATCAGGTTGAGGATCAAGTTTTAGGATGGAGTTGAGGTCAGGGTTAGGGGCCGCGGTCGAGGTCAGGGTCACGTGTTATTCTTCTATTTTATTTTGTTTGTTTGTGATTTTATGTTAGTTAACCCACGATGTTTTCAAAACAAAAGTTAATTATTAACATATTGGGTAAAATCATTTTAACCCCTCAAATTTGCTTTAAAAATCAAACTCCCCCTTCAACTTTGAACAATAGTTAAACTCTCCTATTCTATGTATTGCCAATTTTAATCTTGTTATATGACAAATATGTAATACGCTCTATATTACATATAATTTTTGAACCTATGTATAATATAACTTTTTCTTTAAGTTCATTAACATTATAAGTATACAATACAAGAAACTTAACTTTTAAAAACCACTTTTTAATGAAGGAAGATAAATCCCATCGTTAAATTACAATTTAACGACCAAAAACATTCCAACAGTTAAAATTAATGTTTAGTAACAAATGAAGGATATAGCAGGTTCTTGAAAGATATATCACCCCGTCTTTAAAACAAAATTAATTCTCTAAAAAAATTTAAAAGTGATAATTTTCCCTATTTATATTCATCAGCTCTGTCACCCACTCACCCATGTGTATTGTTAGGGTTTCATACTCCATACCTTCTGATGGTAAATTCTACCAAATAAATGAATCAATATATTTTTAGTTATTATTAGTAATTATTGAGTTGGGTGTTTTTTAACTGCTTAAATACTTTTTTCTGGTGATGTTATTTTATATTTCTTTATATAAGTACAAGCTTCAAAATATATAGAGGCTTACTTAATTTTATTTGTGACTTCTTGTTTTTATTTAGTTGAAAGTTATTGAAAAAGAAGAGAATGGGTTTGCTTGCCCAAAGAAATGGTGAATGATTCTCCGAAAACACCAAAGACATTGTAAAGGTTGGAAACAAATCCACGAGTGGGAATATGGGTAGCACAATGTTGAAAATGCTTGAAATAGAAGATTTTGAAACAGGAAGAATATGAGGAAATCACATGTATCTTCATTGAAAAACCCTTGAACTGAGACAACAAACTCAATGGTTTGTGTGATGAACCTAACGATATTGCCTAGGATTCTTTCCAAACTTGAGTTATTAATGGTCCCAGTAGCCTAAAAATCCATCTGGATTTAAGAGAGAATTGTACCTGAAGAAAAAATTACTCAAAAAGGGGTGCTTATTATTTCACTCCTACATGGAAGAAACTCCGATCCTTTTTGGTAGTGGGTACTTATATTCAACAAAATCCCGAGTTCAGTGAATTAAATTGTAAGATTTCATCTTCACTAGCCCTGCGATTATGGAGGATAATATATCCTCTACCGCTCTTCTTGCCAACTCCAACATGAAGGTGAAAATAGTAATACATTAAGGTCAAATCAAATCCTTCCTCACAAAAGGTGAATCTAGAAATTGAGATATCTTTTTGCAACTTCATGTTAGAATTGGTAAGACCGGTAGTGGGAATAGTATCATCCATAATTCTTGGGCTGGTAAACTGAAATTTGAGACTTCAACTTCGCTGAATTTACAATCTTGGTAAAGAAAACTACCCACTTTATAAAAGTTCAAAGTTTCTAAGGAGTGAAATAACAAGAATCCATTTTAGTGTAATCTTCCTCAGTTAAAATCTTTTCTTAAACCGAGATAGGCTTTTAGGCTGATTGGAGTTGTCAATTACCCAAGTTTGAGAAGAATCATACTCAATATTGAATGTTCATCACAACAACCATTAGGCTTGTTGTCTTAGTTAAAGTGTTCTTAAAAAAACACACTTATGATTTCTTCAACCTCTTCAAGTATTCATATCGTCCTCCATTTCAAACATTTCCCACGTTATGCTGCTCATATGCTCACTGATGGATTTATTGCCTACCTCAACAATATCATTTGAATTTTTGGATAATAATTTCCATTTATGAGTGTAATGAAATTCATACCTCTTTCTTTTGAATACCTTTTTAACCATATAAAATAAATAGGCCTCTATATTTTTTCTTTTGCATGGGTGAGTTATGAGTGGGTGATAGAGGTGATGAATATAAAGAAGGAAAAGTTACCAATTTTTTAATAACAAATTAATTTTATTTTTGTAACGAACTTCTCCCATCTTTATAGAAAAACCAACGGGGAAAATTTTTGAGCCCGAAAACTTTTTGGTAGTAATGTGGAATTTCCCAACCTAGTACAAATTTGGACAAATTTGTAGTCAGTATGGTATAGGGAAATCTGGTGACAAACGAGTGATCTAATGATGAATTTTACCATATTAGTAATAGATAAGACGTTAAGGAAATCATATGACTTTACAGAATTGAATTCGGGTGAGTACAACTCCCGAAATTGATCTTAGTGTGAACGGGTATTTTCAGATTATCGTGGGATGAAGGTGTGCTGTGAAATGGGGGTTTAGAACTTTTGGTTTGACTTTTTGTCTTCATCCGATCTTCTAGGGTGGGATTAATCGCGCCATGGTGGGGTTGCTATATCGAGATTGGGCTGTCACAGTATGACAATCGTGACTTAAGTCAGAAATAAACCCGAAATACGTCCTTAATCATCAACTTCCAATATTGAGAGCAAAGGAAAGACCCATGGATAGTTCTTGAAGGTTTTCCACCTCTTCTATCACCAACGGTAAGGGTTTTACTTCCCGAATCCATTTTGTCGATCCTTAGAACATAGTTTCTTGGGTAATTGTCAATTGGGGGATAGTTTTGATCTAAGAATTATGGTGGAAAATTCCTAAAACCGAGTAATAGACTTCGTTTATTCATCCTTACATTGTATTTCACTGGTTGTAGACCAAGAACAAGCGGAAAGAATCTGAAAAGGAAAGACTGAAGTTTCTTAGGGGATTCAAGCTTTGTTCGACATAGGTCATGGTTGTGATTTCTTCTTTGTGTTATATATGTTAGTGATTTCCTCATTGTATTGCATGTAGGTATGTGACTGTTGCATTGTTTATCATATTAATCGCAAATGAATATGAAACAATAATTATATTTCATGTTCTAATTGTATGATTATGATTATGTACATTGTAATTGTGATAGTGCTATACTGAATAGAATGAGTGTCACTATCTGATACACTAACTAGGATCGGATGTCACATGCCAACATAAACCTTGGAATGGGTATCACGATCTGGTACACTAACAGTTTCAGAATAGGATCTGTTAGAGTACCAATGAATTGTTATATATGCGTAATATGGACATGTGGAATCGTAATTGATCCTAAAATTATATTAATATTGTATATGTTCAGTGTATGCATGTTTATGATGTTGTAATGACTTGTTTATATTGCACTTAGTGAGACACTCGCGTGATCCTACCAGTACACTGTGGTTGTGTACTGATACTGCACTTGCTCTTTCTTTGTTGAGTACAGGGCATCTTCAAGTGGCTACTGGCAAACCTCATTTAGAAGATCAGTGATCAAATCAAATTCAAGGGTAAACCAGTTCTTCCTGGCTGCAATGAGTTCTCTTTTTGGTTTAGCCCATTTCTTTCAGACTTAGATTAGTTCTTTAGATAATTTTGTTGTTTAGTTGGGTTATACCCACTTTCTTTGACTTGCTGGTTAGAGTTTTGGTACATTGACTTTTAGGTTCTAGGGAGTATTTCCGCATTAGTTTTAGTTCAATTGTTTCGTTAGACTTTCGGAGTTTATTGGAACTCCTTAATAATTATTTAGTTATTAGAACATGCTTACATAGATCTAATTGTTTAGTGCTTAGTTAAATTCCCTAGATAAGTTGTAGTAATAGTTCTCCCATTGGAGAATTCATGTGGGTTCCACTCACAATGGTCTTTATCGTGACAGTTTTAAAGACGGGGTAATATATTTGTTACAAACCAGATGCATCCCTTGTTAACAAGTATAAAGTAGCCAATGCATAGATAAAAGGTGGGGGAGCGGGGTAATTATTGTTAAGAGTTTAGAGGGAGTTCGATATTTAAACCAAAGTTGAGGCGAAAATGAGTTTCAGCCAATTTTTGAATAATCAAGTTTTGTTATGATAATATTGTGGGTTAACTAGCACGGAATCACAGAAAAAAAGAAAATAAAGAAGAACAATAAAACCTACCCTGATCTTGACACAAACATATCACCCTGACCTCAACTTCACCAAAAATTTGATCCTCAACCCGATTATTCCATAACCCAAAACCCGACCACCTATACAAACCATGACCCAAGATACGATGTTGAATCAAGACCTAATTTAGACCCTCATCCCGAACTGGAGATCAAAGATACATATACAAACTGACCTTGATACTTACATATGATAAAGTTTAGTCAAGTTTGGATATCACTTCGAGAATCATATAGTAAGATCACATCATGGGTCAAGAATTAAAAATCAAGAGTCAAGTATGAGTCTTGAGTCTCTAACTCATGTTTAAGAGGGGGGATTCAGGATGCCAGTTGAGATTATCATTTAGAGTTGGAAGTTAGGCCCCTTTTTAGGCTCAAGTTCATAATTTAGGTCTCAAATTGGGGAAAGCTGCATTAATAATAGCATTTATCACTTGACCATAAATAGTGTGAATATTTTATTAAAAAATCAACAATTTATCTCGATAAATTATATATCATGTATCAAGGAAAGGATAAAATTATTAAAATCAAAATAAAAAAAAATAAGAGACTAATATACTAAGAGGAATTTTAGTTAATTGCCTGAATTTTTTTGCATTGTTGGTAAGAGTTTGATTCCCCACTTTTAAAATCCCCCTTTATAGTTTCCCTTTTCAAAAATAATTTTAAAAGATGACATCAAAATCTTATAAACATGGAAGAAAATCAATAGGAATTTAGAAAAAAAAATAAACAGTAGTATCCCATTTCACATGTACTTAAATGTTTATGTTCATCCGTTGTGTGACATCTTAATCGCCATTTTAAGGGAACAATTTATGACGAGAAGTCCTCTCAAATCTTTATTTTTTTTTTCAAATCTTACTACAAATGAATAAAGGAAGGGAAAAAAAAAGTTAAAACGGATTAGAAAATGATTTAAAAAAACTATATGAATTCACATAGGAGGTTGGATATTTGATAATTTGGTTCAATTTGAACATTTTTCTTTGGTTTTCAGTTTTTCCAATAGTGTTATTGAGCATCTAACTGAATTATTTCGGTTTTGTTAATTCCGTTTGATTTTTGTTTGTACAAAAAATTAATTTCACATTTCACAAAAAAATTAAAACAATGGAAGAAAAAAGAAGAAGCATGTTGGATGAATACCATGGGACGCAGTTGAAATTGATTGTCGTTGACTCGTTGGTTGAGGATTGACAGTTCTGATCGCAGCACTGGTTGTTGTCCTGTTCGCGGTACATGTTGTTACCCCAATCATGGCGGTTGCTGGCGGCGGTGATCGCTGGGTGGCTTGCGGGGCAATGTGGAAAAAAGAAAGAAAAGATGAATCCCTAATGCTAGATGACACTTGAAAGTTGTTACTTTTCTAAGGGTAGAAATAAATAAAACTTATACGGTAAACGAATATATATATAAAAACACAATATCAAAATCAAAATACAAAAAAAAGGCCACTTTAGTATTTATGCCCAGCCCTAGATTCACATACGAAATAATCAAGGCTTGAAGAAGATTCTTATTTTTTTGTTGGATGAAAAGACAAAGAAAAGAGTTGGAGGTGACCAACGGAATATCAATGAATTAGGATTTAGAAAATTGTGAGAGTTAAACAAATAGTAAAAGGGAGAAGTGTGGATCATCCGACTAAATTAATTTACCGGTGGAGATTACAATGGTCAAATATGTCGGGTTATGGGTTGTTTTGTTGGGTCATGATTGAATTGATTTAATTAAGGGTAGTTATTGGTTTTGAATTTTGCCTAAAATTTACATAATTTGGATATTTTTTTTTAGAAAAATATAATTGTAATTAGGATTTTTATATAAATGTAATACCACAACAATACAATAAAATATTATTAATAAAATTTTAAATAATATATAATAATGAATGACATATAAAATACTTTATTTAAATGAGTTAAATTCATAATGATAAATGTATTTTATAGTTTTGTATTAACTAAAAGGAAATTAAAATTTTAAAAAATAGGTAAGAATAAAATAATAAGAAAATTACTTTTTTAAATAGTAAAATGCCACGTAAAACTATGAGTAAACTAAATATATGAAAGTAGGGAAATGCATACACTGCCTTTGGCTCCGCCTCTCCGAGAGATACGGGGTCAGAGGACCACGACCACCAAGCCTCGTCTGATGAGAAAAATAGCTCGGAACCTACACCCGCACCCCGAGTAGATGAACATGCACATGTTACTGAGGAATCAAACTGATAGTGCATCGATGGGCAACACCAAATATACAGAGACACCAAGATGTTGAATGAGAGAGAAGTGATGACCTGGTTTGTGACAATTGAGCATCAGGTTCGTACAGGGAGCTTGCATACTGCCCCCTAGGTGCACATATTGTTTACCCGACACAAGTTAGAGGGGATGTCTTGGGGGTCTAGGTACCTATAGTAAGCAGATAGCCAGGGAGTTCTACGCTTCCTATATGGCCACTCTCCGAGGTTCTCTCGATAGGCGGGTAAGACCTATAAAAAAAAAACCCGCTCACTTTTGTGTTAGTCCGGGGCTTCCAGGTAGACATCTCCCCGTCAACTCTCCGTCGATTCTTATATGGCCCCACCAATGAGACACAATGGGGCCCTATGACTCTAGAATTCGACGATGGGTGGGAGACTATAAAAAGCGGGGCGTTTCAGAGGACAGCTAAGCAGCGGGAGAATATGAAAAAATGGTTGGCTTTGTATTTGGTGATTGAGGGTGAGAGTGCAGACTAGGTGTTAGACCCCCGAGGGTTAATTAAAAAGGCCAACCTCACCTTCATGGCCAAGTTCTTCTGGTTGTTAGTCTAACAACACCTATCCCCGATGAATGTCGATAATATTCTTGCTTGGGATAAGGCGATACTGGTAGCAACCTGGTTGAAGGATTGGAGATTGACGTTGCAAAGCTGCTGATCAAGGTCAGTTATAAGAGGGCTTTCAATACCTCGACTACTTACCCCTTCGCTTGTCTTATCTTCCTCTTTTGCAGGGATGCCGGAGTGCCACTTTGGCATTATGATACCCTATGTAGTCCGGTTGATATCATTCTCATGAGGAATGAAGGCAATGTAGAGTAATCACGGAGAGGGCCCAGAGTTGAGTTACAGCCGTTGAGTTAGAACTTGGCGGACACGGTGGATTTAGACAAAGGGGTTGACTTTGCTACTTCAGAGCCCGTGGACACCACCCCGACTTAGGCTGCCCATACCGCCAATTGAGCGCCCAGTTCCTCAAGGTCCACTCCTTCATCTGCAGCACTGGTCCCTTTGGCGCGGTCAAGAAAATAGAGGCCCATGGCAACCTTACTGCACCACATACAACCTTGGATTCAAAAGTCCATTGTCGAGGCTAACGACTTGATTGAGAAGAGGGTAGCCCATTCTACCAGCACCTTGATGCCTTTGATCTACGGGGACTTGCACGCCCAGACCCCACCATTGACTTGAATACTCTTCAGGAGGTTGTGGATAGTTTGCAGGTGGATGTAGATACTATCCTGGAGATGCGGGGGACTGAGACTGAGAGTGTACCCTTCGAGATAGCGGAGGACATGGTGTTTGCCGCCCTGTTCACAGCCCCTCCTGAGCCGCGACTTAATCCATGTGGTTGTGACAAGAGGCACCTTTCTAGCTGCACTATTGAGGGAGAGGATGACCGTGCGAGTAATAAAGAGAAGACAAACCTCGAAGTTGCGATGAGATCGCTTCTTTGAGGGAGGAGGAGCCCGCAAGATGAGGGAACGAGAGGTAGCTTCTGAGGTGTCTAGCTCCAGACCGTAGACCGGTGAGAGAATCATTAGTGAGGTTGCGGATATTTATGTAGGCACCACTGAGGGTGGCCCAAGTACTGATGTTGTGGGTTTTGGGAAACCGGACCCTCCCACTTGTTAATAGATCGTTGGTTCTATGTGGCTCAGGTTTGCTTCACCTACCACCATGAACTTATATTTTTTATGTATTGAGGACAATACATGCTCTTTTTGTTGGGGGTGGGGGTAAATGAGAAGTGACTACTAGGGTGAATTCTGAGTAGCCCAATTCACAATCCTCTCTTCGGGGTTTTCTTGCCTGTGTTCTTTTACCCCAATGAACTCATTAAGTTTCTGTTGAACCAGCATGTCGTTATTTTGTACAAAGTATAAAAGCATGAAATCTGAAGCATGATGGCTAAAAATGAATGATATCCCGTCCTAAGAAAGTGCTTGCATGAATAGGTGAAAATGAGTTGAATGTTTTTGCTCTAATCATGACATATAGGCACCCACTGCATGACACTCAACTAACACTAAACTTGGAAATCTGACAATCTGATAGGGTAATGAGGTGTCAAGAGAGTATGAGGAATTTAGAGTGTTCAACAGTAGGTACCTCTCTAGAACTTGCCTGGTTGGTCCTGCAAAAATAAATCTATGTTAGAATACTAGGAGAGGATCATAGGCCCTTGTTCGAATTATCAAACATGTATCCTAAAATGGAGTACCCAAAAAAAGTTTTGTCCCTTTTTTTATCCTAATTTGTTGAGCCTATCATAAACCTATTTTAATTCTCACTAACTCACATTCCGAAGGTTTAACGTTTTGACCCCCGTCCCTCCTTGGACATGTGCACCTCGACTTAGGCCAAAAGCCTAAATTGAGGGTGTCTAATGCAGAAAATGACCTAGTCTTGCCCTGACCCGACCTCGGGTATGTGTACTTCAACTTATGGAAAAACCATGATTTGAGGGTGGCTATTATGAGTGAAAACCCAAACATGGGTATGGAAAGGGTTTAATGTTAAAAGGAAAAGAGAAAGTGACTGAAAGATATGACTCGGTGAAATTATCAAAAAGAATGAAAAAAGTTTCAAAAATTAAAAGAAATAAATATGTGTCATATCTAAGAAGAAGGGGACCAAAGAAAACATGAAAAACAAAGAAAAGTAGGGCATAAAAATGCAAAGAAAACAAGTATGAAGATTGGTGGAGATTTCAAGGAGGGCAAAAAGTCACTATAAATATACCCAAACCTGAGCTTACATTACAAACCAAGAAAGTCTTACCGTGATCCTAAGAGTCTAATGTGTTGAACTTGAGCATTGAAAATAAGGGTAAGCATACGACATCGAGTACTACCTATGTATGAACTTGTTTTTTTAGCGTGAGTGTTGAATAAAGATCCTTGTACCCAAACTTGAAATCATTGTGTGAAAAATGAGGAATTCTTTTGAAGTGAGGGCACGAGTTACAATGTTTGAAAGTTGGTTCCTTGGTGAGAGGCCAAATAGTAGAAGTGTTTGTGCATGGTGAGTTTGTGTCAATGGTATGATTTACATGTGTTAGCTTGTTCAAACCTGAGAGCATAAGCATGCACTAAATCAAAGAAAGAGTTTGTAATGATAGTCATGTGACTACGAAAGCTTAAAATAGTATACTCTTGTATAAATGTGGTTTTGAGTCATAGTGCGTCCCTTGAGGACAGACAACGAATTTAAGTTGAGGATGTTGATGTGTCGTGATTTCACGGTGCTTTCAATGCTTTTTGTTTAAGAGTTCTGTGTGTCTAGAGTATTTTTGTAGTAGTTTTTACATGTTTTCGTATTTGTTTTGCATGAAAAATGTCCAGAATAAAAACGCAGAAGGCACCTGAAAAATAATGTAGTGAGGCGACCTATGAAAACCATCGATGACCCATCGTTCCATCGACAGTCCATAGGTGGTTACCATCAATTTCAGTTTAGAATGATGGAGAAACTCATGGAAATCTGACCAAGTGTGGAACTATGGAAGGGATGATGGACTGATCGTCTTGCTAAGTCGTCGATGTGATCAGCGATGGTTCCAGTACTCGATGTTAGAGAAATTATAAGGATGGATCAACGGAGGGCATTGACGGCCTGTAGGTGCATCGACAGACCATGTTGTTGGTCCGTCGATTGATTCATCCATCCGAACAAGAAAAAGTTATTCTAAGTCTGGACTGACGGAGGCAGTCGACGGTCTATCAGTACGGTCGTCGATTAAAGTAGTGTTTTTTGACAAACTTTCCTTATTTCAATTATTTTTAATTTAGGACAATGTTTTCAATAAATAGGGATTAAAACCTCGTTTTTGGGGTTAGACATTGGTATTATTGTTCTTGTTTTGTTTGGAGATTGGTTTTTGTAAACTTTGGCAAGAATTCAATTTACAAATTTGGTTTCAAGTATTATCTTGCAATTTCAAGTTGATTTTTTGGGTTTTATTCAAATTGTTAAATTAAGTTCATGATTTATTTCTTAACAATTATGAATTGTGTTCTTGCTTGCATAGTAACTAAATCCACAACTGGGGTTGTGGGAACCATGGGTTAATAACAAAGTAGACCTAGCTAAATAGCAATTCTCAAATAGGTTCTTGCATGTATTGATAATTCTTTCATTTACATGTATTTTTAACAATGACCAACGTTAGAACTCGCCTTGTTACTAGTTGGAGGGCCAAGGAGGTAGTTAATAAGAAAAAAAATATCAACATAGATTTAGTGGGTTACTATATAACAGGCTAGTGTCAATTGGTGCGAAATAATAATTAAGTCATACATCGATTATGATGCTTAATATGAATTGAAGGTAAGGGTTAGTAGCTTATACACACATAGTCGGACCAAGGTACGGTGTGAAATTCTCTAGATGTTGGACCAAGGATTTAGAGATACCTAACTTATCACTTTGTATTCAAAACGGTAAGGAAGAATTGTTATTGCTAGGTATACAGAGTTATGAACCTATGGGGAACACGTACACCCTAGTTTATCTCACAACTTGATAAAAACACTTAATTTTTACTTTTGCTTACTTGTTTACTTAGAAATATAAAAAAAAAATTGTTTCACTAGAATCCCCCCTTTAATTACCTCATTTCGGGAAAACCTTGGCTAAATAGACATAAGTATAAATTGAAGTTAAGTCTAAAGCATTTTCCTCATGGGATGACCCCAACCTACTAGTTGGATTCTTTACATGATTAAGACTGCTTATACTTCTTTAGGGAGGTGTAATTTGAGCGTATCAGGTTCCTATTATGGTGTGATGACTTATACATTGGTTATGCTTATGTCTTATGCTTTCGTACCAACTTTTATGATGATTTTTGAACTTGATAAAATGCATACTATTCAACAAAATTGTCCCTTATTAGCATTTTCATGGTTTTATGCATGATTATCATACTTAGTGAATTTTTTTACTAATCCATATTTCTTATACATTTCAAAAAATTTAAGTACTGGTTCTTGAGTTGGTATCCTTCTTGCTTGGAGCTTGGATTGACTATTCTCCTCACTCATTAGTGAGAAAGTGTTTCAACCTAAGAATCCTTTCTATGTGAGAAAATCTTTCAAATTATGCTAGTATGTGTTTATGAGAGTATCCTTCCATAACACAATATCATCATTGATACTCTACTCTCAAAGCACACTTAAAACATTAACATAGATTTCATAAGAAAATACATAAGTCAATAAGAAAATACATAAAGTCCCACTTTCAATCATCAAAACTTAGAAAACGTGATTTAGATATGGATTTCATCATAAATTCATGTAAAGTTTGCAATACATGCTTAATTTCATAAAGCTCTTCCTTGAAGATCAAAATACCACATCATATGATTCATAATTTGAAAACATGGGGATTACATGAATTCATGGTGAAATCAACATAAAATCATAGTATTTAATCAATTCATACATAAGATATCATAATCCAATCATTTAAATTAAGAATGCAAAGAGCCCATGATAAAGGAAGAAAACCTTGACTCAGTTTAAGAATTTTATTCTTTGAAATTGAGAAATTTAGGAACTTCATGAATCGAAGGAATACATGGATGAAAGTTATCATACCTTGAATCCAAATGCTAGAGGATCTGATACCTTGACTTAAAACCCTAGGATGAATTCTTCTTCTTTGAAATTTTGAAGGGGACAATTCATCTTCTTTTGTGAATTTCGAAGAATGAATTGAATGGTTTAATTTGGGGGTCTTAGTGAAGGGTAAAATGACGTAGTATGGGAACTAATTAATTAGGAAAAGACTCAACAACACCTGAAAATACATGGCAGTTGACATAGACCTACCAACTACAGACCTTAGTCGATGATCCGTAATCTGACCTACGGTCCGTCCATGCATTTAGGATAAGTGAGAGATTGATGTATATAGTGTAAGTTCTAAATAAACGTATGACTCTTATATGATTTACTTTCAAAAAGAAAATATTAAAAATTTATCAAAACGATACCAGTACCAAAAAAATTGAGATAATTGATAATACTGTTGTAATTCAAATTTTAACTATACACAAAAAAGTAACTGCAAATTTGATGTTATAATAACCAATTGAATTGAACCATCATTAAAATTTAAAATATTAATGGAAGTTGGTAGGATTTCCTCAAGCAAACTTTGATCAGGTATATTATTTGTCCACGTCAAATAAAGTTGTTATCAAAGGTGAAAAGTAGTTCAAATTGACACATGTTCAGCATTATAAATTGAAAAGATAGCAAAAGGGAATTCCTCCACATATGGGACTAATTTAAAAGTTTTACAACTTAATAGATTCTTATGTTTATCAGAAAATATACAACACGAAAAATTCATATCGCATGTCCAAATAAAACTTTAATTTCATCTCATAATTCTATATTATACTATCATATCATGATTCGATATATTAATACCATATTGCATGACCAAACAGACCCTAAAAATATCATGAGAGTGGTGAATTATTCCTCTATTCCTATTTACATATCATTCTTATTAAAAATAGATGTTCTTTGATATTTATGACTTCACAAAATCAATATGTAAATACATTATTTTTCTTATTTTACCCTTAAGAGTTATTAGCCTTGAAAAAAGATATAAATTTGTTGAACATGGGTATATTAATTACCTATAATTCATATCCATTGGTCAAATTAATTAAGGAAAAATTGTATGAAATAACAAACTATTAATTCAAATTAAATGTTAAACATAGTTTATTTTATTTGTAGTTTACAACAAACATCCCCTTTTTTGTCATCTGATTCGATATACATTAGTCGATTTATATATTTCAGTATATAATGCATAAAATATGTTTGTGTTTGTATAAAGTGAGAGAAAAGTATATATACAAATACGAATGCATATGTTTTCGCCATATACACTTATAATTATACAAAAACAAATCTTATTATAAAAATACAATGTATAATATATATATATATATATATATATATATATATATATATATATATATATATATATATATATATATATATATATATATATATGTATATATATATGTATATATATATGTATATATATATATATATGTATATATACATATAAATATATATATATTTATATATATATGTATATATATATGTATATATATATATATGTATATATACATATATATATATATATATATATATATATATATATACATATATATATATATATATATATATATATATATATATATATATATATATATATATATATATATATATATATATATATATATATATATATATATATATATATATATATATATATATATATATATATATATATATATATATATATATATATATATATATATATATATTGTTCACCATAGGGAAATTAATTAACTATAATTCATATCCATTTATCAAATTAATGAATAAAAATAGATTAAGCTATGTTCATTTATTGGTTCATTTAAGAGAACAGTAGATAAGAGTACAATAGTAAAGTAATTTAGTTTCTTATGGGGCGTGAAACCTTAAATAGTGACAACTAAACAGGAGCGAAGGTAGTAATATAAATCACATATTTTTGTATTTCTTATTTGTTCTTTCTGTTCCTATTTATTTGTCACCATTTCAGATCTCACGTCATTTCAAAAACTAGGTAAGTTTACCATTATATTTTTATTTAGTGTTCTCTTAAAGTTAAGTTTTCAATCATAAAAATAAATTAACTTATTTTATTAATTGTTTTGACCAATGGACTTAAATTATTTTATTAATATTTCCATGTTGGTTAGATGCATATTTTAAAGCTAATACTTTATTCGTCTAATAATAGTTGTGTCCTATTGACTTGACACATCTCTTAAGAAACTATATATAATAGGAATAATGTTACCATATTATCATTTCACTTTATTAAATATAATGCTTTGAGAAATGTGGTAGATACTAGTATTTAATAGCAAGGGTAAAACACATGTAAAAGGTAAATTATCTCTTGATTTTGTGAATTTTACAAGTATTATTCAACCATTATTGTTGCACGGAGAGAGTAAATCTCAAAGATAAAATAGGAAAAATGATGTATTTATACATTGATTTTGTGATATAACAAGTGTTAAAGAACATCTATTTTTAGTAACAACGACATATAAAATTAAAGGGAGTATAAATAAAGGCAACTTTCACATATATCAAATATAAAATTCTTAATTTTATGTGATAGCAAACTTTTAAAAATTGCATTCCTTAGCAAAATTGCAGTTTGCTACGAATGAATTGTTGTTTGGTGAATTGTATAATTAGTATATTGATACAGTGCATGAGAAATTGTATAACGTAATGAGAAAAGACAAAACATATGTAAGTAAACTACAGACAAATCGTTGTTTGGTGAACTGTATAATTAGTATACTTATACAATGTAGAAGAAATTGTATAAACTAAAGAGAAAAGAGAAAACATCTGTTTGTATATTTATATAGTGAAGATTCGTCCTTAGTTTAGATGTATGATTATGTATATATACATTATACAAACAAATTTCAATTTATGTATGTGTATAAGTTTGTGCTATTGTATATGTCTAAATGAACAATATACAAAAGTATCCTGATACAAATGGAATAATTGATAAAAATCAATTGTATAATTTGTGTATGTATAAAACCAGAAAGAGAGCAAGAGAATAGAAAATTAAGCAGGAAAATATTTGCATTGTATAATTATAAGTGTATAGGACATAGATATATGTATTATATGTGTATATACAATTTTCTCTCGCTTTATACATTTTTTACTCTATTATATAAAGCGAGAGAGGTGAACGACTGGGAGCAAGCGAGAGATCGAGAGTAGAAAGCGAGAATATGTGGGAGAGAGGCGACTGACAAACAGTTTGGTATGAAACACAAATAAATCAAACGGTAGCTACTATATTCATTTTACATTATTAATTTATCTTTTTATACAATTATCCCTATAAATAAATATTTATAATTACACGTTGTTACAAACTCTCAAATATTATATAATATTATATTATAGATTTCCTACGACAATATTTTATAAACAAAGTTCTATCCGTATTCCTAATATTACAAGCTCTCCCCATTAGCAGAAGCCAAACTTCACAGCCCTCAATATCAATTTCCTATAATTGAACGTCAGTATAATTTTAAATTTATATAATATAATTTGTATAATTTTGTGTAATATAATTTGTATAATTATTTAAATTTAAGATATGTGTGTATGACTAAATTCGTTATTTCAAGTTTATATAAAAATAACTTAATTATACCAACATACTCACAAATTATACAAATGAATAACTTAAATTGTAGCTACAACTCGTAAATATGTAAACTATAGCTATAAAGCATAATGAAGTTTATAATAGTAATTATTTTTAAAAATTCCTCGAAATTTAATGACGTTAATGCATATAATTAAGAAAGCATAATACATATATTGAATCCTAAACTTGGTTTCAAATTTTAACATTTACCTCCAACTTTCATAATGCACAAACAAACACTTTAACTATCCAACTTTTAAATAAATAAGCACATGAGTCCTACATGACACAATACACGTAGGATACCACGTAGGACAAAATATTACATGTAGAATGACATGTAGGACAGTTGTGTCTATTTGTTCAACTTTATACAAGTTTAAGTGTCTATTGTGCACAACCAAAGTTGAAGGGCATAAATATAATTTGCAGCCAATTTAAAAAACATATTTATGTATTATGCCATTAATGAATGTGACATATTTTAAAGAGTTGAACACTTGAAAACATGAAGAAAAAAAAGAAAAAAAGTTCTTAAAATTTGAATCAAATGTTTTCTTGAAATATTTCATTATATGTTTAAGTGCTTAGTTAAATTATAATTTAAATATCTAAATAAAATTTTTTAACGAACCGGAAGCAATGTATTAACCCAAATAGTATCTGTATTATACTGAAATTCTCTTTTTGGATAAGTTTTGTCCTCTTAAGCTTTATGATAGTGATATATACAAATTTCTATTTTGGGAACTTTAATAATTCATACTTTGTTACATGGCATAACTTCACATGTCATAGTCTGCGGCTTTTCGCCTCACAAAAATTTTTTTCTTATAATTGCTTCTCAAAGTTTGATTTGATTATGCTTTAACTTTTACGAATTCAATTTAAGTTAGTTTGATTTAATATAAAATTTTAAAAAAATTGTTAAAAGTTTGTAATTATTTATGTAACTATAAATTCTTTTATTAAAAATAAAATAAATATTTAAAAATTAAATTATTATTAAATATAAAAATGTATAATTTTTTTAGAATTGACTAAAATGAATAGTAAGTCATATAATTTGAAATAATTTTATATATGGATATAGTTCTATATATGAATAATCTTTAAAAAATATCTTGGACACTTTTATCTTCTTTTTATTTTTTGGAAAAAAAATAAAGGCAAAACGTAAAAAATTATAAGCTAATAACAAAAAAAAAATCCAAAGAAAAGTATTGTCATGAGATTCTTAAAACGACTATTTGTTGGAGTGCACATTTCAAAAGGTACATTTGATTATTATTTTTTTTTAAAATCTCAAAAAATCACTCAGATATATGAAATTATTTAGCAAAATTATTAAATTTAATTTTGTATCAACAAAACTACTCAATCTTTTGACTTTTCTCGTACAAAACCACATATGAGGAAAAAAATAAAAAACATTTATTTGCCTTAAAAAGAAAAAAATTTGATATGTAATACCTTTACGAACTTATTCAGAAGTAAAAAAATAGTGTGTACATGACTTTATCCACCATTCACCAATATCAAATTGAGTATCTTTAGAATGTGACTCATTGTGTCACGATCCAAAACGAGCCGCGAGTGGCACCCACATTTATCCTCCTATGTGAGCGAACCAACCAATCTAAACCCCAGTCATTTACCAATATTTCAACCATAATGAACAAAATACAATGCGGAAGACTTAAAACTCATTAATATAACCAATAAATAACTTCTAAAATTTAATACTTATTATTCCCAAAATCTGGAAGTCATCACCACAAGAACATCTATCCTCAAATTACTAAATCTAAGAGTATCTAAGAAGCTAAAATAAGTAATCAGATGGTCCATGTCCGAACTTCAAGGACATCAAGACATGAATGAGAGAGAATCCAGTCTGAGCTAGGAACAATAGCTTACCCTGAAATCTGATATGCTGAAGACTGGCTAGAGTTGCGGACGAGTCGAAGTTGATGGCACGTTTGCTGCATTCCATAAATAACAAAGAAAAAGAATACAAGTAGGGGTCAGTACAAGGAACACGTATTGAGTAGGTATCATCGGCCAACTCAAAATAGAAAGCAATATATATCAAATAATAATATAAAATCAACTACATACTCAAGGTGATAACAACAAATACCATAACCATTGGCCACAACACCAAGCACATCTATGAGGACTCAAGCCTCCCCACATACTCATTTGGGAAATAGTTCTTTAAATTTGAGTATAATAAAATAATTCAAGATTCATTCTCTTTATTATCCTGGTGTCGGAACGTGACACTCCGATCCCCTCAATATTCATTCTCGTTATTATCCTGGTGTCGGAACGTGACACTCCGATCCTCTACTATCCTGGTGTCAGAATGTGACACTCCGATCCTCTACTATCCTGGTGTCGGAACGTGACACTCCGATCCTCTACTATCCTGGTGTCGAAACGTGACACTCCGATCCTCTACTATCCTGGTGTCCGAACGTGACACTCCGATCCTCTACTATCCTGGTGTCGGAACGTGACACTCCGATCCTCTACTATCCTGGTGTCGGAACGTGACACTCTGATCCCCTTATACTACGTGTCGGTTCGTGACACCCGATCCCTTAATCTCCTTATTTTCCAGTTCATCAACCTTCCTTTATGTCAAGACATCATCATTAATAGAGAGGTTTTAAGGTTTAAGATTCAACAGCCTCATCATGCTAATTCATCACAATTATATAATCACATCATACAACCACACAATTAAGCATATAGAAGACTTTACAATACTACCCAATATATATCAATCGCTATTTAGAGTTTAATAGGAGATAGCATAAACCATAACATACCTCCACCGAAGTATCGTGATCAAGCAAGCTAATTCCCCAATGCCCCGCTGTCCTCTTCGTTCCTCTCTCTCTCGATCGTTCTCTCTCTTTTTCTTTTTCTTTTATTTTTCTCTTCTCCAAATTCTCTTTGTTTTACCCTAATTATCACATAGTTCATTATGATAAAAGTAACCCACTAGTTAGGTTTAAGTTGTCTCCTTTAACCCCCAAATAATTAAATTATTAGCATTAACCCACTAACTTTATAATTATAATCATGAATAGTCCAAAACACCCCTTAAAAAATTTTAACAGAAATCCGACTCAGTCAGGGTTACGCAGCCTTTGACGGTCCGTCATGACTGTGACGGTCCGTCCTGCAGGTCCGTCACAATATTCAGAGAGTTAATTTCTGTGGAAAGGTTTGTGACGGTCCGTCGTGCCTACGACGGTCCATCTTGTAGTTCTGTCTCGAAGTTCAGAGAGTCGATCTCAGTACCCAAATTTCAAAATCTAAGTGTTTTGGAACGAGACCCCCTCGACGATCCGTCGTGCCCATGACGGTCCGTCGTGGGATCCGTCGACCCAGACAGTTATTACCAGAAATAAACTCTACTGCTCAAAACGACTAAACAGGTCGTTACAATAGATAACAATTTACCCATCGTTCGTCCTCGAACGATCAAGTAAGAAAAACAAGGGTGAAAAGGAGTACCTGAATCTGCAAATAGGTGTGGGTATCTTTCTTGCATATCAGCCTCTTTCTCCCAAGTGGACTCTTCAACTGGTCGATTCTTCCATTGAACTTTGATAGATGCAATCTCCTTTGATCTCAATTTGCGGAATTCTCTATCTAAAATAGCAACAGGCTCCTCCTCATAAGACAAATTTTCATCAAGAAGAACTGAATCCCAACGAATAATGTAGTTCCCATCTCCATGGTATTTCTTCAGCATAGACACATGAAATACCGGGTGCACTCCTGAGAGTCCTGGAGGCAAGGCTAATTCATAAGCCACCTCCCCTACTCGCTTAAGTACTTCAAATGGTCTAATATACCTTGGACTAAGCTTTCCTCGTTTACCAAACCGCATCACTCCTTTCATGGGTGAAACCTTCAGCAAGACTTGTTCACCCTCTATGAACTCCAAGTCTCTAACCTTTCGATCTGCATATTCCTTCTGCCTACTTTGCGCCGCTAAAAGCTTTTCTTGAATGAATTTCACCTTCTCTAGTGATTCCCTCAGGAGATCAGTACCCCATGGTCTCACCTCAAATGCATCAAACCAACCAATGAGATACCTACATCTCCTCCCATACAACGCCTCGAATGGGGCCATATCAATACTTGAGTGATAGCTATTATTGTATGAAAACTCTGCTAAGGGTAAAAAGTTATCCCAATGACCACCAAATTCTATCACACATGCATGAAGCATATCCTCCAAAACCTGAATCGTTCGCTCAGACTGACCATCGATCTGAGGGTGAAATGCAGTACTAAGGTCCAACATAGTACCTAATTCAGCATGCAATGTTCTCCAAAACATAGAAGTAAACTGCGTACCTCTATCTGATATGATGGAAAGTGGAACCCCATGCAATCGAACAATTTCTGAGATATAGAGTTTGGCTAAATTCTCTGCGTTGTAAGTTACCTTAACCGGAATGAAGTGAGCAGATTTAGTTAACCTGTCAACAATTACCCAAATATAGTCAAACTTACCCAATGTCTTTGGAAGACCAACCACGAAATCCATTGCAATTCTTTCCCACTTCCATTCAGGAATGGGCATTCTCTGAAGTGTTCCTCCGGGTCTTTGGTGTTCATACTTTACTTGTTGACAATTCGGGCATTGGGCAACAAAATCAGCAATGTCACGCTTTATCCTACTCCACCAGAAATGTTGCTTTAGGTCACGGTACATCTTGGTTGCACCAGGATGTATAGAATATCCTGAACTATGAGCCTCTGTAAGAATGGTGTAGATCAAATCATCAACACGGGGCACACATAGCCTTCCATTAATTCTCAAAACGCCTTCATCATCAATTATTGCCTTTTTAGCCTCTCCTCGCATCACCATATCCCTAATTCGGCTTAGTTTGTCATCATCAAACTGTTTTCCCTTAATATTGTCAAGAAAAGAAGATCTTGCCTCCACACAGGCCAAAAATCCTCCTTTCTCTAGTATTTCCAGTCTCATAAAGTCGTTAGCCATGTTTTGGACCTCTCTAGCCAATGGGCGTCTAGAAACTTGTAAGTGGGCTAAACTACCCATGCTCCTTGTTTTTTCTACTTAAAGCATCGGCCACCACATTAGCTTTTCCTGGGTGATACAATATAGTAACATCGTAGTCCTTCAGTAGTTCCATCCACCTCCTCTGCCTCAAATTCAAATCCTTCTGAGTAAAAAGATATTATAAACTACGATGATCTGTATAGACTTCACACTTAACCCCATATAGATAGTGTCTCCATTGCTTTAATGCAAATACCACTGCAGCCAACTCCAAATCGTGGGTCGGATAGTAACGTTCATGCACTTTTAATTGCCTTGAAGCATAAACAATCACATTTCTCTCTTGCATTAGCACTGCACCCAACCCAGAATAAGATGCATCACAATAAACAATGAAATTCTTGCCTTCCACTGGCAAGGTAAGAATTGGTGCAGTAGTCAACAAGGTCTTGAGATTCTGGAAGCTTTCTTCACATTCAACCGACCATGCAAATGGAACATTCTGCTTAGTCGAATTTGTCAGTTGGGAGGCAACAGATGAAAATCCCTTGACAAATCGACGGTAGTAGCTAGCTAAACCAACAAAGCTCCTTACCTCTGTAACATTGGTAGGTCTTACCCAACTCTTCACTACTTCGATCTTAGAAGGATCCACCATCACCCCATCCTTAGAAACCACGTGCCCCAAGAAGGACACTTAATCTAGCCAAAATTCGCACTTAGAAAATTTGGGATAAAGCCTATTCTCCCTCAACACTTCCAACACAATCCTCAAATGCTCCTCATGTTCTTTCCTGCTCTTTGAGTATACCAGTATATCATCAATAAACACAATGACGAAGAGATCCAGATATGGCTGAAAAATCCCGTTCATCAGGCTCATGAACGCAGCAGGGGCATTCGTTAGTCCAAAAAACATTACTAAGAATTCATAATGCCCATACCTGGTTTGAAAAGCAGTCTTTGGCACATCTGCTGCCCGTATTTTCAATTGATGATAACCAGACCTCAAATCGATTTTTGAGAAGGTACAAGCACCTTGTAACTGATCGAACAAATCATCAATGCGAGGAAGAGGATACTTGTTCTTAACAGTTACCTTATTTAGTTGCCTGTAGTCTATGCACATCCTAAAACTTCCATCCTTCTTCTTCACAAATAAAACAGGAGCACCCCAAGGGGATGCACTTGGTCTAATAAAGCCTTTCCCCAACAACTCCTGAAGTTGGGCCTTTAACTCCCTTAACTCTGCTGGAGCCATTCTACAAGGGGGTATGGAAATGGGGCGAGTACCCGGCTCCAGATCAATACAGAAATCAATGTCCCTATCCGGTGGCATACCAGGAAGGTCTACAGGAAACACATCCAGAAACTCACGAACTATCGAAACAGACTCAATCGAAGGTACTTGGGAAGTATCATCCCTGAGATGTGCCAAGAAAGCTAAACAACCCTTACTCACCATTCTCTTAGCACGAAGGAAGGAGATGATACGAACTGGGGTGGAAGTATAGTTACCCTCCCACACTAGCGGATTTGTCCCATGCTTGGCCAATGTCACAGTTTTAGCATTACAATCTAAGATTGCAAAATTTTGGAGAAAGCCAAGTCATACCCAGAATTACATCGAAATCAACCATCTCTAGAATAATCAAGTCTACATGAGTATTGTTCCCCATAAAAGTCACAAGACAAGACCTATGCACCTTATCCACTATCACAGACTCACCCACCGGAGTAGAGACACGAATGGGCATGTCAAGTAAATCACAGTGTAAATCAAGACCCATAGCAAATGAGGAAGATACATATGAAAATGTGGATCCAGGATCAAAT
Source organism: Solanum chilense (assembly GCA_032847665.1). Classification (NCBI taxonomy): domain Eukaryota; kingdom Viridiplantae; phylum Streptophyta; class Magnoliopsida; order Solanales; family Solanaceae; genus Solanum; species Solanum chilense. The sequence goes on from CM064973.1 coordinate 41,581,400, forward strand.
AAGACAGAAGCCATGCAATCACAAGCCAAAAGATTACCTGTGATAACAGCATCAGATGTCTCCGCTTCATACCTCCCAGGGAAAGCATAACAATGGGCCCTATCACCTGTCTGCCCGTTGCTCCTACCGTGTTGCGCTGTAGTAGCTCCAGTTTGCCCGCCACCCCGGTTGATTTGGTGACCTCCATTACCTTGGCCACCACGTCCTCTAGAATGGCGGCCCCTTCCATGACCACCTCTACCTCTGACTACTGGGGGGTCTGTAACTCTGTTTTGGACAGTATCTCTTAATATGTCCAGTCTCCCCACATCCATAACACTCTCTGGGTTCAAGCATAGGCCTCTGTGAGAACGACGAAGTCTGGGGATAACCTCCCAACTCAGCGGAATGCTGACTGGTCTGTGCTGGACCCCCAGCTACAGCCCGCAGTGAAGACTGAATAGGCCGGGCTATGTAACCACCCGAACTCTGTCCTCTGGAGTAAGAACCATTAAACTCACCTCCCTTACAGAACCTCTTAGATGTCGACGCCAGGGTGAAGTCGTCCGGCTTCACCCCTTCCACCTCTATCACAAAATCAACCACTTCTTGAAAGAATTTTGCTGCAGCAGCTACCTGTAAGGCTGAGATCTGCAAATCTGAACTCAATCCCTTCATGAAACGGCGAATCCACTCTTGTGGACTGAAGCAAAGCTGGGTGGCATACCTGGATAGTGCACGAAACTTAGCCTCATAAGCAGTAACCGACATCCTGCCTTGCTCTAGACTCAGGAACTCATCTCTCCTCCTATCCCTCAAAGTCCGGGGTATATACTTCTCCATAAATAAACTATAGAATGATGCCCAAGTCATAGGTGGTGCTTGTGCTGGTTGACACTCAACATACGACCGCCACCATAAACTCAATGCCAAATCGTTCTACTATGCCCATCTTATGTAGCAACTCATGACAATCAACCAGAAAATCATAGGCATCCTCAGATTCAGCACCCTTGCAGACTGGAGGTTTCAACTTCAAGAATTAGTGAAAAGTTCATGTTGATCACTAGTCATTATAGGCCCTGTAGTCAATCGAGGAAACGTGCCTATTTCCAATGAGGCATCCATGCGGGGAGCAATAGCAGCTGCATGTTGTACTCCCGGAACCTGAGGTGATGGTGCAGAAAACAATGGAGGGGTCTGGCCCTGATCAGATAACCCGCTAAGATAGGTAAGAACATGGTTAATCATCTCTGGGTAGGTTGGGGTGGTAACTCCTCATCTTGCACTTGTTCATTTTCCCCTTCCTCACCCTCTCTTACTACCTCATCAGTCGGTGGAGGAGTCACTACCCTAGTACTAGCTGGGCCAGGTGTTTGTCCTCTACCTCTAGAGGACGTCCTCCCGCGACCTCTACCACGACCTCTTGCCACTGCTCCTCTTCGAGCTACAGCCCCAGTGGCTGGCTCAGACGCATCCTGTCTTGCCGGTGTTGGTGTTGGCACAGTTGTTGCTCTAGTTCTAACCATCTGCGAAATAGAGTGAGGATGTCAGATACCAATTTGTATCACCTAGATACCAATTGGATCCAAGTAATAGCACGAAAGAAAGAAAGAATGGAATTTTCCTAAAGTCCTATAGCCTCTCAAAGAAAAGTAAAGGCGTCCCCCAACCGTTCCTTAAGACTCTACTTGACTCGTTCTTATGTGATGAGACCAATGAACCTAATGCTCTGATACCAAGTTTGTCACGACCCAAAACGAGCCGCGAGTGGCACCCACATTTATCCTCCTATGTGAGCGAACCAACCAATCTAAACCCCAGTCATTTACCAATATTTCAACCATAATGAACAAAATACAATGCGAAAGACTTAAAATTCATTAATATAACTAATAAATAACTTCTAAAATTTAATACTTATTATTCCCAAAATCGGGAAGTCATCACCACAACAACATCTATCCTCAAATTACTAAATCTAAGAGTATCTAAGAAGCTAAAATAAGTAATCAGATGGTCCATGTCCGAACTTCAAGGACATCAAGACATGAATGAGAGAGAATCCATTCTGAGCTAGGAACAATAGCTCACACTGAAATCTGATATGCTGAAGACTGGCTAGAGTTGCGGACGAGTCGAAGTTGATGGCACGTTTGCTGCATTGCATATATAACAAAGAAAGAGAATACAAGTAGGCGTCAGTACAAGGAACACGTACTGAGTAGGTATCATCGGCCAACTCAAAATAGAAAGCAATATATATCAAATAATAATATAAAATCAACTACATACTCAACAGGTGATAACACCAAATACCATAACCATTGGCCACAACACCAAGCACATCTATGAGGACTCAAGCCTCCCCACCATACTCATTTGGGAAATAGTTCTTTAAATTTGAGTATAATAAAATAATTCAAGATTCATTCTCTTTATTATCATGGTGACGGAACGTGACACTCCGATCCCCTCAATATTCATTCTCGTTATTATCCTGGTGTCGGAACGTGACACTCCGATCCTCTACTATCCTGGTGTCGGAACGTGACACTCCGATCCTCTACTATCCTGGTGTCGGAAAGTGACACTCCGATCCTCTACTATCCTGGTGTCGGAACATGACACTCTGATCCTCTACTATCCTGGTGTCGGAACGTGACACTCCGATCCTCTACTATCCTGGTGTTGGAATGTGACACTCCGATCCTCTACTATCCTGGTGTCGAAACGTGACACTCCGATCCCCTAATACTACGTGTCGGTTCGTGACACCCGATCCCCTAATCTCCTTATTTTCCAGTTCATCAACCTTCCTTTATGTCAAGACATCATCATTAATAGAGAGGTTTTAAGGTTTAAGATTCAACAGCCTCATCATGCTAATTCATCACAATTATATAATCACATCATGCAACCACACAATTAAGCATATAGAAGACTTTACAATACTACCCAATATATATCAATCGCTATTTAGAGTTTACTAGGAGATAGCACAAACCATAACCTACCTCCACCGAAGAATCGTGATCAAGCAAGCTAATTCCCCAATGCCCCGCTGTCCTCTTCGTTCCTCTCTCTCTCGATCGTTCTCTCTCTTTTTCTTTTTCTTTTATTTTTCTCTTCTCCAAATTCTCTTTGTTTTACCCTAATTATCACATAGTTCATTATGATAAAAGTAACCCACTAGTTAGGTTTAAGTTGTCTCCTTTAACCCCCAAATAATTAAATTATTAGCATTAACCCACTAACTTTATAATTATAATCATGAATAGTCCAAAACACCCCTTAAAAACTTTTAACAGAAATCCAACCCAGTCAGGGTTACGCAGCCTGTGACGGTCCGTCATGGCTGTCACGGTCCGTCCTGCAGGTCCGTCACAAAGTTCAGAGAGTTAATTTCTGTGGAAAGGTTTGTGACGGTCTGTCGTGCCTACGACGGTCCGTCCTGCAGTTCCGTCACGAATTTCAGAGAGTCGATCTCAGTACCTAAATTTCAGAATCTAAGTGTTTTGGAACGAGACCCCCTCGACAATCCATCGTGGGATCCGTCGACCCAGACAGTTATTACCAGAAATAAACTCTACTGCTCAAAACGACTAAACAGGTCGTTACACATTGCATCAATTTCTTCTAACTAGATTCATCAGCAAGGTATTAACCATAGTTATATAAATTAGACAACCATACATTATTGAATATTATAATCAAACATATCCAAATAAGACTAGATAGATGTAAGAATTCATATAGTCAGTGGCAATTACAATGATAAGTCGAAACACATATTATATAATAGTCTTCGAATATTTAAACCTATAGTTCCACCAATGGTATTCCTTTGGTGTCCCTTTGTTGCAAGAATTGTGATGGCTTGAAGAAATTACCATATGCTTCTGAACAATATTTCAGCCTTGCATATATGTGCTCTGCTCCAATTGAATCTGCCCATTGCATAATATTTCTCTGCAAACATAATGTTTACAAGCTAATAAGTTAATTAACATGTCAAATGTAAATGGAAAATAAACAACTTTGTTATTAGATATTTGGTATAATGTGTCATCCTAGGACCTCGATGCTGCATGAGTGTTAAGTCTCGCTCACAACATAATTAAGTCCTTCTTACTTATCCATTGTGTGTCAAATCACCTTATCCATTGATGATGAAAAGAAAATGACTTTTTTTTTCATATGCAACTTATGGACCTTTCAAACTACGATTTAAAGATTCCTTTTGAGAAACTTATTAGGATATTTTGTAAGTTATAGCAATCGTTATACAATTGTCTAAGTGAAAGATTTGATTTGGTTATTGTGGAATCAAACTAAATGAATGATGAATTAACATGAATATTTGGTAGGAAAATAATTAGTACAAAATAAAAGTCAAAGATAGTATCTTGGTAGGTGATATTTAGGCAAATCATAAAATGATTTCATATTCTTAACCTTGTCATTTTTGACACATAGTGATGTCATGGATGACATCAATATGATGAATTTATTCCTATAAATAGGTAACTCTTAATTCTTTTTCAAATCATCCTCTCACTTGCCTTCTCACCTTCTAAGGTATTTGTTGTTCTCCCTCTTGTAGCATTTAACTTTTATTCTTTGTAGAGTGAAATAAATATTGATGTAGTTGTTCTTTGGTGGTCGTAGGATCATTTTGATCTGAACCACATTAAATATTGTTGTTCTTCCTTGTTCTTTTATTTTATGTTTCCGCTAACGATTGGTATCAGAGTCAAGGTTCTGTCTGAGTATGCTCTGTAGTTGCATTATAGTATGAACTTCCACATCAGAAAAGAATTACTTTGGTTTTCTGTGGTTCCAAATACATTGTAGTAGAAAAGGAAGAACAAGTAAAGATGAGTTTCATAAAGTTAGAAATTTATAGATTTAGTGGGCGCAACAACTTCAATATTTGGAAGATCATATGACGGCATTACTGCGAAGGGAAGATTCAATCCATGCTATTGACGGGAAGTACCCCGAGATGATATAGGATCCCAACAAGAAAAAGATTGAAGGAGATGAATTGAGTGCAATGTAATTGTCCCTTGCACCTAACGTACTTTGTGAAGTGAGTATAAATATAGAAGAGACGATCAAAGAGTTATGGGAAAGCTTGAAGGGCTTTACCAGGACCATTCAATGACAACAAGGATGTTGTTACAACGGCGTCTTCATACATTTAAGATGGATTCAGGCACTTTGTTGGAAGACCATCTAGATGCGTTCAATAAACTAGTGATGGACTTACAAACTGTTGGATTAAAAAGGACGAGGAGACACTTGCATGTGCTTTGCTATTTTCATTGACTTCAAAATATCGTGAAGATGAGAATACAATTATGTATATCAAACAACCTATCAAACTTGAGCAAGTGCGCCAAGAACTTAACTCTTGTGATGTGTGAATGCATTTTGAAGTACACAAAAGTGACGAAACTAGTGGACTCTTTGTAAGAGGTCATACTAGCCTACAGGGAAGGAGAAATTTGAAGTACTAATCAAAGTCTCGTGAGAACAAAAAGAATGTGGAGTGTCAGGGCTTTCACAAGAAGGGGCAGTTTGGACAGGATTTCCCTATGTCGTAGTCCAAAAAAAAAAAGGCGAGCGCATCCATTATTGAGCAAGTACATGATAATGATGATGATTATGTACTAACAACATCATGCAATAGTGGAGTCTATGACAACAAATGGGTCTTAGACTCTTGTTGTACTCTGCATATGACATTCCAAAGAGACTGGTTCAGCAGCTATGAAACAAGTAGATGAACCGTATTAATAGGCATAATGCAACTTGTAAAATAGTTGGCATTGGTTCAGTTCGTGTTTGATGTCATGATAGAATCGTGAGGACTATAACAGAACACAATCATGTTCCTGATCTGAAGAAGAATTTAATCTCCCTGGATACTTTGGATAAACAAGGCTACAAGTACACGAGTTAAGGAGGAACTATGAAAGTGACTAGAGGATCTTTAGTCATGTTGAAGGCCAAGCAGGAGGATGGGTTTACACACTTGCAGGAAGCACCATTATTGACTCTGTAAATGCATCTATAGTGCAATTATCTAATTATGATAAGGCAAAATTATGTCACAAGAGACTAGGTCATATGAGCGCATGAGGATTGGAGATGTTGATCAACCGCAACTTTTTGAATGGTGAGAAGATCAGAACACTTGAATTTTCTGAGCACTGCGTCTTAAGGAAGCACAAAGAGGTCAGCTTCAGCGCTGGAAAGCACAAGATGGGAGGGGTGCTAGACTACATCCATTTAGATTTATGGCATCCCTTTAAGCTTCCATCGAAGGAAGGAAAGATGTATCTTCTCACATTCATTGATGATTTCTCTCGAAAGGTTTGGGTGCGTTTCCTGAAGACAAAAGGTGATGGTTTTGAAGCATTTAAAGATGGAAGATTTTGGTTGAAAATCAAATGGAGAGAAAAATCAAGTATCGTCACATAGACAATGGCTTGGATTTTTACAGGTAGAATATATGGCAGCAGTGGAGGAAGTGAAAGAAGCTATCTGGTTGAAAGGTTTGGTGGTAAAATTGAGTTCGACTCAGTAGGAATCAATTTTATGATGTGATAGTAAAAGTACTATTCATTTGATTAAAAATCAAAGATTTCATTAGTGCACCAAACACATTGATGTCATATTTCATTTATTCGAGATGACGTAGAAGAGGGTGCTATCAAGGTTGAGAATGTTATCACAGACGATAACGCTGCAGGCATGTTAACCAAAATAGTCCCGCTTGACAAGTATACACACTGGAAGGACTTTGCGGGAGTATGTATCAATTGATGAAACTCTAAGAGAACAACTGCTTGGTGGATCTGGTATGTTCAAAAAAGGTTTGATTCTTCTTGTTTCCTACAACGGGATTTCCCATTAAGCTTAGAAGTTTTGGCCAGACTTGTTTATACGCATGCTTGGAACACAAACCAAGGTGGAGATTGAAAGAGTTGGTTTGGTTATTGTGGAATCAAACTAAATAAAAGATGAATTAACATGAATATTTAGTAGGAAGATAATTAGTACAAAAGAAAAGTCAATGATAGTATCTTGGTAGGTGAAATTTAGGCAAACCATAAAATTGTATTATATTCTTAACCTTGACATTTTTTACACATAGTGATGTCATGGATGACATCAATAGGATGAATTTATTCCTATAAATAGGTAGCTCGTAATTCATTTTCAAATCATCCTTTCACTTGTCTTTTCTCACCTTCTAAGGCATTTGTTGTTCTCCCTCCTGTAGTATTTCACTTGTATTCTTTGTAAAGTGAAATAAATATTGGTGCAGTTGTTCTTTGGTGGACGTAGGATCATTTTGATCCGAACACCGTTAAATATTGTCGTTCTTCCTTGTTCTTTAGTTTCACGTTTCCGCTAACACTAAGTTTGAACAATATACAAGCAAACATTTGACCAGAGTCTACAATCTTAAGAATTGATGAAGAGCTCTTGTAGTCATATACCTCTCTGAAGGGAACTTCATCCCGTGGACAGAAGCAACATCAAGGTATGATGCTCTCACAAAAACTCCTTCCTCAATTACTCGGCACACCTCATTGACCACAGGGAAAAACAACATTTCCACAATCTCTTGGTTGGTCACAGGTATTGGTTGTCGAATGGTAATACAGCAAACATGTTAGAGTACTCAATGAAGTATTACATAGATAATGATTATGACGAAAAAGGATCACAAAAAGAAAAGAAGATAAAGACACATTTTTTAACTCTCCCCCTGGCATAATGCTTGCAAGTCTCCTAGACTCTTCAACTATTTGCAACACAGAGAGATCTGGTTCAGGGATCTTTCCCTTCTTATATAAGTATTAGCCTCGTCCTTTTCTTGCCTGCATTTCTAAAGTTAGTTTCCTCAAGAAACATTTCTAACAACAACTATATATCTGGTGAAAGTGGAATCTCACAAGTGAAGTTTGGGGAGGTAGAATTTATGTAAAACTAAACCCTACCTCGTGAAGGTAGAAAGGTTAATTCTGAAAGGCCCTTGGCGTGATTGTAGCAAATCAAAGTGGAGATGAAAATAAAGAGAACGTGACAGCTAATATGGAAAGCAATATAGCGCGTTAAGAAAAGGACAATACCAATAACAAAATAGTGCTATAATTGAAATACAATAAACAACATATGAAAACAGATATCAAAAGCAAGAAATTACTACATGAATAAGCCTATTACTTTGAAAGCACGGTTCTCTAGACTCCTACCATAATCTATGACCTTCATACGCTCTTATCTAAGATAATGGAAATTTGACAACTTAAAAGATGACGTGACCAAAAATATCATGAAGTTTTAATTTAATAGACTTTGGGAGGATATGTTTATCATTGACTCATCTAAACATATCAAACAGACGGAACATAAAAGAATCTTATTGAGCAGCCACGCTTTAAGAAAGTGTACTGCGAGGCAGTTCATCAAACAGTGAGGAAACACCCTCGGATTTCTCAACCTCCCCAAGTATGCTTCTCTGATAAAATCATATGCACTTAATTACAAAAATATGTATATTCCGTCAATAGAGTACTCCCAGCTTTTATACTTTGAGTAGACCCAGGCATATGTAAAATATAAAAAATAAAATAAAATTAACTGATCAGTCTCAGTGTAGTGTAGCAGCTCAATCGAGTGATTCCACCAACAAAACAGGGTGAATTGCTTTACATACAGGTATAGCTCATAAATCAAACATAACGAAAACAAACATATTCCAACAGAAAGGCTGAGATAGTACGAGAAAAAGCTGCACCATGTGCTGTAGTGCTAATTTAAAGACCCAGAAAACTGCTGTATAACACACAAATTCAACATCACAGAGTCCACAATGTATCCATAATGATACCATAAATAATGTTCGACAAGAGAGTGCGGCCCATGTTTCCTCCCGGATCATCAAAGAGCCAGCAAGATTCTTTGTTAACCTAATGAAACCCACAATATCAAAAGCAAAGATAATCATAAGTAGAGAATCAAACATGCGAAAAATACAAAGGTCTATTTGTCCTCTATCAAAACAGTAAAACTATGTTTGTCTCTTCCATAATTACATTGGTTACAATTGTGAAAAGCGATAAATTATATTTTGGCCTAAGGAGAGTAAGTTTTTATTTTTTATTTTTGGACAATGGTAACACTTCTAGAATCGATAAGTTTGCACATAACAGCTTGAAGAAACAAGTAACTAAAAGATTATCTCCAAGAACATTACAAATCCATAAATATAGAAGAGGAATTATCGAAGACGTAGACGGATCAAGTGTTCCGGCAAAGCCAAGCAGTCACCATCTGCTGGTTCAAGTAATGAGTTCCATGTTCAGCCTCTGAGTTACTATAGGGGGAAGTTGTTAACAACTCGGCTCAATTTCCTCTTGAATCTTTTTTAAATCCTATGTACATATTCGTTGGTCCATTCGCATCAAAGGAAGAAACCATTTATGTAAGGACCACGCATTTTACAGTTTTTTCTATTCTGAAAAGTGATCAAAGATCGTCTGTTATTGTTTGTGCCCTTAGTACATTCAAAGATTTGTGATGGGCTGAAGACTCTGATTCGGTAAACATCATCCACATCCATAATAGTATGCTTACGAGGAAAAGGTTTCCCTACTACATAATTCACCAAATTCTTCATCATATCCTTGTCCATTGATTTCCCCATTCTATTCTCAAAACAAACCAAAATATTTTGTCAAACAAAACGAAGATCCTAGGGTTTTCTTTTAACCTAAAACAAAACAAAAATTTGCCTTCTCTTTTTCTATTGAATTCTAAGTCATATATATAAATTAAAAATTGTTACCAAAATCAAAAGAATTGTTTACCGTGGGATTTTCAGTGAGCTAGCAAATTTGAACAAAAATAGTTAACCTAGGAATTTTAGCAGCTACCTAATTCGAACAGAAGTATTTAAAGGGGGTATTTTAGTAGGTGTCAAAATCGAACAAAAGTATTTAACATGGAAAATTTAATAGCTATCAAAATCGGAAAAAAAAATATAATGAGAGAATTTAAGTTGCTACCAAAATTGAACAGAAGCATTTAACGAGGGAATTTTAGTAGCTACCAAAATCGAACAAAGTAATATTGTAGGAATTTTAGTACCATAATCAATTTTTTCTAAAAAAGGTATATATGAAAAATATTTCAAATTTTTTAAAACATAATAAATTCTTACTCCGCCAACCAAGTACACTCGTCAACTTTTTATATTTTTTAAAAAATAATCAAATTTAATAAATTTTAACTTTTTATATCACCCTATAATCCCCACTCAAACCATCTAGTCCAATTTATTTTTTTAATAAACTATTTTTGGATTTTTGTGTCACCCCCTGCTTTTACCATGTCAAAACTTCGGATATAATCATATAACTCAAAAGCATATTTATGTGTTTTTTCCAAAAAAATACAAAATACCTAAAAATCACCTTAAACTATGCACACTTTTGGCTGTATGATAGTTCACGACCATATCCAACAAGTGAAAACTCGTATGTACACCACGGGCGGATCTATTAAGGCCTGCCGAGCCACTCACAAGCTCCGACGGAATCTTTATATATATATATATATATATATATATATATATATATATATATATATATATATATATATACACAACATACATATATATATAAAACATTTGGCACCCAATGAACAAAATGACTTCGTAGTGCCAGTCGTAGAACATCACTACTTCTTTGGGTAGGTCATGGGATCAAATCCTATGAATGATTTTTTTAAAAAAATAAAAAATAAAATTACACAACACAATAGTCAGCACTAACAAAACAAATCTTTTGTTTTTCTTTACTAATTTTTATTGATTTATTATTCAATTTTAATAAATAATTATTTTTAACTAATTTAATTCAATAATATGTGACGTTTTTTTTTTTTAGTTAATATTTATTTAAAGATATAAAGTTAAAGAAAATTTGTGTTTTTTTTTCTTTAATTTGAAAATCATGTTCGTCTTCTTCTCTTAATATCAACCTCCCTCACCCAATCGCTCTGATTCAACTATTTTCTTCGTCTATATTTAAGTTAGCAACTCGATACTTTCATAAGTCATTGAAAATTTTAACTTTGTTCACTTTATGCTCCTAGTCGAATGTGGGGAGCGAGTTTATAGTATATATGTATAATACATAAGTGTCATATTATTATTATTCATATTTTGTTGTTTGGTTTGTCATATGAACCGGTAAGACAAATAATTTGATTCAATCCCTAAACTAATTTGATCAATGAATTTAGATGGCAACCACAGACTCTAAATCATAGATCTGCCTCTGGTGTACATAGCCTTATCCACTAATGTCAAATTGAGTATCTTTATAAATGTGAGACTCAATTGCATCAATTTCTTCTAATTTGATCAGCAAGTAATTAACCTTAGTTATATAAATTAGATAATCCTATATTATTGAATATTATAATGAAACATATTCAAAAAGGACTACACAGATGGTAAGAATTCATATAGTCAACCCAACTACGTTGATAATTCTCAAACACATTGTATAATCGTCTTAGAATATTTAAAGCTATAGTTCCACCAATTGCGTGCCTTCAGTGGCCCTTTCTTGCAAGAATTGTGATGGCTTCAAGAAATTACGATATGCTTTTGACCAATATTTCAGCCTTGCCTATATGTACTCTGCTCCAATTGAATCTGCCCAATACATTATAACTCCCCAGTGCACACAATTTAGAAGCTGGGAAAAATAGTAAAAAATCTCTTAAACTAGTGAAGGAATAAAAATAACGTTTGTACATAGTTTGACTCAAAAATGCTTTTACCATCAATATTTTCGTTCAAAATTATCCTTATACAATACGAAAGGAACAAAAATGCCCCCTGTTTGTAATTTTACCCAAAAATGCTCGTCATCAATATTTTGGTCCAAAATGTCCTTATTGTTATTTAATGGGTCAAAAAAGCTCATTTTCAAAATACATATATTATTAATTTCTTTTTGACTCATTTTTTTCAATTATTTTTTTTAAAAAATTATGGCAAATTTTTGTCTTACTTTAATTCAGAAAAAAGTAAAAATTAAAATATTTTTCTATTTTATCAACAATAAATTTTATTGTTATATAAATATAAATAAATGATCGATACACTATAATCTTATATATATGTGACATATATTATCTATCTAAAGAGTACATGAACTTATTCTTTTTTAATTAATAAAATGAGATTAAGAAGAAAAAAATATATTTTCTACATTTTTATTTGTTAAAGTGATTTTAGAAGAAAAAAAACAAGAATAGTGTTTCTTAATAATATTTTAATTAGGAAGAAGATGTGTTTAAAAAGAAAAAAAATATATTCATTCAGAAAAAATACATTTTTGAGTAACTATAGGGCATTTCCGGACCAAAGTATTGACTGCAAGAGCATTTTTGAGCCAAAGTATTGACGGTAAGGGTATTTTTGAGTCTAAATATAAACGAAGGGAATTTTGTTACATGCCTTATGCAATGGGAAATAAAAAACTTTGTTATTAGATTTATGATATAGGTGTCGTCCTAGGTCCTCAATGTTGCATGAGTGTTAAGCCCCACTCAAAATTCCTACAACATAATTAAGTCCTACTTACTTATCCATTGTGGGTTAGATTAACCTTTTCATTAATGAAGAAGTGAAAATGACTTTTTCTTTTCCACATGCAACTTATGGACCTTTCAAACTACAATCTAAAGATTTCTTTTGAGCAAACTTATGCAACTGAGTATAAGAGTTGTGGCAATACCAGATCCCTTCAAGGCAATAAACCGCCACCAATAATAACAATCTTCTCTATTTTTCGGTGCTAAATCTTACAATCGGTAATGCCAGGTACCTGTACTTAATAGAAGTTCCGATTGCATCAAAGAATGACCGGCAACACAACATTTGAAAGTAGTTCTTAAAAGGGTACATTGCGATTTTACCTTTGATGTTGCACGTTCAGCAAAATAAGCATGCAACAGAGCTTTAGTAGATTTAGAGAGCACTAGTTCTCTGGAAAGCTTGTCTTCCTACAAATAGCAGCAACTCATTAAGTCGAGAACTAACAAATTAAACCATATAGGCAAATCTCAAAAAAAATATTCAAAAGAAAATAGTAAAAATAGAAGAAATCAAGGACTCATGTAGCAGACCTAAGTGAAGCTATAAAGCTTTCATGTAAACGACATATAGGAAACAAATTTATGTCGACAATAAACCCCATCTGCACCATTTCTACTTCCCTTTCTGGACTACAACTTAAATTGTGTATGTATAATAAATGAGTTTGCACCTACTAGTTGAAACTTCCACCCAAAATTTGTATAAACGATAATAAAAACATCTTATTAATGGTGTCATTGGTTCCCAGTGGAATTTAGAGAGCAGATAAACGATTTTCAGGTCCTGAATTAAGTAAAGGATCATAAAAAATGACTTGGCACATAAACCTGAACTTGCATATTTCTTGCTACATGTTTTTGCATGCTAAGAAGAACTTTATGTTGTGTGTTATAAGCATCACCTTTGAAACTCCAACATATCCTCCGAAAATGATACCTTCTTCGACCACATTAAGGCACGCATTATAATGGGGCATACTTCGAGAAGTCTTCAAAGCATGTTGTTTTTTAACTTCCAAGATGGAAGATGACTCATGTATAGGTTCAATTTTATGTGTCCTATGCAGTGTATGAGTATGGGGTTTGTGCCCTTCTGCAATATCTATTGCCCATAGACGAGAAACTTTTAAGAGGTCTTCATGAGAAGAAACCACATCAGAGATAATACCCAACTCCTTCCTTTTTTAGAGGTAATATTCTTGGATGACTCTCACATTTTAATAAATAGTTATTATATTCTAGCTGTTTTGATGATCCTCATAAATGCGGGGACCTGGTCCCTAATAGAGTGCTCTCGTCCAGATGAAAATGGGGTACAATGTAAAGTTGTCATGACAGGCTGTAGGTGAAAAGTACAGTGTCCTACACCAGTAGGAAATTCGGATGAGATTGTATATTTTGTATCTCACAAATGTAGGAACCTGGTCCTTATGAACCGTGGATTCACGGTACTTTCAATGCTTTTTCCTTAATTGGTGTGTGTCTAGAGCCTTTTTCTAGTAGTTTTCATGTTTTTTTATCTTTGTTTTGCATGAAAGGTGTCCAAAACCAAAACGTAGAAGGCATTTGAGATTTAGTGCAGAGGTGATTCACGAAGGCCATCGATGACCCATCGTTCTATCGACGGACCGTGGATGGTGACCGTCGACTGAAAGTTCAGGCATCTGGAGAAACTCGGAGAAATTGACCAAGTGTGAGGCTATGGAAGGATCGATGGTCTATCAATTGATCAATGGACTATCCTGTTGAACCGTCATTATGTTCAGAGATAGTCCCAGTACACGAAGTTGAAGAAAAGTCTAAGTATGGAACGACAGAAGGCATCGACAAACCATAGACACATCGACGGACCATTTTGTTGGTCTGTCGATTGAATCAGAGAAGATGCCAGCTGAAGGATGGAAAAAGATGCTAAGTCTGGATTGACGGAGGCAGTCGACGGTTCGTCGTTTCATTGACGGACTTTAAGTGGGGGTTATCGATTACAGCCACATGTTTGGAAAACTTTCCTATTTGAATTCCTTTTAATTTAGGACAATTTTTCTTATAAATATGGTGTAAAAACTCGTTTTTGGGGTTGAATTCTATTACTATTATTCTTAGTTTGTTTTTGGAGATTGAGTTTTTGCAACTTTGGCATTAATTTAAATTTTCGTATTTGGTTTTCATGTGATTTCTTGTTGTTTCAAGTTGAATTTCTGGATTTTCATCAAATTTGTCAAAGTAAGTTCATGATTTATTGTTTATCAACTATGAATTGTGTTCTTCTACGCATAGGTAACTGAATCCACAACTAGGGTTGTGGGAACCATGGGTGATTAACAAAGTAAATCTATCTTAATAACAATTCTCAAATAGGTTATTGCATGCATTGACAATTCTTTCTCTTAGAAGTCTTTTTAACGAGTTCATATATTATAACTCCCCTTATTGCAACTTGCCTGAACAAGGAGGTAGTTTATAGGAAAATAATTGTCAACATAAATTTAGTGGGATACTATCTAATAGGCTAGTCTCTATTGGTGCGAAGTAATAACTAAGCCATACATCGAATATGATGCTTAATATGAAGTAAAAGTAAGCGTTAGTAGCTTAGACACGCGTAGCCGGACCAAGGTACGGGGTGAAATTCTCTAAATGCCAGACCAAGGATTTAGAGATACCTAACTTATCACTTTGCATGAAAAAAATAGGGAAGAATTGTTATATCTAGGAATACATTGTTATGAACCTACGGGGAACACTTACACCGTAGTTTCTCTCACAACTTGATAAACACTAAAGATTTACTCCTATTAATTGTTTTATTTAGAGATATTAAAAGACTTTTGTTTAAAAAAAAACCCTTTAATTACCTGTTTTCCGAAAGGACTTGACTAAATAGAAGTAATCATACATTGAAGTTAAGTCTAAGCCATTTTCTTTGTCGGATCAACCCCAACCTAATAGTTGGGTTCTTTACTTGATACGACCGCTTATACTTCTTTGGAGAGGAGTAATTTGAGCTTATCATGTCCCTCGCAAAGTTTTTCTCCATCAGCTTCATAATGAAGTACAACTGTAAAAGTTGTCCGCGTACTACATCAATCAGAATGGACCAGTTGTTTGTCCAAAGATCAATAACTCTTCATGGTTGACTTAGTAAACATGAAAAAAAAATACATTCATTCAAAGAAGGAAGTCATCAGAAAACATTTTCAAGAACTCACAAAGAAGTTTGCAAGGGACCTGGTCCCTGCAAGAGTGCGACAACTCTCAGAAAAGCTTCTACTATAGATGTGGTAGGTGCATAGATTTTCCAACAGCAGGCCTTTAGCCATTGGGATGGTCTCAACGAATTTGTGGTGATTTATATTCTCTTTTCAACATACACAAATTCAACATTTGACAAGTTAAACTTGGATTTCCCTCAAAATTCATAAGCTTGAAAAGTGAACGCCATCTTCAAAGAATAACACAACTCATATCAGCAAGGAACTAGATGGGGTGCTAAAGATCTTGTTTTATTTAGAGCTTGGTATTTTATGTGCTTACATTGTAAATATTATCCTAATCTATAAAGTATTCAGATCTTGTTTCAATTTCTAGAAGTCTAAGTCATCTAGAGTTAGGTGATTTAGTAGGAAAAAATGTTGTGCTTAGTTAAAATCTAAATCGTCCAGAGAGTGAGGGTTTAGTGGGCAGTGTGGTATCCTCTTGGCAAAATCTATATTAATCGGTGATGGTTAGTATAATGGGTAGTGTTATATCTATCTAGCTCAGCTAAGTGATCGAAAGTATCGCTTAGTGTGGAGATTAGCACACTAATCACATTTTTTGCAAACTGGCTTTTACTTTTGGTTGGAGAAGATTAGTAAAGGCAGTTTGAAATGTCCTGTTGAGAAAATAATTTTCCTACCTTGAGTATGGAGGTTTCCACGTAAATTTGTTTGTCAAACTTTACTTTCAGCACTTATTTTACTGTCTGTTATTGTCACTGTGCTGAGGACCTGGTCTCATCGAAACAAGTGGACGTAAGAATGTCAGTCTAAAGCAGGTGCTCTTTAGCTGGTTAACAGCAAGAGAGATTCATGTGGAAAGAATGGATGCTCCACTAAGATAGAAAGAATGTCAGTCTTTAGCAAGGGCACCCTTGTTTAATAGCCAGCACTATCGGTGGTGGAAATATACATTTTTCTTTCATTCACATTGATAATTTCATTGAGTCACATTTTTTGCTCACTTTCTCTTTTCTATTGAATATTCAACTCTTTTTATACCTATTTTCGGGTTCTCAGTCATCATAGCCACTCTAAACTCATGGTTTTCCCATGAGTTGAAGTACACAATACCCGAGGTCTGGTCATAGCCAACACAAAGTCGTTATATGCATTAGCCACCCTCAACTTAGGCTTTTGGCCTAAGTTGAGGTGCACATGTACAATGAGGGACCACGGCCAAAACATTAAACCTTGAAACGTGAGTTGGTGATTAAAAAAATAGGTAGGCTCAACAGATCTGGACCAAAAAAAGGGATAAAGCTTCTGTTTTGTTCAGTCTATTTTAGGCTAGATGTTTGCTAATTAGAACAAGTGCTTATGATCTTTTCCTAGTATTCTAACACATCTTACCTTTTCAGGACTAACCGGACAAGTCTAGCTAGGTACAAACTGTTGCAAACTCCAAATTCCTCACACTCTCTGGACACCTCATTATACTATCAGATTGTCAGATTTTGCAGTTTAGGTGTTACTTGAGGGTCATGTAGCGGGTGCCTATCTATGTCATGCTTAGAGTCAACACATTCAACTCATTTTCACCTATTCATGCAAGCACTCTATAGGACGGGATATAATTTAGTTAAAGCCACGATGCTTCATCTTTCATGTTTTTATACTTTGTACAACTAACGACATACTGGTTCAATAGAAAATCAATGAGTCTCTTGAGAAAAAAGAACACAGGCAAGAAAACCCCAAGAAAGGATTGTTAGTTGGGCTACTCAGACTTCATCCTAACAGTCATTTTCCATTTACTCCACCCCAACAAAAAGAGTATGTCGTTGTGCTCAATGCATAAAAATATATGTACGGGGTGGTAGGTGAAGCAAACCTAATGAGCATAGAGCCAACGATCTCTCAACAAGTGGGAAAGTCCAGTTTTTCGGAACCCGCAACAACTGTATCTGGGTCACCCTTAGTGGTGCCCACAACAATCTTCACACCCTCAGTGGTGCTCATCTAAAAGGTTATCATATGGAACTAGACGTCTCAGCAACCATCTCTCGTGAACTCATCTGGCGGGCTTCCTCATATATCAAAGAAGCTCTCCTCACAACTTCGAGGTTTGTCTTATCCTTCTTTTCGCACGAGCATCCTCTCCCTTAGTAGTACGGCTAGAACAGGACTCAGTGTCTTCTTGGGCTCAGTCCCCCCCTATGTCAAGGACAGTGTCTACATCCGCACGAAAACTAGAGACAACCTCTTGAAGAGTAGTCAAGTCAATGGTGGGGTTTGGGCGTGCAAGTACCCATATCTCAAAGGCATCAATGAGCTAGTGAACAACCTGAATCTTCTGCTCAGTCTACTGGGCTACCCTCTTCTCAATTTGGTCCTAAGCCTAAACGATGGACTTTTGCATCCAAGGATGTATGTGGTGCAACATGGTCGCCATTTCAGCCTCTAACTTCTGGACCCGCGCCAAAAAAGATTTTTGTTGTTGATGGGGGAGTGGACCGAGAGGAACTAGGGGCTCAAATGGCATCATGGCCGGAATCAGCCAAGGTGGTGTCAACGAAGTCTGGAGTAGCAACGTTAGCCCCTTGGGCTAAATCCACCGTGTCCGGCAAGTTCTCACTCAACGCATACAACACAACTTTGGGCCCTCTATGTGGTGCCACTACATTTGCCAAATCCCTGATGAGATCGATATAAACCATCTCGGCCGTACTACGGAGTGTATAACAGTTCAAAAGTGGCACTCCGGCATCCCTACACATATGAAAGATAGGAAAAGCTAATGGGTAAGTAGTCGAGGTCTTAAAATCCATCTCATGGATCACCTTGATCAGTAGCTTCGTAAAGTCAATCTCCAATCCTGCCACCAAGGCTGCTACAAGCACAGCCCTATCCTAAGTAAGAATATTATCAGCATTTTCCAACATAGGCGGTGTTAGACTAACAACCAGAAGAACTTGGTCGCGAAGGTGAGGTTGGCCTTTTTATATAATCCTCAGGGGTCTAACACCCAGTCTGCGCTCTCACCCTTAATCGCCAAATGCTGAACCAACCATTTTTTCATATTTTCTCGCTGCTTAACTGTCCTCTAAAAAACACCACTTTTGATAGTCTCCCACCATTGTCAAACTCTGGAGTCACGGGGGCCACTGTGTATCATTTGTAAGGTCATATAAGAATAGGCGTATAGTGGCAAGGGAGATGTCTACCTAGAAGCCTTCGACTAACACAAAAGTGAGCGGGTCCTGTTTTGTAGGTCTTGCCCACCTATCGAGAGAACTGCGGAGAGTAGTCATATAAGAAGCATAGAACTCCCTGACTATATCCTCACTGTAGGTACCCATACCCCGACCCATCCACTCTAACTTGTGCCGGTTAAATAATCTATGCACCTCGTGGATAGTATGCAGGCTCCCCGTAAAAACTCGATGCTCAACTGTCACCAATGGGGTGATCACCCCCCTCTCATTCCACATCTTGGAGTCTTTGTATATTTGGTGTTGCCATCGATGCACCAGTTGTTGGATTCCTTAGCAATGGATGTAGGTTCATCTGCTCGGGGTGTGGGTGCAAGCTTCGAGCTATTAGTCTCATTAGACGAGTCTTAGTGGTCGTGGTTCTCACACCCCGTAGATCCCTGAGATGAGGAGATGGAGGCAGTGTCAGTATTTGACCCAGAAGAATGGGCCGACCCAAAAGCAGAAGTAGATTCAGAGCCTGATGCTCCTTCTGAGCTAGAGGCAGCCCCGAAAGGTGAACCGGTCAGTGTGTGGTCCTAATCAGAATGGGAGATAGTAACTACGATAGGAACCACCTTCTGAGGGATACCCCTAGTGGCTCATTCAGCTTGTGTGGGGGTGGTGACACTTGGGGGAACGTACTCTGGATCTTGCTCATGTCAGAGTTAGCAACATCTGACGAGACGGGGCCATGGACTTGGACTTTCCCCTAGAGTAGACAATATCCTTTTTAGGTGCCATTTATACATGTAGAGCATATGTTAGTGTCAATCAACACTACTACTTACTCGAAAAAATCAAAGTGAGGAAAGAAAAAAATTCAAAACACAGTTCAGTTCTGTAATTTCAGGACGACGAGTACTATCGATGGTCCATTGATAGGGTCCGTCTTCCGACAATTAGATCTAATCAACTTACTCAAAAATTTCAGACCTCTCAGATTGAAACAACAGACATGCAAAATGGCCCCTTGATCAATTGACAGATTGTAGTCCACGTTCGTCGTCTAACAATTAGAATAATTTTTTAAATTGGTGAAAATAGGCTCTCTAATTCAATGACCGACGTGCAGAAATGTCCGTCAATCCACTTGTGTTGTTTTAGACTTATCACTTTTGTGATGGTCCAATCAACAGACCCCGCTGATTACCCGTCGATTCAGCAATGGTACATCGATGGGTTCTCATACTATTGTCCTGAGATAGACTTCATGCCCATTTGCAATATCAACGTTTTGACACTTTTAGGCCCATGGAAGTTTAGACATTATAGTTTAACAACCAAGAGATCATTTTGTCATTCCTAGATTTTCGATTATAAGTATTTGGCCTACGAAATCACCCATAGTACAAAACCCTAAGTCAGATTTGGAAAACATTACAACAATAACTACATTTTAAGCATATTATAAGACCATAAAACCACTTTCTATCATTCCAAGGGACATATTACACAAGTATTAACATGCAATTTTAGTTTGTTTAGCCCCTCAGTCAAGACCCACATTCAAATTTCTGTTATACACTATGACCAAGAACTCAAAGTTGAATGAAAATCAAAATACCTTCATTTTGGAGTGGTGTGGTTGTGAGATGAACTTTTACAATAGCCTACGTGCCTGACTTGATCACCGGCCGAAGAACAACGGATACCAAAGAGAATTTGGGAAGAGAGAGCAAGGGGAATATGGGATTTTGATTTGGGATGGATTATGGAAGATGGCACTGTGGTGTTTTATGTGAAAGGAAGAAAATAAATGAAATGAAACGGTTCTGAACAAATTTTAAAATATTTGGAAGGTGGGAATGAATCCCAACCGTTATGTCCTTTAATATAACCGGCCGAGTCGGCTCAGCTCGGGTCACTGGCATTTTGAACCTACATATCCCAATTGAGGGTCCGTAGGTCAGCGACGGTCCATAAAGTAGGACCATCGATTTCATCAAGACTTAGAAAAATTTCGAGACATACCTAAGATCTACAGACACCAATGACGGTTTATCGATGGGGTCCAGTGAACCACACCATTTTCTGCAGATTTTCTGTTTTGGTTCCTAGTCATGTAGCACCATTAGGCTATTCTTTTGTGTTTTTCTATACACTTTTGAGACATGGACCCTATACTAATCACTAGCCAACACTAGCACTCATGTAAGAATGAATAAGATTATAAACAAACAAAATACGATAATTTGACTATTCCTACAAAGAAAATAAAATCTATCGTTGGCTAGAGGACACACCTTGGGTTTCCTCCCAAGAAGCGCTTGATTTAACGTCGCGGAATGATGCAGGCTCATTGATTACTAAGATTTCATCAAGGTGATAGGGCTCAACCACGTCATGGACACTCTCTGCATGCCCCAGGTTGATCCTAATCCTTTGCCCGTTAACTGTGAACTTTGCACCCTCCTTATTATCCAACTCAACTGCTTCATGTGAGAACACTTTAGTGATGAGGAATGACCCAGCCCACTTGGACTTGAGTTTGCCTGAAAACAAGTGTAGCCTAGAGTTGAATAGAAGCACCAAATCACATATCATAAATTCTCAGTTTTTCAATTCTTTGGTCATGGTACTTCTTTATCTTCTCTTTGTAGATGGCTGAACTTTCATAGGATTTGAGGAGAAACTCATCGAGTTCATTCAACCCATTTAGTCTTTGGTCCGCTGCTTCATTCCAAAGCATCTTCAGTTTTTTCATTGCCCACATTTCTTTGTGCTCTAACTGGAGTGACAAGTGACAAGCCTTCTATATATAAGTTGGTATGGAGACATACCAATGGGAGTCTTGTCTGCAGTCCGGTAGGCCCAAAGAGTATCATCAATCCTTATTGACAAATCCGTTCTATTAGCATTCACCGTTTTTTCCAGAATTTGCTTCATGTCTCGATTGAACATCTCAACTTGCCTGCTAGTCTGTGGATGGTAAGGAGTGGAAACATTATGGCGAACCCTATATTCTCCAATAGCCCTTCCAACGACTTATTACAAAAGTGACAACCACCATCACTAATAATTTCCCTAGGTGTGCAAAATCTTGAAAAAATATTCTTTTTCAAGAATGCGGCGACACTCTTTCCTTCATTGTTAGGAAGAGCTATAGCTTCCACCCATTTTGACACATAGTCAACCGCCACAAGTATATCATTATCCTATGAGAACTCCTAAATAGGCCCATAAAATCAATGTCCCATACATCAAATAACTGAATCACCAGAATAGTGTTTAACACAAGCTCTTGCCTCTTTAAAAAATTCCTCAATCTCGCTAGCACCAATCACATAATTTGGCGAACTCATGAGAATCTTGGTGAATGGCTGGCCAATAGTACCCACACTTTAAAATCTTATGCGCATTCCGGATACAACTATGGTGACCTCCCACATGCGAGGATGACAAGCCTTGAAAACGCTCAACATCTCAACTTTCGACACAAACAACGTCGAATAATTCCATTGGCACAACTCCAGTATAAGTAAGGATCATTCCAAAAGAAATTTTTCACATCTTACACTAACTTCTTCCTCTGATGGAAATACATGTCCGAAGGAACAATATCACTAGCGAGATAATTCGCAAAATATTCGAAACATGGGACCAAATCTTGAGAAGCGGCCAACACATGTTCATTAGGGAATGCATAATCAATTTTAGCCTTTTCTCCCACTTCACACATAGTTCATCCTCTAACCTAGACAAGTGATCAACAACTTGATTATCACTATCCTTTCTGTCTTTTACCTCAAAATCAAACTCTTATAGTAATAACACCCATATAATCAACCTTAGCTTCTCATCCTTCATTGCCATCAAATACCTCAATGTAGAGTGGTCTATATGCACTATGACCCTCGTACCGAGCAAATAGTAAGAGCAAAACTTTTTGAAAGCAAACACCACTGTAAGACGATCTTGTTCGGTAACTGTGTAGTTCTTTTGAGCTTCATTCAAAGCCTTACTTTCATAGTAAATGGGGTAAAGAATTTTATCCCTTATTTGTCCTGAAACCACACCAAGATCAACCCCACTAGTATCACACATCACCTCAAACGGTTTACTCCAATCTGGGAGAGTAATAATGGGCATAGACACCAACTTCTCCTTTAATTCTCCAAAAGCATTTAGATAGGATTCATAGAAAAAGAACATACATTCCTTCTTGAGTAGTTTGCATAAAGGATGTGCAACTTTCGAAAAATCCTTGACAAACCCCCTGTAAAAACTCACATGTCCAAGAAAACTTTCAACCCTTTTAGAGATATGGGTGCGGGAAGCCTCTCTATAACTTCGACTTTAGCTCGATCAACCTCTATCCCCTTCTCCGAGATGCGAAGGCCCAATACTATTTTTTCATTCATTATAAAGTAACATTTTTCCCAATTAAGTACAAGATTTTAATCTTCACATATTGTCAGTACCTCGTCAAAATAACTCAAACATCGATAAAAAAAGTTGGCAATTATCGAAAAATTATCCATAAACACCTTAATAGTTTCCTTCACCATATCAGCGCTGGAATGTGGCCAGTGCATTATATAACCCAAATGACATCCTTTTGAATAAGAATGTCCCATAAGGGCAAGTAAAAGTGGTCTTATCTTGATCCTCAGGGGTAATGGAGATTTGATTGGAACTCAAATAACCATTAAGAAAACAATACCACCCTTTTCCAGCGATTCTATCTAACATCAGATCCATAAAGGGCAAAAGGAAATGGTCCTTCTCAGTCCATACATTCAATTTTTGGCAGTCCATACAAACTCTCCATCCCGTCACTGGCCGCATTGGAATAAGATGGTTCCTCTCAATAGGCATGATTGTCATCCCACTCTTTTTAGTCACACACTAAAAAAGGCAAACCCAACTACAGTCTGCAGTACAATAGATGACTCCGTCATCCAACCACTTGATGATCTCCTTTTTCACTATCTTTTGCATAGGAGATTCAATATTTTTTTGTGCTAAATACTTGGTTCGTGATCAGGCATGAGTTGGATTTTGAAGTGGAAAAATACCGGGGGGAATCCCACAGATTTCTGCAATAGTCCTACCAATGGCACGTTTGAACCTCTTCAACACCTCAACTAATCACTCCACTTGTTGCAAGTCAACATCCGCTACAATTATTATAAGACCCCAAAAATAAATTAGGATGTGTAGAGCCTAAAATGTTATTCATAAGGCTCTAAGGTCCTAAAATTACTTATAATAAGGTATTGAGGCTGTGTGCAAAAGTATGATGTGATTTGGAAGTCAATCGTCAAGGGACGACCAAGACATTCGATGACTAGTCACCTATGTGCCTCATGTGACTATACATGCTTATAATTGTATGTCATGACTTATGAAGTCTTAAAATGAGTTATAATGATTTTTATAGGCAGTATGTTGAGGTCAAATGTCCAAGAATGTCTAAGATGTTTGAAAGTTAGCCCTCGAGATGTCCAAGTATGTCTTGATGGGGCCTAGCATGTTTGGACTTGTTTTACGTGTGCATTTTAGGTGAAACTTGCATGGAAGGTCCTTGAATTGTAAATGTGCATATTACGTTGGAACATCCAGGGTAAGACTTCCCAAGGGCCCCACAAAAGGGTCCACAAGAAGGACTCAAGGTCTGTCGAGACACTGCCTTGGCAGTGTCCATTGACGAGCTTAATGCACGACCTATTGGTGGACCGATGCCCCATCGTTGGGGAGCCTTCGATGTTACTTATCCTGGGGAAGGATGGGACATATGAAATCCTCACATCCGATCGATGGAGGTCACAAAACGGCCCATCGATGGACCAACGCCCCGTCGTTGGGTTCGTTGATACAGGCTGGTGCATCACTGCCTTGGAAAGGAAAATTGTACTCCACGCCCTAACCTGACTATAATTGATTTATTTAGTGATTTTTGGGTGTATTTAACGGATCAAACAGGTGAACAACCCATTCCCAATCCCTTCTACATAAAATAGACTTTCCCTAATAAAATCTTGTCCCTGGAAACCTCCATTGTTGGTGAAGCTTAAGAACAGCATGGATCTTGGATTCCTATGGTTTCTTCATCAAGTTTTATAGGTTTTCAACTATACAAGGTATGATGATTCTTCATCTCAAAGTAACCTTTCCTTGGAGAGTTAATCTTAACGTTTTCAAAAAAGTTTCATGATCAAAAGTCTACTTCTTCAATCTAACCATGCGTTCTTTCTAAAAATGTTTTTAATGGCTTAATCATGATGAATTGATGTTAATGTATTGGTTATAGAATTAAATTTAATCCAATTGCATTGTGAACCCATGCCTCTTCCCAAAATTGATTTAGCCCTTGCAAGTGCGTTGTGATCATAGATTGTTAATGGTTGAATTGTGATTCTCTTACGTTGAATTGTTTATATCTAATTTTATTTATGTGAATTTATATTGAATTATCCATGTGTATCAATGTATTAATATTTGAGCATGCTTAGCCTAGTTATCAATGTGATCACTGAAATATTGATCCTTAATTGTATAAAAGTGGATTTGAAGTATGTTGAGAGTCTTGTAGCTAATGACTAAGGTTAATATTATTATTGAATTGTAAGTTTAAATTGTGTATGATCAAGGTGAAGAAGGATTGATATGAGTTGATCTAAGTTCTTCTAGTCTATCGACTGATTATATTATGTATGAGATGGGATCTTAATTCTAGGGTAGATAAAGCATGAGTTAGACTTGATTATTACTTTTTTTGCTACTTCCCTATATTGATGCAATTGATGAAATATAATTGATTATCAGGTCAAGTGAATTAGGTTTAAGACCTATGTCCTCCTACGTTCTAGTATATTGGTGATGTATTGTACTAGTTGTAGATTGGTTTTGTAGTGTCTTAGGAATGACTTCTCATATGCTTAAAGCACATTTATCTACTGCCTTCTTATATTAACTGTTTTTTAAAAAGGAGAATGGGTCAAATATGATCAAATGGTGAGAAATTTGTAAGAATGCTCATCCCTTCTACTTTCTTATAGTATTGATAGTTTATGAAGCCTTGTATGCCATTTTTTAGTATGGTCCACTTATGGTGGCGGTGTTTACTTCTTGTAAATCTATAAATTTGTTGATCATGGCCTTGATGGCAAATTTGATGAATATACGAATGTGCGGTTATGATGATCACACTATTTGAAGCTTATGTCTACTTTCCTATTCTAGTTGTGATTTAGGTTGTAGGACTATTGTATAAGCATGTGCATATCTATGTGAGGGTAAAGTATAGGTGCTGCCATTGATGAGTTAAAATGGTTAATAATCTCTTACTCATGTAAACCTATGTGAATGCATGAATAGCAAAAGTTAGGAGTATTAAGTGTAATATGAAGTTGTCTTGTCTCCTATGCTATTGTGTGTTGTGTGGTTTATGCTTTAAATGTATTATGGTCTAAGAGGGTGGCTGCCTCAATGTGTTGTTAATAGCAATTATATGATCTTGTCGACCAATGTACACACAGACTCACACTTCATGCATGCTTACAAGTAGTATATGATCTTAGTGTCTAATGAAAGGTTGTTCTCATATTCACTAGTGTCTACTACTATGCCTGTAAAGTATATGTATGTGAAGTATGATATGATGAGATAAGATTGTGCATAGTGTCTTAGAGGGTTGATATGAATGAAGGGTTCATATAGTTACACGAATAGACTTATGCATTAATATATGAACATGTGTGACATTTATGTGTTATGTGAAAGGTTTGCTCACATATAAGTACACACAAACATGAATGATGATCTACTAAAACTATCTAGGTTCTTGAATATGATATAAGCAAATAAGAAACAAATACATAATCCTATGTTGTGTGAAAATGTAATAAAGACTTTTCTATAATGGGAACTTAGCTTAGAACGGAGTGAACTTTACAATGAGAGGTGTTCACTTCCTTTGGAGGAAGATTCACCATTTGTTCCTTATAGAGTGTTGACTTCCCTTAGAGGAATACTAACCTATGGTTCCACATAAGGTGGTCTTTTCCCTTTAAGGAAGGTTCACCCATATTTTCTCATGAGAGGAGGCCCCAATTTCCAAGTGTCATGTAGAGGGATCATACCTATCTCTTAGTTTCATAAACTATGCTTGACACATAGTATCTAGAAGTGAATTCACTTAGTATGCTAGGATGTATGTTAACGTTCTACCATAGCTAGGTGAGGACACTTCCCATTGATGTAAGGCTCTACAACACCAAATTCCATGTTTAGCACCCATGGTCTTAGTGTCAGTTAAGGCTATAATTTTCCTAAATTAAAATGGACAATGAAAGTAAATGACTAGTATCCTAACTAGTATTACTTAAGGGAGGTTACTTAGGATATGTGGAATTAATGAACCCATCGCACAAGTAGATCCTTAGGAAGTCTTAGGGAGGTGGACTACTGTGTATGATTATGCTTATGTCTTTATGCATGAGTTTGTAGTATTGTTCTACTTGTTATGAAGATGTGCATGGTTTAAGTCTATATGATGTGAACTTGTCCGTGTATGCATAATGTTGGTCCTAATGAATATATGATGAAGGTCTTGCCTAGCTTGGATGAAGTTGCGTTATGTTGATGTATGAAGTATTAAGGCTTGTGGTCTCATTATATGTCTACTATGTATGTGTGAGGTTATGGGGCTTCACATGTGCATTGAACAGGTAGACTAAGATTTAGGTCATGTGAAGTAAAGTGAATAGATTTACAAATAGATGTAATTTACTGTAAAACCAATGAAGTCTTGACTTAAATGTGTGTATGATGTATTATGCTTATATAATGACATGTGTTCGCTTATGTAGGTTGTATGTATGCTTTCCTTGTGACCTTAAGGTGATGCATTGCACCAAGTATCACTAGAGGGTTACTTGGGAGGTTAATGAATAAAAGAAAAGAATGCTCACTGTAAAGAATGAAGTAGTTCACTGTCATGTTACTTCAAAATGCCTTAAATTCTAGATATGTTTTTTATGATGTTTGGCCTTTGAATATGTCTATATGAAGTATGTAAATTGTATAAAGGCTTTATTAATTTTTACTCAAAAAAGGCATGAAGTATGATTACAAGAAAATGTCCCTTTTAAATGCATGGTTGCACTAAGTATAGTGCATTCTTGTAATAATCTCATTCTTCTCTACTTTTTACACAAATAGTAGGTTATGGATGATAAAAATATGTCTTGAATGGTGAATCATAGAAGATTCCCAAGCTCAATCAAAGGAATCCTTAAGTTCAAGGATCTCATACTTATGTTTACTATAAAGTTTTATAATTTGTATACTTATGATTATGTAGTAAAGGCCATGTGCCTAATGTACTCTAATGTTGTTGAGTCTAAGATGGAAAAGAGACTTAGAGTATTAGCATTTAATGTATTATATATATATATATATATATATATATATATATATATATATATATATATATGAAGTAATGTTCTTATCATATGATGTGCTAAGAAAGTTTTAAATTTTCCACTAAATTTACTATGACAATCTGATGAATGATAATTATGAGCCTGTATAAGACCTACGAGAGGTCAAGTACGCCATGTTACTTCTAGGGGGTGATCCCCAGATGTGACAAACGTGGTATAAAAGCATGTGGTTTTAAAAGTGGTTTAGGGTCCAATAAATTCTCATATTGCCACGTCTAGTAGAGTCTTATATTATTGGTGGTGAGTCATGACACATCAAATGGTACGGGAGGATATATGACGATAGAGTTTCCTTCTTCATCATTCTCATATCGTGCCATAGAATTTAACTTTATAAGATCTCACTCTTATGTTTTCTTATTTTTGGTCTTTTAGATGTGATTTCTTGGATGAGATTGCTCTCTATGTTTGAGGGATAAAAAGTGAGTTTAAGTACTTATCTTGGTTTTATGATTTGATGAATATATGTGAAGGTGAATTTTTGGTATGTTTTGATGATGTCATGCCCATTATGGCTAAGTATGAGATTATGTGAAATAGCATGTTATGTTGAAAAATGTATGTCATGATAGGATTAAAGCATGTTAGAAGTTGTTATGATTAAAATGAGTCTCTTTTGGAATGGTATGCTACTATATAGTTTTTCATGATGGTAGTTTAATATTATGATTTGAACTTAAAATGCTTGATGACTACCTATGGAAGCATGCTACCCTAAGAATATATGTTTAAGGATGTTAAATGTTGGCTTTGTATTGTGTGAGAACCTTCATTATTGCTTTTCATGGATTGTAGTTCTTGGTATAGACTTGATCCTACGTGAAGGTGGTATGCATGTTTATGGTGGATGAGTTAATAGAAGTTTTGTATATCATATTGTCATGATTTTCCGATCTATTGCCAAAATGTTACATTTTTTGTATTTTAAAGCATGTTTACTATGATGCTTGGCAGCTTACTCTCAGATTTTTGGGAAATTGACTATATTATTCTTTCATTCGAAGTTGTTGAAATGTGTATAAAACTAATGCATATGAGAATGATAATTAATGTACATTTTTCCTATCTTGAATGAAGAATGTGAGTCTTATGGCATGATGAGTAGTAGATTTGTTTCTAACTTTTTATTGTGTTGTGAGTCCCTTGATGTTATGGAATAGATTTTCCCCTAGAATTGAGGGTAGTATTCTTATTTTTGTAGGGTGATGATGTGGGTTTGATTGAACTAGAAATTACCTTACTTTAATGTTAAAAGAAAAGAAAGAGTCCTTATATGATTAAATATCTAAGATGTTCAGGAAATCATATTACTTTACAAAATTGAATTCGGGCGAGTACAACTACTTAAATTGATCTTAGCGTGAACGGGTATTTTCGGAGTGTCGTGGGATGAATGTGTGTTGTTAAATTGGGGTTTGGAACTTTTAATTTGAGTTTAAGTGTCCATGAAAGCCTCTAGGGTGGGATTAATCCCACTAAGGAGGGTCGCTATAGCGGGATTGGGCCCCCTAAGCATGACAGACGGGACTTAAAGTAAAAAATAAACCCCCAAAACATCATTATTCTGCAACTTTTGATCATGAGACATAAAAATGAACCACAAATATTTCTCGAAGGTTTTCCACCTCTCTTATCACGAAAGGTAAGGTATTTACTTCTGATTCTATTTATCGATCCATAAAACATAGTTTCTTTGGTAATTATCAATAAGGGAGGGTCTTGATAAGACAATATGGTGGAAAAGTCCCTAAAACTGGGTATGGGTATCAAGGGTTTGGCCAAGGGTTGATGAGTTTGATTATTATCTGAGTAATTAGGCTTGGTTTGTTTATCCTTTTGTTGTATTCATTGGTTGTAGACCAAGAACAAGTGGAAAGAATCTAAAAAGGGAAGAATCAAGTTTCTTAGGGGATTCAAGCTTTGTTCAACGTAGGTGATGGTTGTTATTTCATGTTTTTTTATATATATTAGTAATTGCCTCATTATATTGCATGTAGGTATGCAAATGTTGCATTATTAATCACACTAATCCCAAATGAATATGAAAGAATAACAATATACCATGTATTAATTGTATGATTGTTAGAATGTACATTATAATTGTGATTGTGGTATGTTGAATGGAACGAGTATCACTTTTCAACACACTAAATGTGATCAAATGTCACGTGCCGACATAAACTCTGGGACATGTGTTACAATTTGGTACACTAGTTGTTTCAGTACGGGATTAGTGAGAGGACCAATGGCTTGTCATATAAGCGTAATATGGAAATGTGGAATTGCATATTGATCCTTAAATGATATTAATATTGTATGTGTTCAATGTGTGTATTTTTATGATGTTGTAATGACTTGCATGGATTACACTTAGTGGTATAGCCACGTGCTCCTACAGTACATTGTGGTTGTGTACTGATACTACACTTGCTCTTTCCTTGTTGAGTACATGGCATCTTCAGGAAGCTACTGACATACGTCTTTTAGAAGATTAGTGATCGAATCGAATTCAAGGGTGAGCCAGTTCTTCCAGGCTTCAATGAGTTCTCTTTTTGGTTTAGTCCATTTCTTCAGATTTAGACTAGTTGTTTAGATGATTTTGTCGTTTAGTTTGGGTTTTATCCACATTCTTAGACTTGTTGGTTAGAGTTTTGGTACATTGAATTTAAGGTTCTAGGGAGTATTTCCGCATTAGTTTTAGTTCAATTGTTTCATTAGACTTTCGAATTTGTTTGAACTTATTTAGTTATTTAAGCCTGCTTCCATATCTTTGATTTTTTAGTTCTTAGTTATATTGCCCAGTTGGGTTGTAGTAATGGTTCTCCCATAGGAGACTTAGTGTAGGTGTCACTCACGATGGTTTGGGTTGTTACAGTTTTAAAGATGGGGTAATATATCTTTTATGAACTGGATGCATCCCCTTATTGATACTTAACGAAAAATTAAGTTTTATGATAGGAAATTCTTTGAGTCATTGTAAATGTACTTATACCAACGGGATTTGTCTTCCTTAGTTAACAAATGGTATTTAAAAGTCAAGTTTCGTGTAATGACACTTATAATGTTAAAAGAATTAATCATACATAATTTAAAGAGGCATGACTTATATGTGATATAACAAGGATAAAATAGACAATGCATATATAAAAGGAGGGGAAGGAGGCTGATTATTGTTCAAAGTTGAGGGGGGATTTTGATTTAAAGGAAATTTGGAGTAAAAATGAGCTTCAACCATTATTTTATAATCAAGTTTTGTTATAAAAATATTGTGGGTTAACTAGCACAAAATCACACACCAAGAAAATAAAGAAGAGGAATAAGACCTACCCCTAACCTTGACCCCGACACCTCACCCTGACCTTGACTCCACCCAAAACCTTGATCCTCAACCCGATTATGCCATAGACCAAACCAGGACCACTGACACAAACCATGACCCAAGATCAGATGTTGTCTCAAGACCTAATTCAGACTATCTAATCTTGATACTTACATATGATTGAGTCGGGTCAACGTTGGATCTCGTTTCAAGAATCATATATTAAGATCACATCAATGGTAAAGAATTGAGAATCAAGTGTTGAGTTTGAGTCTCGAGTCTCAAGTCTCAAACTCATGTTTTAATGAGGGACTTAGGATCCCTGTCGAGATTCACGTTTAGGGTTTAAAGTTAGGTCCCTAGATAGGATAAACTTCATAATTCGCGTTTCTAATTGGGGAAGATTGCATTTATCATAGAATTAATCATTTGACTAGAAATAGTGGGGAATAATTTTTTTTTAAAAATCAACAAATTTGTCTAGATGAATTATATGTCATGTATAAAGAAAGGATAAAATTATGAAAACCAAAAATAAAAAACTAAGACACTAATTTAATAACAGAAATTTAAGTCGCTTAATTAGTTAATTACCTGAAATTTTGCATTGTTCGTAAAAGTTTGATTCCCCACTTTGTAATCTCCTCATTAGTTTCCCTTTTAAAAAATAATTTTAAAACAAATCATATAAACATGGATACAAATAAATAGGCATTAAGATATTTATGACGAAAAGTCCAGATCTTTATTTTTTTAATCCAAAGCTTACTATAAATGAATAAAGGAAGAAAAAAAAGTGAAAAAAGATTCAAAAAAGAAAAAAACCTTTACAGAATCACATAGGAGGCTGGGTATTTTAAAATTCCGTCCAGTTTCAAAATTTTCTTTTGTTTTAAGTTCTTCCAATAGTGTTATTGAACATCTAACCAAATATTTCGGTTGAGTTCTGTTAATTCGATTTGATTTATGTTTTTACAAAAAAAGAATTCACAATTCACACGAAAATAAAAAAAAATTGAAGAAAAAACAGAAGCATGTCGGCCAAATACCATGGCCCGCGGTTGAAATTGATAGTCTCTGACTCGTTGGTTGCTGATCGACAATTCTGGTCGCAGCGTTGGTTGTTGTCCTTGTTGCAACACTTGTTGTTACCTTGGTCGTAGCGGTCCTTTGTGGCAACGATCGTTAGGTGGCTGATTTTACTAGAAAAATTGAAAGTTGAAACCTAAAAAGTGTGGGGCAAAGTGGAAAAAAAAATAAAGAAAAGTTGAAGCCCTAGTTCTAGTTGGCACTTGATAGTTGCTAATTTTATAATGGTAAAAAGAAATAAAACTTAAAAGGGAGAAGTGTGGACCATCCGTTTAAATTGATTGAACGGTGGAGTATAAAATGATCAGATATGTCGGGTTATGGGTTTTTTTGTTGGGCCATTAAATTAATCAATTTAATTAGGGGTTGTAATTGGTTTTGAATTTTTGCTAAAATTGAAATAATTTGTATCGGTTTTTGAAAAATAATAATAATTGTTTTTAGGATTTTCATTGAAATTTAATTCTACAAGAATACTATAATATAATAGTAATAAAATTTTAAAATAAATTGTAATAATGAATGTCATATAAAATACTTTATTTAAATGAGTTATATTCACGATGATAAATGCATTTTGTAGTTTTGTTTTAACTAAAAGGCAATTAAAATTTTCTAAAAATAGGTATAATGATATAATATAGAGAATATTATTTTTGAAGTACCATATAAAGAGTAAAATGCCACGTAAAATTATAAGTAAATTAACTTTTGGACTAACAGAGGGACACGTGTTACGATCTTAACAACATGTTTTATTTAATTTTTATTTCCAATTAACAAATTTACCCGAATAATAAAAATCCCCACGCAAATAATTTTAGACGCGCACCGATTTTAAATATAATCTCCTTCTCTTCTCTAGTGGAAAAACCAGTTTAACAAAGAACTATAGCGATTCACTCTTCTCCGACGAAGGTCCAGATACGAAACAATCTCTGTTTTCTACAAAACCTAACCTCCATCGCTCCAGCGATGTTAGTGAGGTAGTGACCCTTCAACCATGAAGCCTGACCACCACTCAGTCATCTCTCCCTCACAGTTGCCCCAACAGCTCCGGCAAACAAAACTAGCAACCTTCGAATGGATTTATAGTGGCAAAACTCAATAACTTTTTTACATAGCTGAAACTTTGAAAAAATGAATATTGTAGGGTTGAAAGAAAAGAAAAAAGATCTGTGAAAATCCAAAAATCAACAATACTTTCAACAATCACAATACAATGAGAAATAAAAATATCAGTCATAAAGTATACAAGAAAAATATGGGAGGATAGGAACAAATATACCTCTAGCTCTCTGTACAGAGCTTCAATAATGGAGGTCAAGAAGATAATCCGTAACCCATAGCTAGTTTGTGGCGTTAGAATATTCTTACCTTCAAAAATGTACCACAAAAAAAGATTTATTGGTAAGCAAGAAAAGAATACGATGGAAAATTGCCTCTAATTGAAAATCACCGACAGTGCTCCTTGGATGAGTTTCCAACTCTATTTCTGTCCTTTATTCTGTTAAAAAAAAGTTAGTTAATCTTACTAAATGTTATGTTGATATGAATATCTCTAACTGGAATATGTGATATGAGATTTAACAAAAAAACAAAAGAAAATTTCTAAGGAATTCTCTGTTAGAAAGGAAGAAATCAGAGAAGATGGTCGATTGGGTTTTGGTTATAATTTCAGTACGGATCTAAAATTACTCTGGTGGATTTTTTATTATTCGCGTTTATTTTTTAATTGGAAATAAAAATTAAATAATTTTTTAATATGTTTTTCTAATCGTGACACGTGTCCCTTTGTTAGTCCAAAGGGTATACGCCCTCCAAAAATTAGACGGTAGTGGCGTTAGAGTTCTAAATGTATAACGGAGGGAATTTAAATACCATTTATGATAGTCCGAGGGAATATTTGTCGCATTTTTCTGTTTTTAATCCACAAAGATTTTTTTTCCTTTTTTCATTCGATATCAGAATGTAATATTTTATTAGTATTACAAATTGAATTGTATATATTTTGCTGGCACATAGGTTAATCATATATTAATGTTATATATTATTAAATATATTCCACTTATTTAATAACATGCTTAATATTTTTTTAGGATGTGAATTTATAGATAATTATATATTCAGTATATTAAAAATGTATAAATTAAACAATATATACAACATATTAACAAAATATTAATATTATGTAAAATACGATATTATAACGTACTTGAAATATATTAATTATATTTTATTTTGATAATTAATAAATATGAAAAACAAAAAAATGGAAAAATGACGGTCCCAATTATTTATAGAGGGAACACCTTTTTTCTACTTTTTATTCAAAAAGTGGGAGGGCTTATACTATTTATTTACTTTTTTTTTTTAATAATGTCTCTCTCTTTCTCTCTCTCTCTCTCTCTCTCTCTCTCTCTCTCTCTCTATATATATATATATATATATATATATATATATATATATATATATATATATATATATATATATATACATACATACACACACACACCCCCCCACACACAAAAACCTAATTAAATTCTGCATAACTAATACCCTCATAGTTAAACTCTGCATATCTATTACCTGCATAATAAAACCATGCATTACAATAAAGGTTCCTCTAACGCTCTCGTTCCAAAGTTTAACAAATATGGGATGTCTAACCCTAAGCCCCAATGAGGAAATTGTGGTGGATCTTCAGTGTCTACTTGTACTAGGAGTGGAAGGAAGCATTATGGTAAATGCTTAGCCGGTATGGATGTCTGTTTTTGTTGTGGTTAGTGCTTTCAAAAGATAAGCGATTGTTCATCTGATACTACGAAAGAAAGAAATGGTAGGAAAGCTCCACCTAGTGTTTTGGGTTCCTGTTTTCCAAAGAATAACAAGTTTTTCACTTCAAACATGACATAAGCAAGAGGGTTCTCTTGATATAGTTAACGATATGTTGAAATTCTTACATCTTGCATTTATTATTTTGTAAAACTCCATATCCCAACCAGACCAAAAATCAGTTCTTCAAAAAAATTTGCAGGGGCAGCGGACGTGACCATCGATAGACCGTATCTTGACTGACGGTCCTTCCGGCACAACCGTCGATGGGATCAGAAACTTCCAAAAATTTCAGCCCAGAATTTTTTTTAAGTCTTGGACGACGGACGGACTTACCGTCTGTAAGTGAGATGACGGTCCACAGTCCATGACCGTCGATCAATACTCCCTTAACCCACTGTCTGACAAGAGCTATAAATGACCAGCACGGTCCGTAGGTTGATAATTTGCAGAAAGTTAAAGGGAAATGTAGTTGGGTCAACATGAAATGGTCATAACGCTTATCACAAAATGAATTAGGTGTTCCATGACATACCCATACATAGATAATTGAATTATCATTCCATAGACACCGACCTTGCTAAAATAAAACGTCAAAGTAAAAGGTTATGCCCATTTTAGTAAAGGCCCGTCGAACAGGCCCAGTCGATGGACCCAACGACGAGGCGTCTGTCAATCGACGAAGTGTCAATCCTAGCCGTCGATTGGTCCGACAACAACTTTCCCCGGTTTTTTGAACCTTTCCCACTTTATTTAAACCTAAGTTACGTCGTTTTAACCCTAAATCATCAGATATTATTCTGTTTAAGCCTAGAAATATAATTAAAACATATCTAAGTCTAATCATTCAATCAAAAGTTACAAAATTAGAAGCAAGTAAGGAGAAAAATCTCAAGAACCTTAGTTCGAGAACTCAACATAAAATCATTCATTCCAGCCTCAAAAAATTGAATATATTTCCTTGGATTTCATCACCAGGTATGTGGGATTGCACTAGTGGTTTCCTTTCACCCATTAGATCCCTGGTATTCAGTCAGATTCTTGATTCTATTATCATGAATAAACCTAAGGTCTCTATAACTTTGATAGAACTTCATTAACCTATTAAATACATGTTCCTAATAATATTAGCATGTTATTACTAAGATTATCGCATTAATTTCAGAACCCTAGCTTTGTATTTCTTTAGTTCTTGAATTACACATGCTAGGTCTGATATTTCAGATACTTCAGATATACATGCCTCATTTAAAAATGCATAATTACTAGATTAATTGTTGCATTCTCAAATTTTATGTTCAATTTAAAGCTATCTAGTATTTATAGATTTTAAGACATAATCAGTAAACAATATAAATCCATGGGAGTAGCATAATGATCGAGTTGGACTAGGGTTCAACGTACCCAATCAGTCCCAGAACTAGTAGACAAATATGTTGTAAGTCCCCTCTATGGGCACTCCGTTTAATGATCACGCTAGCATGCCTTTATACCTTTGGCAGGGTATATTGGGTCCTCTAGATGGGGCGTATACATCGGACTCCACATTTAGCTCATGTGGTTTTATTATGGGTTATTAGTAACTCCCATAGTTTAGTCAGTCTTTCTGCATTGACCATTTATCAGTATATTTAGTATTCAATTTCAGCATGCTATAAATTTGTCATTGCTCATCCAGTTAGCTCAGAATTAAGTTTATCATGTCAGATTGTTATGCTTGCATTTATGCTTGTTCAGTTATGTTTTATTTCAACTTTATTCTATCCTACATGCTCAATACCTTTCAAGTACTAATGCATACATGCGCTACATCTTCTCGTGATGTAGGTTCATGCTTTCAGCATCCAGATCACGCATAGATCGATTTTCGATCCTCAGTTCAGCAGATTCACTTGTGATTCCTCATTCTCTGAGGACAACAATTATGAGTGTCATTTCAGTCTATAGTCATCGTGTTTCAATTTTTGCTTGATTTAGCTGGGGGCTTGTCCCAATATGTCTAGTCCAGTTTAGATACTTATTTCTGACATAGTTAGATTCATCTTATCATTGATTCAATATTTCCTTTGTATTAAACTTAATGTTTTCAAATATCGAAGTTTTAAAATATGGGTATTCCCCATCTTTTCAGATTTAATTATGATTTAGCTTCTGCGTTTGTTTATTATATTTAGAATGCTCATGATCATGCTAGCAGGGTTAGCTTGGGATCACTTGTGGTTCTAGGTTCCATGTTCGCGTTTCAGCGGTTAGCTCGGGGCATGGCAAAAGATGGTATCAGAGCTCTAGGTTTAGGTGTCCTAGGATTTCTGAAAAGCCTCACTAAGTAGAGTCATTTTTATGAGTGTGAAGTGCACCACATCTAATGAGAGGGAGGCTATGAAGTATTTTAGGAAAAACTTCACTTTCTTGTTACTTTTATCGTGTGTGAGGTATGATCTTATCCATTCAAACTTAATGTTCTTTGTTTCAGATCATGCATCCTCGTAGAGCTAATTCTAAGAATAAGAATGCAAGGAATGCAAATGCAGCTCCTCCGGTCCCAGATCAGAAAGTCTCCAATGCTG
Organism: Solanum chilense; assembly: GCA_032847665.1. Lineage (NCBI taxonomy): Eukaryota > Viridiplantae > Streptophyta > Magnoliopsida > Solanales > Solanaceae > Solanum > Solanum chilense. The sequence continues at coordinate 41,619,791 of CM064973.1, forward strand.
AGTTAAGAAATTCCATATTGATGTTGGCTAAGAGTATGATTAACCAGAACAATTGTGTTCATGCTCATGTGAATGAAAATTGTTGATCAGTAACAGCAAGGGTCTGTGACTTTATTAGGATGAATCCTACTGAGTTCTTAGGATCGCAAACTAATGCGGATCCTCAGAATTTCTTGGATGAGATCAAGAAGATCTTTAAGGTGATGCAAGTCACTGGGAATGATTGGGCTGAGTTAGCATCATAACAGTTGAAGGATATTGCTCATATATGTTACACATAGTGTATGGAGAATAGGGGTGCAAATGCAGCTCCTATCACTTGGGATTGCTTTAGTGAGAATTTTCTCTACAGGTTTTTCCCGATATAGTTGAGAAAAGCAAAAGCCCAAGAATTCAAGAACTTAAGGTAGGGTAACATGATAGTCCAAGAGCATGGGCTCAAGTTTGACCAACTCTCCAGGTATGCTACTCACATGGTTGCTGACTCCAGGGCTTAGATGAATAAATTTTTGTACGGAGTGTCATATTTGGTTAAAATTGAGTGCAAAAATGCAATGTTACTTGGAGAAATGAACATCTCTAAACTTTTGAATCATTCTCAGAAGGTTGAGGGTGATATGCTTAGGGAACAGACTAAGGAAAATGAGAAGGCTAGGACTAGGAACTATGACTATTCACAGCAGGGTAAGCAGAAGTTTTCGGCTCCAGCCCCTTCATCATCTAGTGTTCCATCCTTGAAGAACAGGTATGACCAGAAGGGTAGAGCACCAGGCTCTAAATCTCAGGGAAGTGTTTCAGGCACAAAGACTTACCCTACTTGCTGTAATTGTGGTAAGAATCATCTGGGTGAGTGTCTTGCAGGAGCAGAGGGATGTTTTGGGTGCGGTCAGTCTGGTCACAGGCTGAGGGAATGTCCTTCTTGACAAGGTTAAGGAGGTGGTAATGGTAGAGTTGAATCTACAAGTTTAGTCGAACCACCAAGTCGCCCAACTCTGTAGGGTAACTCATCTGGTACAGGTGGCGGTCAGCACGAGAACAAATTGTATGGTCTTCAGGCACTCCATGATTAAGAAGGTTCTCCTGATGTAGTCACTGGTACGTTACATGTCTTTGACCTTGATGTTTATGCATTGTTAGATCCAGGGGCTATTCTTTCTTTTGTATCTACTTACATAGTAGTCCAATTTAATGTCAGTCCAGAAACTCTGTTAGAACCTTTCTCAGTCTCTACTCCAGTCTGTGACCCAGTTATAGCTAGGCGGGTATACAAAAATTACCCTTTCACAGTCTCTCCGAAAGTCACCTAAGAAAATGTAGTAGAGTTAGACAAGGAAGACTTTGATGTCATTCTAGGCTTGGATTGGTTACACTCAGATTATGCCTCAGTCGATTGTATTACTAGGATTGTTTGTTTTTAGTTTCCAGACGAGCCAATATTTCAATGGAATGGTAGTAGCTTAGCGCCTATGGGTCAATTTATTTCTTACCTTAAGGCCATAAAGATGATATCTAATGTTTATCTCTATCATCTACTTCAAGTTATGGATTCTAGCCTTGAAACCCTAACACTTGAGTCAGTTCTAGTAGTTTGTGAGTTTCTGAAGTGTTTCTAGAAGATTTTCCAGACGATTCTCCCGAAAGGAAAATCAACTTTGGAATTTATCTCCTTCTAGATACCCAGCCTATTTCTATTCCTCCTTACAAAATGGCTCTAGTAGAGCTTAAGGAATTGAAAGACCAGTTGAAAGACCTTCTAGATAAGGGCTTTATTAGACCTAGTATTTCACCATGGGGTGAACAAGTGTTGTTCGTTAGAAAGAAAGATGGTTCTATCATAATATGCATTGACTATAGACAATTAAACAAGGTCACAATAAAAAATAAGAATCCCATCCCCTGGATTGATAACTTGTTTGATCAACTTCAGGGTGCTATTCACTTCTCAAAGATAGATCTCATATCGGGTTATCATTAGCTCAGAGTCAGAGATACTGACATTGCGAAAATAGCATTCAGAACTCGTTATGGTCATTATGAATTTGTAGTTATGTCATTTGGACTAACTAATGCTCCTGCAGTTTTAATGGATTTGATGAACAGACTGATCAAGCATTACTTGGACATGTTCGTTATCGTCTTCATTATTGATATCCTTATTCACTCTAGGAATGAAAAAGATCATGCAAGTAATTTGAGAATTGTTTTACAGACTCTTAAGGATCGCCAATTATTTGCTAAGTTCAGCAAATGTGAGTTTTGGTTGCAATCCGTTGCTTTCCTTGGTCACATTGTATCTAGTGAAGAGATCCGAGTAGATTAACTAAAGATAGAAGTAGTGAAACAATAGACAAGACCTACCTCTACTAAAGATATCAGAAGTTTCTTAGGTCTAGCGGGTTAATATAGAAGGTTTGTGAAAGGCTTATCGTCCATAGCCTCACCACTAACTAGGTTGAGTCAGAAGATGGTCAAGTTTCGATGGTCAGATGATTGTGAGAAAAGCTTTAAAGAATTGAAAACTATATTAACTACAGCTTCTGTCTTGGTTCTACCAGAGGGTTCAGATGGTTATGTGATCGATTGTGATCTATAAAGAGTTGGCTTAGGCTGTGTGTTGATGCAGCAAGGTAAGATGATAACTTATGCCTCTCGACTGCTTAAGGTGGATGAGAAGAACTATCCAACTCATGACCTCGATCTTACAGTAGTGGTGTTTGCACTCAAGATATGGAGAAACTACTTGTATGGTGTTCTCTTACAATAAGAGTCTTCCAATATGTGTTCACCCAAAAAGAGTTGAATCTTCGCCAGAGGAGATGACTTGAATTCGTTATGGATTATGATATGAGTGTGCATTATCATCCCAGTAGGGTTAATGTAGAAGTAGATGCCCTTAGAAGATTTTCTATGTGTAGTGTATCCCATGTTGAGGAAGAAAAGAAGGATCTAGTGAAGGATGTTCAAAATCTTGCTCACTTAAGAGTTCGCCTTATAAGCATTTCAGAACATAATGTAAAAGTTTAGAATTGGGCATAGCCTTCTTTGGTAGTGGAGGTTAAGGAATAGCAAGACAGTGATCCCATTAGCTTGAACTTAAGAATGCAGTCCACAATCAGAGAGTGAATGTTTTCTCCATAGGGGGAGATGGTTTACTTCGCTACCAGGGTAGATTGCATGTTCCTGATGTAGGCGAGTTGAGGCAGCATATTCTTGCAGAAGACCATAACTCAAGGTATTATGTTCATCCAGATGCCACTAAGATGTACAACGATCTACGGTAAGTCTATTGGTAGAATGGCATGAAGAGCGATATAGCACACTTCGTGAGTAAGTGCCCCAATTGCCGCAAGTAAAGGTAGAACATTATAAACCAGAAGGTATGACTAAAGAGATTGATATTTATACTTGGAAGTGGAATGTGATCAATATGGATTTCATCACAGGGTTACTCATACTCGCAGATAAATGACTGAATTAGGGTGATAGTGATAGGATAACTAAGTCTTCTCGCTTTTTGGCGGTCAGAACTATAGATTCGGCAAAGGACTATGCCAAGATTTGAATTAATGAAATTGTGAGGTTGCATAGGGTTTCTTTGTATATCATCTCAGATAGAGGACCTCCGTTTACCTCACATTTCTGGAACTCATTTCAGAAAGGTCTTGGTATTCAAGTTAACCTTAGTACGACATTTCATTCATAGACGGATGGGTAGGTAGAGCGTACCATTCATACCTTAGAGGATATGTGGATAGCTGGTGTAATCAATTTCAAAGGTAGTGAGGATGATCAACTTCCCTATTATTGTGTTTGCCTACAATAATGGCTACCATTTAAGCATTCAGATGGCCCCTTATGAGGATTTATATGAGCGTAGATGTAGATCTCATGTTGGTTGGTTTGAAGTAGGTGAAGGAGCTTTGATAGGGAGAGATTCATTCCGTTATGTAATGGAAAAAGTGAAACTCATTAGAGAAAGACTTAAGATAGCCAAAAATCATCAGAAATCTTATGCAGATGTAAGGAGAAGGGAACTAGAGTTCTAAGTTAATGATTGTTTTTTTTTTTAAAATTCTCACCTATGAAGGGGGTGATGATATTTGGAAAGAAAGGGAAGCTCACTCCTAGATATGTAGTACCTTATGTGATCTTGAAAAGTGTTGGGAAGGTGGAATGTTAGTAAGAGTTGCCAGCAGAATTAGCAGCAGTGCATCCGGTCTTCCACATCTAACTCTTGAAGAAGTGTGTTGGTGACCATCCTCTATAGTTCCATTAGAGAGTGTGGCGGTGAAAGATAATCTTTCTTCTGAAGATGTACCAATTGAGATTCTTGACCATCAGTTTGGAGGTTGAGGAGAAAAGAAGTCGCTTCAATCAATGTTTTATGGAGGAGTCAGTCTGTTGAAGGAGCTACTTAGGGAGCAGAAGCAGCCATGAAAGCGAAGTATCCTCACCTATTTCCTTACGATTCCACTCAGGCTTGAGGTAATAGTTCCTCTTCAGTTCTCCAGTCATTCATGCTTGAATTCACGCTTAGAATCATGTTCCCTCAGTTTGTACTTGCATTTTTAGCGTATTTGCATGTTATCGGAACTCAATTCATTCCGAAACTCAATTCTCAGTGTTTAGCAGTAGGGTTTGTAGCTATTTCAGCTAGTTTAGTTTTCATTCGAGGACGAATGTTCTCAAGGGGGATATAATGTAACACCCCGTATCAAAAACAAACAAAAAAAATTAGTTTTTCAGAAAAATCTACAGGTGCAACCGACGTGTCCATCGACGAATGTAGCCTCACCCACGTTCAGTCCTGCACAAGCGTCGATGTGATTAAAAACTCCCAAAAATTTCATTACAGAAAAATTGGTTAAGTTTTGGGCGACAGACGGACTTACGGTGCATAGGTCAGAGCACGGTCCATAGTTTATGACCTTCGATTAATACTCCCTTCACCCACTCTCTGACATGAGCTATGGATGACCAACATGGTCCATAGGTGTAATAGTAGGGGGAAAATTTGCAGACAGTTAATGGGAACTGTAGATGGGTCAAGTTCAAATGGTCATAACTCCTATCAACACTGAATTTTGTATCCCATGACCTATCCACATATAGATAATTAGATTATCTTTCCATATCCACCGACCTTTCTAAAATCAGACCTCCAAGTAAAAAGATATGTCAATTTTAGTAAAGGCGTGTAGAACAGGCCCAGTCGATGGACCCAACGATAAGGTGTCGGTCAATCGATGGACAGTCAGTCCTTTCCGTCGAATTTTTCGACATCAACATTCCCAGGGGTGTTTTGTACCTTTCCCACTTCGTTTAAACCCCAGGTTACATCATTTTACCCTAAATCATCAAATTTTAGTAAGTTTAAGCCTATACACATAATTAAAACATATCTAAGTAAAATCATTAAGTAAAATGTTAGAAAATTAGAAGCAAGGAAGGAGAAAAAGCTCAGGAACAATAGTTCGAGAACGCAGTAAGAATCCCTTCGTTCCAGCCTCAAAATCTGAATATTTTTCACTAGATTTAATCACCAGGCATGTGGGATTTCACTAGTGGGTTCATTTCACCCATTGGGTCCCTAGTTTTCAGTCAGATTCATGATTCCATTATCATGATTAAACATAGGGTTTCTATATATTTTATAGAACTTCATAAACCTATTAAATACATGTTCCAAATTATATGATCATGTTACTCATATTATCACATGAATTTCAAAACCCTAGCTTTGTATTTCTTTTCTTCTTGAATTACACATGCTACGACAGATTTTTCAGATACTTCAGATATAAATACCTCAGTTATAAATGCATAACTACATGATTAATTGTTGCATTCTCAGTTTGTATGTTGAGATATCCAGTATTTCATAAATTCAAACATAATCAGTTAATTATATAAATTCATGGGAGTAGCATAATACCGAGTTGGACTAGGATTCAGCGTACCCAATTATTCCCAAAGCTACTAGCCAAGTAGGTTGTAAGTCCTCTCTGTGGAAAATCAATATAGTGATCACGCCAACATGCCTTTATACCTTTGGAAGGGTATATTGAGTCCTCTCGATGGGGTGTATATATCGTACACTTTATTTAGTAGCTCCCACAGTTCAGTCAGACTCTCTGCATTGACCATTTATCAATATATTTATTATTCAATTTTCAGTATGTTATAAATTTGTCATTGCATTCAGTTAGCTCAGAATTCAGTTTATCAGGTTAGATTATTATACTTGCTTTTATTCTTGCTCATTTATGTTTTATTTCAGCTTTATTCTATCCTACATGCTTAGTACCTTTCATGTACTGACAGAGACATGCGCTACATCTTCTCGTGTGTAGGTTCAGGTTCTCAGTATCCAGATCACGCATAGATTGATTTTTGATCTCCTGTTCAGTAGATTCATTGGTGAGTCCTCATTCTCCAAGGACAACAGTCATGAGTGTTATTTCGGTCTTTAGTCATTTAGTTTCAGTTTTTTCTAAATTTAGCTGGGGACTCGTCCCGGTATTTCTAGTCCATTTAGAGGCTTATTTTAGACATAGTTAGATTTAGCTTAGTATTGTGTTAATATTTCCTTTGTATTAAACTCATTGTTTTCAAATATCTCAATTATAGAATATGACTATTCTCCATATTTTCAGATTTAATTGTGATTTGGCTTCCGCATCAGTTAATTATCTTTAGTATGCTCATGATCATGCCAACAAAGTTAGCTTTATATCACCTGTGGTTCTAGGTGAGGGTAGCTCGGGACGTGATAGCTTTGCTTTATTTTGTTGCTACTCTGTGTTTTTTGATGCCATATGTGGCTATGAGATTTGACGTTTGTATGGATATGTTATTAGACCCTTTCCATATCTCTACTCTTATCAATTAATCCACTATTACTGAGCGAGTCTATAGATATTTTCATGTATCCGTGCCCCATAGACTTACTTATGTTGACCTAATAGAGCTTGATATTTTCAATTTCGATGTTACTCTTGGTATAGATTTGGTCAATTATTGTTACTCTTATGGTTATTGTTTAACTCGAGTGGTTAAGTTTCAATTTCCAAAGAAGCCCATCCTATAGTACAAGGGGGAATTTCTATGACTAAGGGTCATATTGGTTCTTGTCTTCAAACTAGAAGAAAAATAATTTCGAAGGGTTGCATATATCATCTTGTACAGGTTAGGAATACAGATGCTTAAAGTACTAGTCTTAAATGGGTCCCAATTGTAAATGAATTTCCGTGAGTGTTCTAGGATGATCTAGCCCATGTACCTCCCAAAAGGGAAATAAACTTCAGGGTTGAACTTCTCCTAAATACGCTACCTATTTCTATTGCTCGTTACTGTATGGTTTTGGAAGAAACCAAAGATTTAATACATCATCTTGAAGATTTGTAAGATAAAGGTTTCATCCGACTGAGTATCTCTCCACAGGGAGCTTAACTTTTGTTTTTTCACAATAAGGATCGTTCACTTCACCTGTGTGTTGACTACTGATAATTAAACAAGGTTACCATCAAGAAAAAGTATCTTCTTGCATGGGTAGATGATGTTTTTTATCAACTCCAATGAGAGAGTTATTTATAAAAAATCAACCTCTGATTGGGCTATCACCAATTGAAGATGAAATACCGAAAAAGACTTTTTTTCACTTGGTATACTCATTACGAAATTTAGTTAATGTCGTTTTGCTTAAATAATACTCCCATGCATTCATGGACTTGATGAATAGAGTGCTTAGAAAAAATCATGATATGATTGTAATTGTGTGTATTGATGACATGCTAATTTATATACAGAGTGAGGATATGCATGCCGACCATTTGATGATTATGTTTCAAGTTCTCAAGCACCAAAACTATTTGCAAAGTTTATTAAATGCGAGTTTTGTTGACATACTTGTCCTTTCCATGTAACATTTTTCAACTAAGGGTATTAAGGAAGATCGGAAGAAGACAAATGCGGTTAAAAGTTTGCCTAGTCTTCTATTACCAATAGACATTCAAAGTTTTTGGGTTTGACTTAATTTTTTACAAGGCTTTTGAAAGAATTTTATGTGCATTGGCTACATCAACCCAAAAAGAAATTTAAGTTATTATGGTCACAATAATGTGTGAAGAGTTTTCAAGAGTTGATAGATAGACATACCTCTAGTGCAATTTAGTCTTCACAAGAAGGTTACATCTGGGTTGTTATTTATTGTGATGCTTCAAGTATTGGACTAGGATGTATTCTTATGAAAATTGAGAAAGTCATTACCTATGCTTCAACACAACTTAAGATTCATTAAAAGAACTATCCTACTAATAATTTGGAACTACCAACGACTTGTTTTGCCTTAAAGATTTTGAAGCATTACTTATGTGGTGTCCACGTTGATGTCTTGACTGACCAAAAAAGTTTTTAATATGTGTTCGAGTAAAAAGATCTAAAATTCATTAATATAGATGGCTAAAACTATAGAAGAAATATGATATTAGTGTCCTTTATTACCTGGACAAAGCCAATGTGGTGGTCGATGCCTTAAGTGGAATTACTAGTGTTGTACATGTTATTGCTAGTAAGAAACAATTGATTCATGATGTTCATAGACTACTCATAGGTACTAGTTATGTTCATTAAAGTGAAGGTGGGGTTAATTTTCATAATGGTGCAGAATCATCTTTTGTGTCGGATGTGAAAGCTAAGCAATGTGTTGATTCAGTTTTGGTTGAATTGAAGGAACCGGTGCATAAAAAGTTCGTTGAGGCTTTTTTCAAAGGGTAGATTATGTGCTAGGATATCAAGGCCATTTATGTTTTCCCAATGTTAATGATTTGAGAAACAAAATGTTATCATAATCCCATAATTTTTTATATTACATTCACCCGGGAGACAACAAGATGTATCGTGACTTGCGGGAGGTCTATTAATGGAATGGGATGAGAAATGATGTAGATGAATTTGTTGCTAAGTGAGCTTATTATAAAAAAGTTTAAGTTGTAAATCACAAGTCAGGAGGTTTGTCCAAAGTTATTAGTATTCATAGTTAGTAAAGAGAAGATTTGAATTTGGAATTTATTGTTTGTTTACCCCACAATCAGTGGCGACATGACTGGATTTGGGTTATTATAGATTGTATGACAATGTTTGCTAATTTGATTCCTTTGAAGGATACTTATTTGGTGAAGTATAATGATAAATTGTATCGAAGGGAAATGTTTAGGTTTCATGGAGTTCCTGTATCAATTATCTCTGATCGAACTACCCAATTTACTTTCAATTATGGAAGTTTGTCCACAAAGGCCTTTGTACTCATGTGAAGATTAGTACGACCTTTCATCCTCAAACTGATGGACAAGAGGAGCATACTATGCAAACTTTGGAAGATATATTTACAGATTATTTGATTGATTTCAAAATGTAATTGGGATGTTCATTTTCATCTGATTCAGTTGGCATATAATAGTAACTATCTTCAACTATTTTTATGGTCCCTTTGAGTCACTTTATGGTATGAGGTGTTGGTCTCTTATAGTTTTGTTTGAAGTTAGTGAAGTTTGTTTGATAGGTTTCGAGTTCGTACATAAGGCTATGGAAAATATTTGGCTAAACGGTTCAAAGTCAACAAAAATCCTAAGTTGAAGTTAGAAAAAGAGATATTGAATTTTATGTTGATGATTAGGCTTACTTGAAAATTTCAACTATGAATGGTGTAGTGAGAATTGATGAGAGATGGACGCTTAGTCCCTAATATGTAGGCCCATATAAAAATTTTGAGCCGTATTGGTTAAGTCTCTTATGAATATGATTTGCCTAATGATTTAGCATCAATACATTAGGTTTTCCATGTGTCCTTATTCAAGAAGTCGTGTAAGGGATCTGAGATCTATTGTATTATGCTTCAACAACTCCAAATGAAGGGAATGTTTGGGGTTCTTGCTAATGAGGATCCCCATGACATAATTCACCTATTTGTGGATGTATGTGCCCGTTCACTTTGAAAAACATCACCCAAGTGTCCATTTGATTAATGCTTCTTCCTTTTTAATGATGGGGGAGGTTTTGAAATTGTTGTCTAAACTACAAAGGGACTCAATTACTATTTAGCATGATTTATGAGTCCTCATATTGGACTCATTTCGATCCTTATTTATATTGAAATAGTGTCCTCAACTGCTCATTCTATCTCAATATCTAATGAAAAATCTTAAGTTTCAGGTATTTGATGTTTTAGTGAATGCATGGTCACTTAAGCGCGAAACCAGAAAAAAAGATGAAAAGAGATGAAGAGGATCACCTAAGCATATTCAAGTATACTTAGCGATCAGCCGAAAGGATGTATATTTCCCTTTTGTTTCAGCAAGCGAAGCCTTAAAGAAATGGATCAAAAAGGCGATCAAAAGGATCAGTTGGCGCTTCGCCGAATAGTTCCAGAAAGAAGAATTATTCTGCCCAACAATCCATAATGCATAGACGCTGAAGGCAAAACACAAAGGGTAATGATCTAGAAGAAGGGAAAATCACCTAATTACTCGGCGTTCGCGACTAGCCTCGCCAACAAAAATTTTGATATCTATGAATATTAAACTCTTTATTATTTTTAGAGGAGGAATCAAAATTTTGTAATTTTGAGACTTAGCTTTTAAGTTTAATATTTTTATTTCAAATTTGGAGAGGGTTTTGTGGGAGACTTGAAGAATGCGGTCGTCTTCCTTTAATCGGAAGTGGGTCTTCTCCGTTCTTCTTCTTGTGTTCATATTAAGGGTTTATTTCTTATACTCATTTGATTTTCTTATCATTATAGGTGTATATGGTAATTGCTTGTTGTGTGGCTAAAACCCCCATTCTTTGTGTCTGATTTAGCAAATATGTGTTGATATTATGATTTTCTCTTGCATGTTGATAGAGTAAAGGCATATTAATAGTAATTTCACCTAGTGATGTGGTTTATTTAATAGGTTTTAGTTGCAAATTTAAAACCAAGCATCTATTTTAGGATTGCTCGAGAGAGAGGTCGTGAAACCAAGACCGCGAGACTGATGGCCTAAGGAGTTGGGGGGGGAGCATGAGGTTCAGCCCGAGAGGGTGAATATTAGTCCCACATCGTAACACTCATACTCGAAAGAGCGGTGGGAAGGGGTAGGGTGGTCTTCATTAGATGCGTGGGTGTGCGATAGGAACCCATTTGATATGGGGTTTGTTTCCAAAGAAGGGATTTACTCTAACCTAAGGCCTAGAATACTCATCATTATCTTCGAAATTTCATATCGAACACATGTACCCAATGGTTTAATTCTACATATATTGCGATCACAACCCAAGAACTTTTCCCTATACTTGATCCCCTTTTGTTTTTACTATTTTTATAAAAGTTATGTCAAACCCCTTTTGATATTTGACACTTCAATGTAAAAAATTAAATTACTTTGCTTTAATAAGATAATTTCTCAAACTATTACTTACTAGAACGAAAAGTCTAGTTTAAATTCAATTTTTACTACCGTTCCTTTGGGACACGCCCTAAGCCCTTGGTTGGGTTACTATGCTCACTTTGTTTCATAGATATTCAGACTATTAGGCTAATTTTGTTGATTAGGATATCACAAGTAGAATCAATATGGCGCCACTAATAGGGAGTGGTGTCATATGAACATGTAGTTCACTTGAGTTTTGTTCTTTTTAGTGTAGTTTACAAATTTATTTTTACTTTTGTTTTTGTTTCTCCTTTTGTTTTATTTTTCCTTTTAGTTGTTTGTGTTTAAGGTCCTCTAATCATGGATTAAGGAGTCGGTGGAAATTCAATTGAGGAAGATCGAGAGTTCGAGGCTGACTTCAAGCTAACAACGCTGGTATCCCATCTAAATGACTTGACACCAAAATATTTGAGGTGGAAAGCCAATGCAAATTCCAAAGGAAGTATATTCCTATTCATGGGCCGAATAAGTCTAGAGAAGATGAAAAGAGTCGTGTTGAGGTCACACTTCAAATCATTCATCAAAAGATTACTAATCAAGATCGAGTGTTGGACGAAATGAGAGAGAATTTTAAAGCGTTAAAAAAAATTATTGGATCATACTCTAGAAAAATTCACTACATCAAATCATTCCTGATGTTTTCCATGACTCATCTCCACCCTGACAATATATTGGATTTATCTAATGACACTAGGTCTAGCTCTAATATCAAAGAGTGAGCCAGGACCTATGTCGATCAACAATGTTAAATAAGGACTTCTTGGTAGGCAACCCAAGGTTAACTATATGATTTTACTTCGTTAAATAATGGTGTATTAATGTTGCTGAATCCATTCCTCGAGAAGCCAAACAGGATGGCGAGCCTAGCTGAACTCCACCGTTTGGTTCAATATATGAGTAGTATAGAGAATGTACAACTTGGAGAACTTGAAAGGAGCTCGGTGAATCGCCAACCTTCTACGCGATCTCGAAGCAGACCACTGATCTCACCATAGAAAATTGTATACTTTAACAAAAGGCGAGATAAAAGACTGCCCCGTATCACCGAGTGGTTCGGTAAGTACGTTTAATATCTCCAAATGGGAGAGAACCCAACGGTTATATAAGGTCCAAAGGTCAAATTTTTAGTCTCTCATTTTCCCTCGTCTCAAACTCTACAAGATCACACCAAAGTTTTTATTTTCTATATTTTCATCTTGAATTAATATTTTAGATAGTAATTAGTGTGTGGGGTTGGATTTCTTTGTTGCCTAACATTACAAAATATTATCGGATTACTAATGAAGGTTAGTCTCTAAAACCCCAAATCTATTTTCAATAATTTTGAACTCATTTGCAATCATATAGTATCAAGATGAAGTGTGTTAGGTCGCTATGATAGAAATAAGTTATCGATATGTTATTTGTAATTTGAATGATTTTCCTGAAATGCTTAAATATTCAAATGTCTTGGTGTTTATGATTTGTATTGATTAAAATTGCAATGGGTGCTGCTTAATTGTTGTTATGTTGTTTTGGTGAATTCTAATTAACCCAACATTTGTGCTAAATAACGAAAATTATCCAATGAGGGAATGGGTGACAACATTCTTAAGGATAATCATAGTTAAATGGTCTAATTTATTAAAATCGAAAGAGGTCTGAGTTCCCTGAGGTAAAGTGAAGTATGGGTCTTTTATGAATTTCATGTCTTCATGCTTTGATTTTTGTTTTGAAGATTGTAGGACGGTTTTGAATATTTGATTTAGAAATGTACACATTGTGTCATTCGGTGAGTTAAGTCGACCTCACTGAATGATTTGGCGGTTCACCTACTTATTATAGATCGCCCTTAACTCTTTTCCTTCGTGTTATAAGATCAGTAACTTTCGGCGGACACACAGGTGTTCACCGAAAGTAGTGGGAGATTCGCCGATAGGATTTTAGATCACCTTTTACATGCCCCTTTTTCCTTCTTCACTGCGTTCATAGGCGGACAACCTTGTAATCGTTAAACAATGTCGGCATTTTGACGAGTAGAATTTTCCACCCCCATTTTTCCTAGATTTCAAGCTAATACACTCGACGAGCTCGACAAAAATAACCAAATATATTTGGTGAATCGCCTTGTGGAAAAGCGAACCTGTCTGCAACAAATTCTCGTGTTTGCATTTTATTGTTATTTTGACTAATCACAGCCATAAAAATATATAGGACGCACCAACTATAATATGTAACCCAAAATGAAGGAAACTCTAGGGTATTCGTATAAATGAATGGGGTTAGAGTCCTCTGAAGAGGGGAGGAGAAGAACTCAAACCAAGCAAAGGATGAAATAAAAAAATAGTGACAAAGAAAAGAGTAGCCGCTGAGGTAAATATTGAGTGGGATGAGCCAGAAGATGATTAGTTACTGGTACACAGAAAACAAAGGCTTAGGAACACGCCCGAATCCTCAGCTAACAGTTTTGCGATTAGAAACTTGAGAGAAAATACTAAAACACAAAATCTTGTGTGAGGTTTTATATTTCACCCCTGTAATTAACAAATTAAAGGTTTAAACAAAGTGAGTATTATAACTATTGATTTTCATGTTACTAATGGTTGATATCATAAAATGTATAATTCTATTAATCTTTCTGATGGGTGGCTAAAACCCTAATATCTAAGAGTGTAATTATGGGGTTGCGTGTTGACATAAATTATTGGTATGTTGTATTTCTGTGTTTTTCTGGTTAATTTAAATGAATTTTAACTAATTAACAAGTTGGTAATTTAGAAATTAAGGTGTCCAACGTAATTCTACGTTAGATTTCAAATTGGAGTAAGAGTGGGTAAATATTTCGGTGCTTGTAATATTTGTAAAACTATGTAATTGAAGCAAGGTATTTTGAGTTGTTGAGTTTTGCACATTGATGACAGGAAGAAGATTTTATGTATTGATTCTATAAGATTGAAAGAAGACTAGTTTGATGAAAGATGACCAGACATATTTATAGTTTTTAGTTATCATTGAGAAATAAATTTTTCCCCTATTTAGTATTAATGCACTCCCTTACACCCCTAGATCTACTTATTCTTGTTTAATTCCTATTTTCTTTATTTGATGATTCTTACGTTATTTAGATACTACATGATATATGTTTGGTGAATGATTCACCCAAGTTCCCTTTCACTAAAATTAGATTAGTTGCATTTTTATTAAGTAAAATTGGATCCTTAATGATAAACTACTCAATGTGGTGTTCGAACTTAGCTCTTAGTTGGGTAATTTTATATACAATGACTGCTTACTCTTTTAATTGTTTTTGAAGAGTAGTTTGAGCGTTATCACCTGCCTGTTTAGAATGGTGACATGATCATACTCAAAACTCAATTACTCATAAAACTGAGCCAAATCCCAGTTAAGAACGCAAGACTCATCTGGGATATAGTGTATGATCCTAGAGATATGAAATATCGGGTTCACACATAAAAGATCTTGAGGTAAGGCTACTCATAAAACACCATCCCAACTCACCCAAGATATTCAAAGGACTTATAAATCTGGGGTTTACTTGCCCTTCCTCCAAAACATTATCACGTCATTCATGGGCTACTAATTGGAACATAGGATCACCAATTATGAACTCCAAAGGTCGTAGACTTAAAATAGCATAACTCTTTCGTCTACTCAAGGTAGTATGGAGTTGTTTCTGGATCAGATCGACACTATCCATAGAATCTCTTATAAGTTATTGCCTTCTGTTTGAAGGTCAAAAAGATCAAACTAGACCACTAGAGAATGAAATCTCAAGCCATATATTTCCTTGAAAGTTGTCATCTGAATACTCTAATAGTAGCTATTGTTAAATGAAGACAGTACTAAAACCAAAGACGGATCCCACTGGCCAATGAAATCAATAAAGTAGGACTAAAGCACGTCCAATAAAACATAAGTAGTCTATCCTGGCTAGCAATCTACCTAAGGAAAAAAAGTTATACTAAGCTCCACCTGAGTACCCAACTCACTCTCAATGGATCCCCAAAAATGCAAGTGAACTGAGTGCCATTGTCTATTATGATAGACACTGGTCTCCATGCAAACAACTGATCTCTCTTAGGTAAATATTAGCCAATCTGTAGGCAATATGATTAAGTAAAAAGTTAGCTGGTTTAGTCCATTGATCTACGATGATATAAATAGAAATCAAAACCTCTAATGGAAAATGGTAAGCCTACAACAAATTTCATGGCTATACACTCCTTTAATTCGGGAATGGGTAGCCACCGAGTAAATCTTCATGGTCTCTAGTTCTTGGACTTTACTTACTGAAAGTTCAAAGCACCCAGACATGAAGGTTGTGATGTCCCTCGTAAACTCGCACCACAAAATTTGGTGCCATAGATCATAATACATTCACAACATCTGGATGGATGGAGAACATATAAAAATGGGACTCATGAAGAGTCAACCCAACTAACTCAAAAAATGTAGGATCATGAATATTATTTTGAATCCTAAATATACACTCCATGTGTATGTCACCGTCCTAGCTTACCACTAAGAACACTGTCCCGAATCACTCAATTGTGGATCCTATATTTGGTTTGCCTGAATCTTCTCTATCAAGAAAAATCTAGCCTCCCCACAAGAAAGAACACTATGTGGCGCAGAGATATCAAGGCTAACCATCTTTTTTTTTGCTAAGGAAATGTTGTATGCAGTCATAGGTCAATCCCTTCACAACTAACAAAGACAAACTCTCCATGCAACAACCTTTTGGCTTAAGGCGTCTACTACCACAATAGCCTTGCCTAGGTGACTGTAACACCTCAAAAACCAGATCCATAAAAATAATGTAGAAACTCACTTGAAGTAGTGATCCAGGACGGAGTTAAAAGACCGTAATAGGTTTCATGCTCTGAAGACCAGCCCTTGGTGGGGAGTTGGATTCCACCGGTTGTTGATATTAGACCGTGAACATATTTCATGGGTCTTGGTCTTGACGATGGAACGTGATTGCTTCCGTAGAGGTTGTGGAAGTAGGCTTCGTAGAGATCATCTCGGACCCGAGCCTAAGTGAATACCACGAGAACCTTCATTGTACGTGGTCCTTCCCATAGATTGTAGTATGGTCTATAAAGCAAGGCCTTCATACCGTAGGACCTATTAAGGACCACGGGGACCTTTACGGTCCATGATGATTCACATTATCTGTGGTAGGGCGCGTGAAACAGACACCATAACATAGAGCTCACTCGATCAAAGACCACGACCTTGTTCAAGGTTCTTTTCCCCTTTCACGATCTGTGAAAGTGGTCATGGTCAGCCCCGCTAGTAGTTTAAGTCAGGGGTCTTTTTATCTTTTCCTTTTTCATTTGACGACAATCACAACCACGTCAACCTCCACGACCGCATCCATGTCACGACCATATCCACGACCATGACCAAATTAGGGTTGTGGCTTTTTCCATGCATAGTATGGTGGGTATACGCCTCATTCACTTTAGGAAGTGGTTCATATCCAGTAGGTCGATTCTCATAATTTTTCATTGATAAATAATTTTTTTGCTCAGCCACAAGAAAATGTGAAATTACTTTAAAATACTTTTTTATTGTTGCTGCAAGAGCACATTCTAGGCATGAAAAGTGGAAAAATGTCTTTTCCATCATATCAATCTCACGAACCGTTTCTCCATATAATTTAAACTGAGCAGTGATTCTAAGATGACATGAATTATACTCATGTATAGACTAAAAGTCTTATAGCCTTAGATGCATCCAATCATATTGTGTCTTTGGATGTATTACCATCTTCAAGTTGTCATATCTTTCTTTTAGGTTTTTCTACTAAACAACTGGATCCTTAAATGTCAGATATTTGATTTTCACAATCTCATCAAGATGATTACGCAAGAATATCATTGCTCGAGCACAATTTTGCATTGATGCCTTATTTTCCTCTTTTATGGTGTCTCCAAGACCCATTGCATGAAGGTGGATTTCAGCATCCAATACCCATGAGGTAGTTCCTGCCCGAACTTTGCAGTGTAATGAACTGTAGTTTCTTTAGATTGACCATTAAAATTAAAAACAAAAGAATATATAATACCTTATTAATTCTTCAAACCTAACCTTCACTTTTTTACAAAGTAGAGTCTCATGTTGATAACATGTTATGAAATTATAGAATAAGAAGAAGAAATTAGAGATAAGAGAATAGAAGACTTATTCTTCTTCTTGATGAATGATTTTACAATGAAGAGGAGTCCTCTATTTATAGGGGAAATCTAACTTGGTCCCCAAGTAGGACTCTTAACCATATCCTAAAAGGACTCCACATTATAGACATTCACTATAATACAAATACTTTATAACAGGTAATTTAATTTTTTTAATTATTCATTACCGTATAATAGACATTCATTATTTTTGTAACAAAATTCTAGTTTCGTATTGTTTTGTAGTTTTTCTGTTTCTTTATAAAATTTATGTCATGAAAAGTTAAAATAGTAGAATAGTCAAATGAAGGTCTAATGATAAGTTGAATTTTAAAAATTCAATGATATTTGGTGAAGTCAGTAATAAAATGATATTTTATACTTGAGGCAAGTAAAACAAAGAGGATGTGTCTTGAAATAGTTATTAGCCACAATGTATTTTTAGTACAGCTTCTTAAATTTCACTATTATTTCATTCTTATGTTTCATTTATTTTTATTTTTTACTTTAAAAATTTAAATAGCTAATTTATATAGATTGTGTTGCACTTATATTGAAATGTTTTTTATCAATTCATTGAGATAAATTTTATATGGAAATTTAAAATAATTATTAAAGTATGATAGAATCATCAATGATATTTTTATCAACTATATCTATGGCAAAAAATACATCCTTTTTTAGTAACTTATCCCTTCATTCTTATTAATCTGATTAATAAATGACATTCTACCTATTACTAAATATCATCTTTGAAACAACAAAAATAAGCATCATCTTTCTAACAACAAAAAACAAAATTCATTCTTAGAATTTTTTTTTTAATATCATCATTAACACCATGTCAGACTCTATTTATAATTATTCTAATCCTAATCACAATTATGATGTCTTTTTTTTAGGATGATACATATCATGATGTGAAAAAACATGACTATGGTGATACACCACCGAAGAAGACTATGGTGATACCCCGCCTACTTCTAGCTCAGAGAAAAAAAGAAGAAGAACAAGAATAAAAAGGAAACCACGAAGGAAAAATATTGTTATGAGGCCGACGAGGATGACTAGGCCGAGGCTAATGATGAAAATAATGCTTGATTTATCTAGAAATTTATTGTAATGCTTCATATGACCATGTATATATCCATAGTATTTTGTTCTAGTGTATTTTATCTTCTGTTTTTTTCTCTTCCAGTTTGGTTTTTTTCCTCTTGTTGATGAATTTATTAAATAAACTCCCTTTTGTTTTATAATACTTTGATTCATTGTATTTCTTTTTTATTTCATTTCAGAGTTCTCTATGAATTTAATACTTATATAAGCGATTTACTAGATGAGACATAGGTCCAACATTAAGATTTAATTTTTCCATATAAATGATTTGATTTAAGTATTTTACATAAGGTTTGATGTTTCATTTACAACAATCATTATATAATATCAAATTAACTATAGACAAGGTGATGTGACACACCTAACCTTCAATTGCATTTATCTATTTTTTTTAAGTCTTTTTATTTTTTTTCATTTTAAAATAATTGTGATATGTAAAAAAATTTATTCGTAAATCACTTAATTACACACGTTAATTCGGTATTATTATAATTTATTACTTAGTTATTATTGTAATGTAATGATCGAGACAATGAAAAGTTGTGGCTTATGAGGACAACAAACAATAGTAAAATAGTTAAAAAGAATTTCAAAATAATATTTGTTTACCCATTAAACAAAGCACGCAAAAACAAGTTCTTTAAAAATATGAAATTGGCATAGGTTTATTTGGAGTGTAATGATTTTCACATTCACTTGATGTTAGAAATATTATTTTTTGCGTTTAATTTTGGAGTAATGATATTAATATAAATGATATTTCATATGTTAATTGCAATAATGTATTGTGTCAAAATTGTTGATTAGTTTTAGTATGTGACGTCAAGAACCTGCACTCTTTTCAAATGTTCAAGCTTACAAGTTACTTCAATATGATAAAGTAAAGATAAATTTATCAGTTTTTTTTTGCATATCAAAGACCAAATAAATAATAATTAACTATAAAGTAATTATGGGTACATTCTTTTAATCCCACATGCAATAGTAGTAATTAAATGATTACGATATTTACATTTTATCTTTTTGTGTGTTAGTTGCATCCCATTTCACCATCTTAACTCATATTTACGTACCTATTTGATTTATATTTTCAATAATATTCATCTCACGTATTTTTTTATATTCATAACCCGCAAATATTTACTGTAAGACATTTATGGTATTCTTTCTTTTTATCAATATAATTAATTTTGTTAATATTTTCGACACCTATAGAATATTATATTTTTCATTTAAATATAATATGATCCTTTTCTATTCAAGATGACTACATGGTTTATGGGGAGTATGAGTTATCTGAACTCTCCCCCATATCAGTGTTCAATACTACTACCAAAATATGATACTAGCTCATATGTTTAAAAGCATACATCTTTCGGTGGTTTTAGATAATTGCAACTTAGTTCAAAGACTATCTTGGAAATCAAAGTTTTCCCTCTTGCTTAATTGGGAAAGCATTTACTCTTTTATGAAAACTAACTCAAAGGCTCTTTGGAAATCTCGGTTTTCATTCTTATTTGAATGCGAAAACAATTAAAAATTCTTGGGAATATTTAGTTCTAATAAACTTCTTTGAAGAAAAGAACTTCAAATCTGAACTTTTTGCTTAACTTGGAAACTGAATTCTTAAAACAAGTTGAAACGTTTGTAAAAGACTTCTGAAAATCTTTAAAATATATCCTGACTTAACTATTGAGTTCTTGACTTGACTTTTAACTTCTTGACTTGACTCTTGACTTCTCTTTAATTGAATTATGGACTCAAGGATCATGATTTGTGATAGGAAAGATCTCATGATGTGTGGAATAATTTTAGATATAAATAACAAGATTGTTGAAGAATCTTTGATAAGAACTTGAATAGAAACTTGACACCCTATTTTTTTGGAAATCTCTATGGTCAAAAATTATGATTTTCATTAGTAATGATGAAAATCTTATTGTTTTGAACCTTTTATTAGTCAAGAAATTCGTTAGGATTTTCTTAGAGGTAATAAAACAAAAACAATCCTTTTTAATGTTTTCCCGTGGATTAATTACTAACAACACTGTATAGGTTACGAAAATAGTCATAACTTTTTACTCAAAAATCAGATTGACACACAATTGGTGACTTTGCAATGTAGATTTAATTACCTCTAGTTGGATAACTTATTTTTCACGCAACTCCGATAAAGAAACTTTAAGAACACTTATCAGGAACTCATCAAGAACTTAAATCCTTATATTTTAAGAATTAAATTAAGTTGAATAAATCATGATTGGTGTATGGGTGAATAAACTCAACACTATGGAAGCTCACATACATCATTGGGATCAACCGCGATTCTTGAACGTTCTTGATGAATCTGGAATTTTCTTCCCTTTTCTCCTTCTTTCTCTTTTTCCAAGACCTAGCTTGAAATTCACTTTTCTAAACTGACTAAAATATGAATTTACCCAAATTAAAGTTGTAAAAATAAATTAAATAAGTTGGGATGGAAAAGACCAAACTACCCTTCTAAAATCCAGTTTTCAGATTTTCCTTATTCCAATAGCCCAACTTCCAAAGGTTATAATTCACTCATATGAACTTGGAATCATGCAAGCTCAGCGGCATTGGAAATATCATTTCGAGATATTTGAAACCATATATGAATACACCAAACTCTTGTTGTTCTAGGTGTTTTGGCCGTTTGAAGTTGATCAAAAGCTCATTTTTTTTCAAATTGAAATAAATTTCAAGATTTCCATTGTTTCAAAAAATTCACTATTTCCAATTCTTAGCTTCTTTCCACTTATTTCAAATTGTTAGATATTATAATTTTGTTCATTTTATATTTGATCAACTAATGTCTTATATAAATAGCGAAGATTATATTTACACTTTAATTTGATTCGAGAAGAAAATTCTTTAATGTCGATTGATCGTCGGGAGGATATGTCAACATAGGCTCGACAAATCATGTACTGATTCTGTAAATGTTTTAGTCAACAATTTTTTATGATTAAGTTCATGGGTTCACCAAGAGCACGTGTTAATATATATATATATATATATATATATATATATATATATATATATATATATATATATATATATATATATATGTGTGTGTGTGTGTGTGTGTGTGTGTGTGTGTGTGTTTACTTTAATATAATATGAAATTCTTGATAATTTTAATTTTATAAAGTTTTACCGTCTACATGTCTTTTGAGATTATATTTGCCTTAGGCCCCCCAAATTTTAGGGGCCCAAATTCTTGTTATGATCAAATTATGCTTTAAAATTTTTATAGAAAAATTAATTATTTATGATAAGATATATAACTTTTTATAAGATAAATTATTTTATCCACTTTAACATCTTTTGTACTTTGTTACAAATAAGAATTGATAGTGAAAAATGTTGGACAAGGTGAATTAGAAATTCTTTTTTATTTCTTTTTAAATTTTAGTTTCAAACATTACGAGAGTATAAGCATATTAAAATGAGGTATAACAAGTTCTTACTCTTATATTTATTCAATATTTTTCAACATATTACTTATAGCACTATGTTAACAATACATATAGTAATTGCTTCACTTAAAGGATGTTTTTCAATGTTGAGTTGATAAAATTTAACCTAAAACTAGTTACTGAAAAAACAATATTATGTCCGAATAATTTCCATATAAATAGTGTAACAAAAATAAGTTTTGAATAAATACGTATATAAAATATATTTTATTTTAGGCCGTGAATTAAAATTTTTCTTTAGCCCCCAATTATGTTGATTCGCCCCTGATTACGTGTTGCTAATCCCTAATTTAATTGTGACTATTGATAACAATTTTTTTTAAAATTTAGTTTAATCATTCATACATTGTTCTCATTGCTACGAAAGAATTGATTTAGATTCTGGATAGATGTCTGCACTCTTTGAGATTCAACCCCAACTCTTAGTTGGGAATTTTTTTTTGACCAAGTATTATTATATTTTGAATTAGTTTTATAGAGTAGTTTCAGCGTTATAACAATGTCTTATCGGGAGAGGACTAACGTTAGGGTCACACCCACCTACTCTAATGATATTAAGAGGATTCAAGCACATTAAATGATAGATGATGCGGTGAGGCGAAATTCGCCACTACCAGACGTTACCCTTGTATTAGACCTTACTATACTTCTTTCCATTCCTTCCTAAGCTTCAGTTGGTGTAATAGTCCCACCCGAGTAAGAGAAATCCTTCCTAATAACAATTTTTTTCCGTTTTGTTGAGGCATGATGAGGCCATGCCTATAAACTTTCTCCTCTAATTGAGCCATCAGATACCATTCAACCTTTATCTTTATGTTCAACCTCTACATATGGTGCACCTGCCTCGGTAAGTTGACCTCCATTGACCCAGATATTGATCTACCAGAAATCTTCCATATTCGGTTGATGTGAGAGCATCTCGTGTATATATTGAGATTCCCAAGTTTATTGAGAGGGGCATTGAGAATGCATTACTGCTATTAAGAGGACAGATGGTGCAATTTCAGAACACTCTAGCATCATAGAAGGAAAACTAAGACAATCTCACCTCTAGGATGGAGGAGACGGAGAAGAGTGAGGGTCAAGCCAGTGAGGTAACTAAGAATAGGGGAGAGATTTTTATGTTTCGGGTTGATGTAGATTAACAACATTCCACTTAGATTTTCATTCTATGGGGAGAAGTCCCCTTACCTAATATCCCCAAGGTTGTCCCTTCTTTCCAGGTTAGAGGTGATGCACCTAGCAATATGGCTAAGAAATCTAACAATAAAGTTGATGAGGTTGGTGATGAAGAAGAAAAAGAGACTTATCAGGATGAGGATTTCGAGTGGATGAGTGATAGACCGTTGAGATGCTAACAGAGATTCATGCTATAGAGGATACGATAGTGCGTGCCAGATTAAAGAAATCCCGTTTTGAGATTTCAGCAGTTAGGGCTAGTGGAGTTTCTTCAGACGCCACCGTTCTTCCTAAGGATATGGTAGGCACTGATGCCTAAGGTGATGCAAGTATTCTGCCTCGTACTTCTATTTATCCCCTCAAACACTCTAGACAGAGCAATTCACATGCATAGCCTGTCAGGGGATCCTTATATGTCACTCTCCTCCCGTAATTATATATTTTATCACATTGAGGATACTTTTATTTTATTTCTATTGGGTGAGGGAACTTGTGCCTATATTCCTCTTTATAAATACATTTTGTTATTTTCAACTTTATTTTGATACATTTGTAGTATTTTATTTTTTGGTTATGATAGTTTATGGTTTGATTCATTTTTTCTCTCTCTCAACTTTTTGCCCCATGCGTTTTGTAGTTGTTAAAATGCTTGAGTTTTCATTGATGATGTTAGATGATCTTTTGTAGAAAATATAGTGCTTATGATGAAAAATATGTTTTGCGTGAAGGTTTAAAGAAGATCGGCGTGACTTCGATTTGAATGATCTTTTTTATTTTTGTTTTGACTAGATGCATATAAATGTGAGCCTTGCAATGATCATCGCACAAATTTTTTTCTATTTTGTGTAGTTGTTCTAAATAATTGTTTTTGAAGTGCCATGTGTAGTTCGGTACTACTTGAAAGCATGCTTGTTGAATCTTAGAATTTCTCTTGTCACTCTAATTTTTTAGATGTGGTGATGAATGAAAGAAATGATCTTGGGCACAAATTTTGAGAGGAAACCCAAATATTTATACGTTTTGGTGAGTACATGTGAGGGTCTCCAAACATCTTGGTACCATTTAAGTCTAAACCATTTGTTGTTAACCATTGTTGAAACCTCTTAATATAACTTGTCCCTAACTCCACTTGCATAAACCTTTTTTCTAAGAATTGGATTACTTGAATAGGGACCAAAATCCTCAGTTGGGGATGTTTGAAAAAGGAGGAATGATATTCAAGTGGAAAGAGAAGAAAACAGAGACTCAACTTTATAGTTTGTTAGAATAAGAACGACAACCTCCTTATACATATAAAATAATAATAAAAAAACAGAATGAGCAAAAGTTTTACTATTTAAATAAAAAAAGGAAGTGTAATGAAATAAAAGGACTGTCAAATTAATTGAATGAAAAAATTGAGGTTTGTTTCTCCAAGTAAAACGATGTTAGGTAGTGGAGCCTGATTAATTTTAGGTTTTCCTATTTATTCTCTATTTTAGGATTTTCTATTTATTCTCTGTAACCAAAAATACTCTGATTTATTAATATAAATATACCTCACCTCCATGGAAGTTTACTCAAGGGGTATTACCACGAAATATTGGGTTTTCTCTTTCTCTCTAGATCTATCATCTCTTTCTCTTGAAAGTTCTTGTGTTCTTCATTCATCTAGTGTGTGTGCGTGAATTCGATCCTAACAACTGGTATTAGATCTAAGGATATTCAACACGACCATTGAAGTTGGATAGTTCGAAACTTGGAATTGAGAAGTTTGATGGATCCGATTTCAGTTTCTGCAAGATGCAGATCAAAGATTATCTGTACGAGAAGTATCTTCAAGAACCGTTGACCGGGATGAAGCCGGAATCCATGACGGAGGAGAAATGGAAACTCAAGGATTGCCAGGCTCTGGGGTTGATCCGGTTGAAATTGTCAAGAAACGTGGCGTTCAACATCGTGAAGGAGAAGACTACGTACGGTCTGTTGGAGGCACTATCAAACATGTATGAAAAACCATCGGTTATGAACAAGGTATATTTGATGTGTAGATTGTTCAATTTACAGATGTATGAGAATGGTTCCTTTTTTTTATCATATAAACAAGTTCAATATGATTGTGAGTCAACTCAATTTTGGGGACATTAATTTCGAAGATGAAATTAAGGCGTTTATTTTGATGTCATCTCTACCAGAGTCTTTGGATACTGTTGTTGCTGCGTTTAGCAGTTCACGTGGATCTAAGAAACTGAAGTTTGATGAAATACGTGATGTTGTTCTTAGTGAAAGTATTCGCAAATGAGAAGTGAAAGATTCATCAGGCAGTGCTCTCGGCGTTGATCGAAGGGGGACAAGGAAGACGAAAGGCCAAAATCAACATGGTCGATCAAAATCAAAGAATCGAGGAAAATCCCTTAACAAATGAAACGTGACTTGTTGGAACTGTGGATAAAAAGGGCACTTTCAGACGAACTGTACAAAGCCAAAGAAGAAACAGAATCAGAAATTTAAAGATGACATTGATTCTGTAAATTCAGCAGAGGACATTGGGCATGCTGTAATCATTAGTGTGAACAGCACGGTTGAATCATGGATTTTGGATTCTGGTGCATCTTTCCATTCGTCTCCAAGGAAGGAGTTGTTCCAAAACTTCAAATCTAGAATTTTTTAAAAAGTATATCTTCTGGCAATAAAGCCTTAGAGATTGAAGGAAAGGGGGATGTTTGCATAAAGACAACCTCGAGAAACAAGTGGACATTGGAGGATGTAAGATATATTCCTGGGATCAAGAAAAATCTGATCTCTGTTGGTCAGTTGGATAGCACGGGATATGCAGCAGAGTTTGGGAAAGGTTCGTAGAAGATCGTGAAAGGTGCTAAGGTAGTAGCTCGTGCCACCAAATCTGGAACTTTGTACACCACTGCAGGGTGTATAAACATGGCCGCTATTGCTGAAGGTGCTTCCGGTTCATGTCTGTGGAACAACAGACTTGGACACATGAGTACTAAAGGAATGGAGATACTGATTGCAAAAGGAGCATTAGAGGGTCTGAAGTCTGTTGATATGGGTCTTTGCGAGAGCTGTGTTATGGGTAAACAGAAAAAAGTAAGCTTCACAAAGACTCCTAGAGAGCCAAAAAAGTGCGGTTTGAAATGTTCCATACAGATGTTTGGGGACCATCTCCAGTATTATCACTTGGATGATCCAGGTTCTATGTTACCTTCATTGATGATTCCAACATGAAGGTATGGGTTTACTTCTTGAAGCATAAGTCAGATGCGTTTGCAACTTTCAAGAAGTGGAAAGCTAAAGTTGAGAATCAGACCGGTTTGAAAGTCAAATGCCTAAGGTCTGACAATGGAGGAGAGTATGAAAAATCAGAGTTCAAGGCATTCTGTGCAGCTGAGCGAATCAGATTGATGAGAACAGTTCCTGGTAAGACAAGGCAGAATGGAATTGGTGAGAGGATGAACAGAACATTGAATGAGCGTGCAAGGAGTATGAGGATACAATGTGGGCTGCCCAAAACACTTTGGGCGGATGTTGTGAGCACAACTGCATACTTGATCAATAGGGGACCATTAGTTCCTTTAGGGTTCAAGATTCCAGACGAGGTGTGGACAGGACAAGAACTCAAGTACTCACACTTAAAGACTTTTGGTTGCACTGCTTATGTTCATGTTGATCCAGAAAAGAGAGACAAGCTTGATGCCAAGGCTGTGAAGTGTTACTTCATATGGGATGACAAGAACAGAATGATCCTGAGACATTGTGACGTGACCTTTGATGAGTCAGTCCTGTACAAGGAAAGAGAGAAGAAGGTTCTAGAGATCACAAAGCAAGTGGGAGTTGAGGTTGAGTTGGAGAATAGTAACCCTAGAGATTTCGAAGAAAATACTCAACCAACTCCTACTGAAGAATCTGAAGTGGAGCAAGTTACACCTTAGCAGGTGTTAAGGAGATCATCCAGATCCATCAGGGCACCTGATAGGTAT
Organism: Solanum chilense; assembly: GCA_032847665.1. NCBI lineage: Eukaryota > Viridiplantae > Streptophyta > Magnoliopsida > Solanales > Solanaceae > Solanum > Solanum chilense. The sequence continues at coordinate 41,647,207 of CM064973.1, forward strand.
TCACCTTCATTACACTATCTATTGCTGGCTGATGAGGGGGAACCAGAGTCTTTTGATGAGGCCCTACAGGTGGAGAATTCGATCAAGTGAGAGCAAGCCATGGATGATGAGATGAGGTCACTTGAGAAGAACGACACATGGGTGTTGACTGAGCTACCTGCAGGGGAGAGAGCTTTTCTGAAGAAGTGGGTGTTTAGAATCAAGACTGAACCAGATGGTAAAAGAAGGTTCAAGGCTTGTTTAGTGGTTAAAGGATATTCACAAAAGAAAGGTATTGATTATGCTGAAATATTCTCTCCTATTGTGAAGTTAACTTCTATTCGAATTCTGTTGAGTGTTGTTGCATCGGAGAATTTGCATCTAGAGCAAATGGATGTAAAAATAGCATTTTTACATGGAGATCTGGACAAAGAGATCTATATGCAGCAACCGGAAGGATTTGTGGTTCCAAGAAAGGAACACATGGTGTGCAAGCTCACCAGGAGCTTGTATGGACTAAAGCAAGCACCAAGGCAGTGGTACAAGAAGTTTGACTCCTTCATGACCAAGAGTGGATTCTCCGAAGCTGAAAAAGATCCTTGTTGTTTCTTCAAGAAATACACTGACTCATATGTCTTTCTACTCTTGTATGTGGATGATATGTTGATTGCAGGATATAGTATGAGGGAGATTAAAAATCTCAAGACAAGGGTTTCTGCATCATTTGAGATGAATGATTTGAGCCTAGCAAAATAGATTTTGGGGATGAAGATTTCTCGGGATTGATCTGCTGGCACTTTGAATCTATCTCAGGAGTTGTACATTGAGAAGGTGTTGAGCAGATTTAGGGTTAATGATGCTAAACCCAGGACTACTCCATTGGCAAATCAGTTTAAATTGTCAAAGGAGCTATCACCCAAGACTGCCGAGGAGCGTGATCACATGGAACTTGTTCCATATGCTTCAGCAGTTGGTAGTTTTATGTATGCTATGGTCAGCACTAGACCATATATAACACATGCAGTGGGAGTTGTTAGCAGGTACATGGCGAACCCTGGGAAAGAGCATTGGGAAGCTGTGAAGTGGTTTCTGAGATATCTGAGAGGTACCTCCAGTACTTCACTTTGTTTTGGCAAACACAAGGTGACTCTACAGGGTTTTGTGGATGCTAATCTTGGTGGGGATGTTGACTCGAGCAAGAGTACATCCGGGTACATTTAAACCATAGGTGGAACAACATTGAGTTGGATGTCCAGGCTTGAGAAGTGTGTTTCTCTTTCATCTACTGCAGTTGAGTATGTGGCAATAGCTGAAGCTTAAAAAGAGATGATATGGTTGGCAGATTATCTTAGGAATTGGGCAAGAAGCAGAGCGAGAAGATTCTTTACTCAGATAGCAAGAGTGCCATACAGTTGGTGAAAAATCAAGTCTATCATTCGAAGACAAAGCACATCAGAAGAAGATACCATTTCACTCGCAGGGCAGTAGAGGATGGTGATATGTGCTTGGAGAAGATAGAGGGTGCAAAGAACCCTGCAGACATGTTGACGAAATCTGTTGATATTGGGAAACTGAGGCTATGTAAAACCTCGGTTGGTCTTATGTAGTTGTTGCTACAGATGTTACGGTGCGGTAAAGATGTTGATGATGAAGAGATTTTTTTTTTGAGAATGTATTTTTTGGATGAGTGAGTCAGTCTCCAAGTGGGAGAATTGTTAGGTAGTGGAGCCTGATTAATTTTAGGTTTTCCTATTTATTCTCTATTTTAGGCTTTCCTATTTATTCTCTATTTTAGGCTTTCCTATTTATTCTCTGTAACAAAAAATACTCTGATTTATTAATATAAATATACCTTACCGCTGTGGAAGTTTACTCATGGGGTGTTACCACGAAATATTGGGTTTTCTCTTTCTCTCTCTAGATCTCTCATCTCTTTATTATGAATGTTCTTGTGTTCTTCATTCATCAAGTGTGTTTGTGTGAATTCGATCCCAACAAACAAATGGAATGAAAATATGGGCAGACATATAGGATGAAGCTTGTATGTATTTCCTTACGGAGAGTGAGGTTGTATAAATTCCTAACAATTTTATTAATTTTCTTTGTGAGAGCATGGAATCGTTGTTGATTTGAGGGAACTTGAATTCATTAGTTTAACCATAGTAAGAAAGGAAGCACTTGTTAGCTTTAATGTGTATTGATACCGCTTATTCATCATTTGAAGCTTTTTATTATCATGATTGAGTGTTGCATATGCTTGATAGTAGTGTTGAAAGGTCGGTGCATGTTAACTATCATTGAGACCTGTTGTTAACAGCCTTGTTGAACTAATTGTGTTCTTTATTTAATTGAGGACAAACAAAATTTTATTTTAGGGGTGATGATAAATGGTAGTGTCACGCCCTAAGCTACCCTTGAGACGCGGACACGGAGCCTAGGACCACAAGTGATCCCAAGCTAATTCTGTTGGCATGATCACGAACATATTTAAGATAATAAACTGTTGCGGAAGCTAAATCATACTTAAATGAAAAGATGGGGAATACCCATATTCTATAACTTAGATATCTAAAAACAATGTGTTCAATACAAAAGAAATATTCACTCAATACTATGATGAATCTAACTGTGTCTTAAAATAGCCTATAAACTAGACTAGAAATACTAGGAAAAGCCCCAGCTAAATCTAGCAAAAATTGAAACTAAATGACTAAAGACTGAAATGAAACTCATGGCTGTTGTCCTCGGAGAATAAGAACTCACCACTGAATCTACTAAACTGGAGATCAGGAAATCGATCTATGCGTGATTTGAATGCTGAGAACCTGAACCTACATCATGAGAAGATGAAGCGCACGTATGAGTGAGTACTTGAAAGATACTGAGCATGTAGGATAGAGTAAAGCTGAAATAAAACATAACTGAACAAGAACAAAACAAGTATTATAATTTGAACGTGATGTGCTGATTTCTGAGCTAACTGGATGCAATGACCAATTTATAACATGCTGAAACTTAATACTCAATATACTGATAAATGGTCAACGCAGAGAGTCTGACTTAACTATGGGAGCTACTAATAATATATAATAAAACCACATGAGCTAAATGTGGAGTTCGATGTATACGCCCCAACGAGAGGACCCAATATACCTTCTCAAATGTACAAAGGCATGCTGGCGTGATCACTAAATTGATCTCACACAGAGGGGACTTACAACCTACTTGGCTAGTAGTTCTGGGACTATTAGGTACGCTAAACCCTAGTCCAACTCGATATTATGCTTCTCCCAATGAATTCTGTAAATTAACTGATTATATCTAAATTTCTGTAAATATTGGATAACTCAAAACTTAACATGCAATGACCAATTTATAATCTGGTAATTATACATTTATAATGTGGTAATTATACATTTATAACAGAGGCATGCATATTTGAAGTGTCTGAAATATATGACCTAGCATGTGTAATTCAAGAACTAAAGAAATACAAAGCTAGGGTTCGGAAATTCATGCGATAATCTGAGTAATAATATGATAATCTATTTTGGAACATATATTTATTAAATTCATGAAGTTATATCAATGTTCTAGAAACCCTAGGTTTAATCATGATGAGAGAATCAATAAATGACTGAAACTATGGACCCAATGGGTTAAAGGAACCCACTAGTGAAATCTCACATACCTGGCGATGAAATCCACGAAAAAATACTTAAATTTTGGTGCTGGAATTGCTGGAACTTGTGGCGTTCTTGAACTAGGATTCTTGAGCTTTTTTCTCCTCTTTTGCTTTTAATTTTGTAAGTTTTGATTAATGATTTGACTTGAATATTTTTTAATTATATTTCTAGGCTTATACTAACTAAAATCTTATGATTTAGGGTCAAAACGACGTAATTTTGGGTTTAAACAGAGTGAAAAGGTCAAAAAGACCCTTGGGAAGGTTGCTATCGGGCCTCACAACGGCCAGGATTGTCGGTCTGTCGTGCTCCCGATGCCCCTTCGTTGGGTCCGTCGTGAGGGCCTTTTCTACAAGCCTTTTCTAAAATGGGAATTACTTTTTAATCGGAGGTATGATTTTAGCAAGATCTGTGGCTATGGAAAGATATTTCAATTATATATGTGAGGTAGGTCATGAGAGACCTAATTCATTTTTTGCTAAGAGTTATGATCATTTAAAGTTGACCCAACTGCATTTCCTTTTAACTGGCCGCAAATTTTCCACCTATGAACCATCTTGGTCATCAATAGCTCTTGTCAGAGAGTGGTTGAATTGAGTCTTGATCGACAGTCACAGACTACGGACCGTCGTTTGACCTACGGACCGTAAGTCTGTCCGTCGTACAAGACTTAACCAATTTTTCTAGTCTGAATTTTTTTTGGGAGTTTCTGATTCCATCGATGGTTGTGCAGGACGGACCGTGGTTCAGGCTACAGTCCGTCGATGCTACCATTGGTAACACCTGCAGATTTTTTTGAAAAACTAATTTTTGATCTGTTTGTCTACGGGGTGTTACATGTAGATTAATACTCATTTGAGGCCTTTTTAGTTCAACACTAGTGTTCTCAATGCTTAATTATGCCCTATTTTGAATAGATTTGCTGTTTTTCAGCTACGAAGGCTATAGGACAAGAGAAGAATGAATATATGAAAAAGTGGCTAAAAAAATTGAAAGAAGTATAAACTCCATAATGGTAGTTACCTAACAAAAATAGCGGTTCTCCAAAGTGGCCTAACCTTGACAATGTGATAGTGCTCACACTTTAAGATATTCAAGGCAAGAATTAAAATGTAAACTAGAAGACATTTCTAAAGAAGTCGCTGAATTAAAATGTAAACTAGAAGACATTTCTAAAGATGAAAGAACTTTACTGAAAAGTGAAGGCATAAAAGGCGAACAAATGTGGTAGTCGGGCATTCGCCAAATATGAAAGACGAATTTATTACCAAGGTTCAAACACCTAAAACCTAAAGAAAGTGACGGGAGAACTCTGGAACAACTGGAAATCCACTGAATATTTTTGGCTAACCCAACCAATGTTGTTGAGTTGGTCACACCATTAATTTTGGAAAACTATAAATACCCAATGGAGAGAGGAAATATATTAGATATTTGCAGAGATTTTTGGATCAATTTTTTTGGGGTATTTTTATATGTTACTTTGGATACGTTTTACCCTGTGAGAAAAATCTTTTAGTTTTGGGGGTTTTTTAGAATATACTCTTGAAATTGAAAAATAGAGAGTTGAAATCAAAGTGGGTGTGGATTTGTGATTTACATAGAAAGACCGTTATGAGATTTTAAGATATGGTACTATTAGATTGAAAGAAGATTAGTGTCATTGAAGATGACCTTGCCTATCCAATATTGTTTAGCACTATTAAGCAACACAATTACCCCTTTTTGACATTGATACCAATCCATGCCCCCTAGAGTATTCTCACTTGATTAAATATTTAATTAATTTAATTGTGATACTTTTATAAATACAATACTACAACTTCTTTTCAAGAGATAAAATCGGTGATGGCCCCCCATAAATAAATAAAAATAATTTGAAGTGGTTTAGAGCTACACAATGATAATTAAGTAAAAGGATGCTGATGGGATTTATTAGATAAATAAGAATTGCAATGGAAGAGTTTGTATCGATCATGAAATGGTAGCGAGAATTTGTGTAAAAGAAACCTAAGAACTCGAAAGTGAGGATGATCAACAAGTAGTGAGAGGAATGGATGGTACTTTCACCTGAGAGCTTGAGGAAGTGAGACAAGACACTTATATAGTCCACTGTTGGTCCGGCCGTGCGCCAGCGGTTTCCACGTTTTCAAATCCTTCACAAAAAATTCAAAAGGAAAAAAATCATCAGACTCTAGATTGTTTTAACAAAATTTAAAAAAAATAGAAGTTTGCATTTGATAGAAGGGCCCCACAAAGTGTGGGTTAGCTTTAAAACATTGTTTGATTTATTTTATTGATTAGAACGAGTGTGAGAGATGGGAATCTTGTTACCATCACCCATGGATACATCATCGTTACCATGGTATGGTTTTAAATTGCCTGACTCTGTTGTGATGTGATAGGTGGCTCATAAATCAACTATCCAAGGGTCGGTTGCAGTAGTAAAACCAATTGCATTGTTGGCTTTGGCTTCAATGTAATTTTGAGACTTACAATGGTAGACATTCGTGGTGTGTCCAATCCTATTACATATTTGGCATCGAGTAACACTATATCGATTTAAGTCCGACTGCCATTATGGTGGAGTATTTGGATGTGTGTTGGACTGCCATTTGAGAATTGTTGGTCTGTCTGCGATATTTGTAATTATTAGTGTTGAATTTGGTGGTATTAGTGACTGCAACAATTTCTTAGCATCCTCAGGCGGAGGAAAAGTTCATAGTCTAGTAGTTTTTCAACAAATCCTCATAGGAGATAGCCGTATCACGTGCCCGCATGGAAGTAGAGATCTCACAAAAATCTGAACCTAGACCACTGAGTATTTTGACAATTAGTCAAGGATTCAACACAAAAGTAGAAGTATTATGTAATGGTGGGTTTGATAAAATCCATAAGGGCATTCATAATGGGTTTGTCTTGATGGAATCAGTTAAAAAGGTAGTATTCGAAGATGTGTTCGTTCCTAGTGTAATCGTGTGACTGGGTCCAGAGTGGTCCCCACAGAGATAGACAAAGAGGTTTTCGACATACATTAGCATCAAGTAATGAGCTTTCCTTGTATTGTGTTATCAGCATCGACAACTCTAGGATTCTTGCCATTGTGATTGGTCATGTTGCTGATCTGCATGAAGAGAAGGAGGCAAATAGAATTTTGATCTTTCTCGTTAGAGTGTGAAGACCCCTAATACCATGTAACTACTCAATAGGTTCCGGAAAATAATACTTTATTAATGAAGGCATAAAGGTATTAAATAGAGTTACAAAGAACTAGTACTACTCCTAAACTAACTGAACTATATAAAAAAATATATTGATATAGCTAATGCATATTCCTAAATAAGAAAGGACTATGAAACATTAATATTTATTTCATAATAAAATATTGTTTTAACAGACATTTGATGATCTAATAACTTTAAACTATTTTAGTAAATTTGGTGGAATAATCCTCTCACTAACTCTAAAGTACTACAATGAATAGATCAACATTCTTCCTTTCCTAGTTAAACTCTTATCCTTAAACATATCCTTGTGGGATTTGATCCCTACTCTTAGGTTGTTATTTTTAGTAACAAAAACTTCTTATTCTTTTACTTATATTGAGGATAATTTGAGTACTATCATTTAACAAGAAATTAGAGTGGGAATGTAGGAGTCTACAGAAGTAGGTATCAATTTCAACTGTGGGTCAGTGTGATTGCTCAATAACCTTATTTTTCCAAGGTTAAGTTTGGTCAATATTAAGGACATATCATAGTTCTCAATTTTAATATACTTATCAAAAAAAATTCCACTCATACACTCTGATGTGTGATCAACTAAACAACTCAATACCCTCACATAATCTTCTCTATCAAGCAAGACTAACATTTATAGTTCAAACACCAAATTCTTTTTTCAAGAAGATAATGAATTTCAAACTAATACTCAAGCATCAACTCAGCAACCCACTTCATATGTTTTTTCTAAAGCAATATACTAAAATCTAAATCCAGAATTATGTTTGGAACCTCAATTCGTAAATTGAACATATGATAATAAAATTAAATCCATGAAAACCAAGTTAAACAAGAGCAATACACATTATCCTATAAATTTAATCAACACCCAACAGCATATGCAAACTCCTAGAATAGGGGTTTTAGATAATCTTATTATAAGTACAAGAAAGTATACAAAAAAGATCCTAGGACCTCAGATTGATGATTTCATCTTCAATTTAAGAGACTCGCTTCAAAAGTCCCAAAGATTTTTGGTTACAAGCTTGTTTCTCAAATTACAAATTAGAAATTTCAATTTTTCTATTTTAGAAAATTTTTGATCCAATTAATGAGCAAAAAAGATCATTTTCTCCCTCCTTTTGTCATTTTATAGCTCCCTAAAACTAGCCAAACCTTCATAAAAATTCTTAGTCAGCGATGCTAGTCATGCTCGTCGATACATTCCGCGAGTCATTGACTTTTTATTTTTCTTATCTTTCTTTGCTTCAGGTGTTTGGGTCAATGTTGACGAGCTCAATGGAGAATGTCCTTCACATTCAGCAAGTCGCCGATCATCACAAAATTTTGCATTTTTGTCCTTCCACTTAGCTTAAATGTACTGTCACTTTCGATAATAATTTTTTGGTTCATTAATTGAGTTCAGCGAGTCACCATTTATATCTTCTTCTCCCCTACCTTTCTTAAGAATTTGAGTCAAGGTATCATATATTTTTGGCGAGATTTGGTTTATTTGGTGATTCGTCGAGTCCTTTTTGACGAGATCAATGTGAAAATGTTTCTCATTTTCCATGTTGTGCCTCTTTTGTGTGATTTGATTAATTACTTTTGGTTGAGACTTCATATCTATAATATACAATGAATCATTAGATATGGACTAATAAGGAACTAAGGACAATAATTGTTGACCTAAAAAGGCCTCAAATAAGTTAAAGTCTCAGATATATCAACAAACCTAACTTAACTTCTTTTTGTCCTCATATGAATCAAGAATCCAACAAGTTTAACAAGGATATCTATAATGAAAATCTCTATTATGCTAAACAGGACTCAAATGATAACTATCATTTGTAAATCTAAATACAAGATCACGATTGTTCATTGAAGATACGAAATAACACTTCAAAAAAAGTATTCTAGTGCCCTAACAAAAAGAAGATTATATTTCCATTCCCTCACAAAGTATATCAACAAAAAAGTTAAGGAATCAACACAAACTCTTACGCTTTCAGTGAGAGACACATGCATTTTTGATCCCATAAGTTTACCCATCTTTTCACAATCATTACATCACCCGATTTTAGCAAGATCTTAAGGGACTTTTTCAGCACTATAATGGGTATTCTCATCATGTGTAATACCTATTAGCATTGGAGATGTTTATGAGGTTTAGGTGGTTGTAAGGGACGGTATCTAGACATTGCACAATAGGCTTGAAAGGTTTTATTTGGAGTACCTAGGTCTGTCCAAGTCCATTAGAGGAATGTCCTTAATGTGATGTATGAGTCTTAATGAACTAATGACTTAGGTTAAAAAGTATATAAATAAATGAGTACCTAATATAAAGTGACTTAAGCATTCCTTAGCTAAAGTGTGAAGAGGGCATAAATGATGATCTCTTCAGTCGTATCTTTAGAGGTCTTTAGGATGAATCTAGTTAGGGATGTCGGTTTGTTAGGGTGGACATGATGTAAGTATTTGGTATTCTTAAGGATTATTTTGGTAATCTTTAAGAGGTCACAATGGACGTTATGTTCTTGGTTTACTTGAGTAAGTCTTTTGAAAACCTTTGGGAGAAAAATGTCATATCACCTTTGTGTTGATATGTTTGATGTCTTGAAGTGTGTATGTGACTTATTATGAGTGTTCTTGAGTGTCATTTAGGTGTACTAAGGGAGGTTGTATGGGAGGTGTCTCTTTGTGTTTCTTAAGTGAGTCTTAGAATAGCTGATATACCGTGGTTTCACGGTATTTTTAATGCATTTTAAGTGTTTGTCCAAAAGCCTTTTTCTATTGATTTTAAAGTAAGTTTCTCTTTATTTGCATGATGTATGTCTAAAAATGAACGCGGATGTTTTTGAGCAAGAAATGCAGAAAATTTACCACCTACGGGGCCTGTGATAGTCCGTCGAGCTTGTGACGGCCTGTAAGTGACATCGTAGTAAAGCTGCTGAAGGAAGATGGGGAAGTCTGACCTAAGTATGGTATTACGAAGTTCATAACGGAGCGTCATAGCCACGACGGTCCGTCGTGCTGGTTCGTCGTGATGATCAGAGAAGTAGTCCAGTACCCAAAGTCAAAGAATTTTAAGTGTTATGGAATAAAGACCCTCGACGGACCGTCGTGCTTGAAACGGTCCGTCATACTTGTTCGTCGAGTGTAATAAAGAAAGTAGCAGAAGAATTTGTAAAGTAGAGGATGAAGGAGGCCATGAAGGCCTGTCGTGACCACGACAACCATACGAGGTCCGTCAATCCAGCCACGTTTTTACAGATTTTCAGCAATTAGAGTCCTTCTTTTTTAGTTTTTTTATAAATAGTTTGAAAAACCTCGTTTATGGGGTTAGATTCTCTTATGAAAGACTCTTTGTTAGTAGACTCAGTGATTGTTAGACTTTTGGAGAATCTTTCGTCTTCGATTAATTTCAGTCATTGATCCACTTTTTCTGGAATTGGTTCTTGGTGCATTTGTTTATTAATCAAGTGAACATCTGGATTTTATTATTTCTCATTAAAGTAAGTACATGAATTATTATATTGCATATATGGATATTGTGATCATGACTATGGGTAACTAAACTCAATAACAAAGGTTTTGGGAACCATGGGTGGATAATGAGGTAAAATCTAACTAAAATAACAATTCTACAATAGTGTCTTGCATGTATTGATAATTCTTTTATTTAGAAGTCTTTTTATTAGATGGCCAACGTTAGAACTCGCCTTAATTCTACTTTTCGGACCAACAAGGTAGATAATAGAAAATTAATTATCAACATAGATTTAGTGTATATTATATAATAGGCTAGTATTGATTGGTACGAGGTAATAACTTAGTCAAAATCGAATACAATGCTTAATGTGAGGTAAAGGTAAGGGTTAGTATAGCAACACACGCAGCTGTACCAAGGTGCGAAGTGAAATTTCCTAGATGCCGGAGCAAGGATTTAGAAATACATAACTTATCACTTTGCATGCAAGATACTAGGAAAGAATAGTTAATGTTAGAATTATGAAGTTAGGAACCTGTGGGGAACACTTAAACTCTAGTTACTTTTATTAATTGATTAAACTCCAAGGTTTGATTCTGTTAGTTGGTTACTCTAATTTAGTTAGTTATCTTTACTAATATAGAAATAAAAAAAAAACCCCTTTTATTGTCTTTTGTTTTATAAGAAATAATTAACTAAATAATAGTAATAATAGATTGAAGTTATGTCTGAATTATTTTCTTCGTGGGAATGATCCCAACCTAACTTGTTGGGTTCTTTACTTGATACGATCGGTTTACTTATTATTTGAGAAGTATGTTTGAGCATATCAAATTTTGGCACCGCTGCCGGGGAAAATTGCATATAGATTAACTTAAACTTATTACTATAGTTTAGTCGATATTTTCTTAATTTTACTTTGTTTGTTGTTTTTGGTTCATGTAGAACTATTCTCCTTGTATGCCAAATACACGGAGAGGAAGAGAACCCTTGTTTCCCTATGCTCACGAATTAGAGAGTACACTGCGCAACATGAATCGACACTTGGGTATTAATGATGATTATCAAACCAGAACATGCCTGCTCTGGTTGATGTACATGGCCAGTTATTACCCGATGATCCGGGTGAAAATCAACAAAGGGGACAAAATCCCACTCCACCTCCTCAAGAATACTATAGAGGCTATGATAATATAGCAGACCTTAATGGGACACTTGTCTTGCCCCATCTACTACAAGGCCACACCGTTGTGGTAACTAGTAATTTGATGCAAATGCTCACTGCGAGAGGTTTGTTTTCAAGGCTACCTTTTGAGGATCCACATGCCCATATAGGTAAGGTAAGGCAGTGTGTAAAAGTTGTGTAGGGAGGCCTGATTTGGATTTGGATGTAATAGGGCTAAGAGTCTTTCCTTTTCACTGACGGGAGAGACTGCTATTTGGTTCACTGAGCTCCCTTATAACTTAATTTTCACTTGGAACCAACTGAGGGACGTTTTCTTAGCACGTTACTACCCGGTCTCAAAGAAACTAAACCACAAAGACAGAGTGAACAACTTTGTTGCACTACCAGCGGAGTCAGTTAGTAGTTCTTGGGATGGATTCACTTTATTTTTTAGAAGCATCCCCAATCACCGCATAGATGATGAGTCACTGAAGGAATACTTCTATCGGGGACAGGATGAAGATAATAAAGAGGTATTGGATACTATAGAGTGTGGTTCTTATGGGGAGTGTCCTTATGTCGAGATTGCTGAAAAGTTAGAGAAAATCTCCTGGAATAATAAAGCTTGGAGTACTAGGAAGTCAGATACTGGGAGAAATACCTTCGCACTACAATCCACTCACAATCCAGCCACAGAGGAGATTTGTGAAGAGATGTCTCAGATGAGAAAAGAGCTTGGTAAGGTATTAAAACTTGTCACTGGGGAAGCAGAAATATTAGATACAGTTAACTACTTGTCTAAACCACCACCACCAAATAATGAATGCTATTATGCGGAGGATTCCTATGCGATAAATGAGCAGACGAGGGGTTTTCAACCGTGTGACCAAGGGTCAAATCAGGAGAATTGACACAAAGGTGAAGGAATACAAGGTCAGATCTATGGTAACTATAACCGTGAGGGACATTATGTCCGAGATGGAAACTAGAACCGCGACAACAACTTAAACAAGGGTAACCATGGTAATAGAAATGATAGGAATGGGCCCTATGTCTCTCCTAAAAATCATGTAGGTACTTCTAGGGATGGTGGGGATAGTATGACACGAGTTGAGGATATGTTGCACAAAATGATGAGAAGGTTCGATGCTAGTGATTAGCACATAAAAGAGTTAAGGAGTAATTTATCGGGTTTTGGGAAAAAAGTCTATACACATGAAATAGCGGTTAATCAACTTGAGTTGCAAATGACCCAATTATCTGGGACTATGAACACACAACAACAGCGCACTCTGCCTAGCAACACTTTCCAAAATCTGAAAAATGATGGACACTGTATGAGATTACTACTCGGGGTGGTAAGCAGACCATTGACCCACCTATGCCGCCTAATGGGAAAGTTGATAAAATATTCTGACAAAGGGGTAGAGGTTAGTGGTGAAGAAGAAAATAACACGGGGAAAGATGTTGAAGTGCCTACAAAGGTAAATCCCACGCCTAGACCCCCCTTTTTCCTCAAAGATTAGTGAAAATGGCCGAGGATGGTAAATATCTCCGTTTTATAACAATGTTGAAGCACCTTCTATCAATGTCCCTTTGGTAGAAGCTCTAGAACAAATGCCCGGTTATTCAAAGTTTATGAAAGATTTGGCTACAAAGAAAAGATCGGTCATTTTCGAGGATGATGATAGTATGCAACATTGTAGTGCTATTGCTACAAGATCTCTAGTACAAAAGAAAAAAGATCCCGGTGCATTAAATATTCCTTGTACATTCGGGTCATTATATTTTGCGAAAGCATTATGTGATCTGGGGCAAGCATAAATCTCATGCCCGATTCGATTTAGAAGAAGTTGGGTTTGGGTAATCTAAAGCCCACTACAAGCGTCTATTGATGGCCGATGGAATACTAAAAAGGCCCATAGGGATACTCCACGATGTGCTCGTAAAAGTAGAGTCGTTCATATTTCCAATAGATTTTGTTATTCTTGATTGTGAAGTCGATTTGCAGTGCCTATTATTATTGGGAGGACATTCCTTGCTACAAGTAGAGCCTTACTTGATATGGAAAAGGGGCAGATGAAATTTTGGTGGAACAATGAAGAAGAGACTTTCAAAATTTGTAGGTCCATGAGGAAGAGTGGTGCGCTCCAATCGGTATCCGCTATATCCTACAAAGAAAAGATGAAGCAACACCATGACCGAAAAATTGAAAAACGAGAGTTTATGGTTGGGGATTTGGTTCTTTTTAACAATTCTTGGTTGTGTTTGTTTCTGGGCAAGCTCAAGCCCAAACGAACTGGCCCTTACTTGATTACCCAACTATTACCTCATAGAGAAGTTGAGTTAGAAACCAAGGAGGGTGTGCGGTTTAAGGTGATTGGACAACGAATAAAACTCTATTTAGGGAAAGCTGAATCAACGATTTAAATGATTGAGGCACACCGTCTTGATGAAGGCTGAGTAATCAAGTGTCGTCAGTCGTGCCGCGACGTTAAATCAAGCGATGGTTGGGAGGCAAACCAATACTTATAGTTTTCTATCTAGTAATGAAAGGATTTTATAATAATGGGTTTTTAATATGCAGGCACATCACCATGAAATTCTGTATAAAATCACTCTGCAACAGTCACTGATGGACACATCGACAAACCGTCATGCATGCGACGGACTGTCGTATGAATCTGTTGTGCCATGTACGTCTTTCAGTTATTTTCAAAACTAGGGCACACGTGACGGAACCCATGACGAATCGTCGCATATACGACGGACCGTCATCTGGGACTCGTTGCGTTATTAATGAGTGTACCCGACCCGACCCAGCTAGGGGTATTTTTAAAATTCTTTACATTTAAAAACCCCACCCCTTCATTTCACCCATTTCATTCCCTCTTTATCCCATTTCCCTCCCTTTCAAACTTCTAACTTCCTACCTCTTTTCTTTATCAACTGATCGCTTCCCCAATTCCTATATTCCTAAAATCTACTCTCTACTAGTCGGAGTCTGCTGCTGTGGTTCTGTTCTTGCAAACCAAGTGCCTCTCTTGTCTTTCTCCTGTTCCCAAGTATGTATCTCTGATTCCTACCCAGTTACATTGCATTTTTGTTTATCGATTAGTATTAGCCTATTTCTTATTGATGGGTCTTCATTCATTGATCTAATTTGTCTGACCTAGGTTGAGAATCCTCAAATTGCCTTTTTAAAACTCTAGAAATATGAGCTTTAGCATTGCTAGTTTACTAGGTATTTGGGTTAGAAACATATAGGTTATCACTAAGTATTCCATGTGAGTCAAAGAGGATGAATGTGGCATCCTTAATACTATCAAAAAATGACAGAACTAGCCCCGATGACGGACCATCGTACTCACGACGGACCGTCATAGGGTCCGATGCAACACCCCTAACACCTCGCTCTCTAATTTTCTCCAAGTGTCCACCAACGGACCCATGCAACGGACCGTCGTTCCCACGATGGTCCATCCTGCACAACCGTCATGATGGTCAGAGACCCATCTGCTGAGGGTCTCCATACTTTTTCTAAGTGTCCTGTTACGGACATTTATGATGGATTGTCATACTCTCGATGGTCCGTCCTGCACAACCATCATGACGGTCAGAGACACTTGTCCTAAGGGTCTCCATTTTCTTCTAAGTGTCCTGTGACGGACATATACGACGGACCGTCATACTCTCGACGGTCCGTCCTGCACAACCGTCGTGACGGTTAGAGACCCTTTTCCTATGAGTCTCTATTTTTTTTCTAAGTACCCCATGACGGACATCGACGACGGACCGTCCTGCTTAGCCGTCATACTTGATAGAGACTTTCCTTTAGGGGTCTCCACTACAACATAGTTGAAGTAAGATGTGACATACCCCATAACGGTCCGTCGTACTCATGACGAGTCGTCACCTGGTCCATCGTGTTTCACTGTTACGACATAAAATTCATTACACCTTAGCTCTTATATTTATTTTATATAATTTTTGCTCGTCTTATTTGCTCTTTTTCATACTAATATTGATTCTTTACAGGTACTATATCTAATGGCACCAAAAAATGATCGAGTTTACGCACGTAGGCATTCAAAGTCTGTCACCCTTTCTGCCCGCCTAGTCATAGGCTCTGATGTTGAGCATGTCCGAGTACATGGCATACAGGTTGGTATATCACTGCCAGCCATCCAGCAGTATCTGTACGGCGAGGATGTTGATGCCAATAGGACCCCTCTCTTGCGTGATCATTCATTGAGAGAGACCACCAAGAGGTGGATGGCCCTACACTTATCTGTTGATGGAGAGGGTGCCGAATGCATAACGCAGCCGAAGGGATCCATCAAGAAGTATAAGTTGACCTTCACGGCTAAGTTCTTATGGTTGATTGTCCGCCACTACCTTTCCTCCACGGTCGGTGATATATAGTCACATGGGATTGTGCAGTTCTGATGGCGGCGATGATAGCCGGGTTTGAGGTGGACTTTGCTTGGCTTCTACAGACGGTCATGCATGAGAGGGATTTCAAGGTCACAACTACTTACCCTTTTCCATGCATGATATTTTCCTTACGCAAGTCTGCAGGTGTGCCCATCTAGCACATTCATCAGCTAAAGACTTTGTTGGGCATTGTTCATATTGGCCTCATCATGGATGAAGCCAATGAGTTGGCTGCACGCAGAGGGCCTCGTCGAGAGTTGCCTCCACTTGGTGAAAATGTGGCTTATACGGTAGCACATACTCGCACGGCTACGCAGGCTGCTTCTGGAACCACGTACACTACCCTAGTCGAGTGTATCCCGGGTAGTAGCACTGCCCTGAGCTCCTCTCGCTCAAACCCTTTCCCCATTCTGCTTCCGCTTGCTATGGTCCTGAAACTAGAGGCACAGATGGATACACTTATGCATCACATACAGCCTTGGATACAAGGGTCTATTGCTGAGGCAGAAGAGATCTTAGAGCGTAAAATGGTCCAACACACAGAGCGGAAGATTGCTTAGGTTTATCAACGCTTGGACGCTTTTGAGTTGCTGGTGCTAGACCCGACAGACCCTCAGATGGACGTGTCGACACTTCAGGTTGTGGTCGAGATTCTGCGAGTGGACATTCATATGATCGTAGAGGCTAGGGTTCCTGAGGATACATTGATGGCGGTCTTATTCGCCACTTCCGAGATTCCACCACCTCCCCCTCAAGAGAATGCCAAAAGGCGCAAGGGTCGAGAGGAGGATGAGGCTAGAGCACGTAAGAAACAACACTGTGAGATGGAGGCTGCGAGGAGAGCCTCGCTTGCTGATGAGGAGGTGCATCAGATCAGGGCTGTAGAATCAGCTGTTAGGGCATCTAGCTCCAGAGATGTGGCGATAGCGGGAGACACTTTTGATAGTCATGTTGTTGATAAAGACACTACTGAGGGTGTCCAGACTACAGAGGCAGTGTGTTGTGGCGAACCAGACCCACCAGCTTGTTGATCGTCGGCGCTTTACGCTCTAGGTTTGCTTTACCTACCACTCTCGTATTTCAATTTTTTTATGCATTAGGGACAATTGCATGTCTTTTTGTTGGGGTGGGGTAAACAGAAAGTGAGTGCTAGGGTGAAGCTGAGTAGCCCAATTAACTATCCTTTTTTGGGGTTTTCTTGCTTGTGTTTTTTTTCCCCAAGAGACTGATTATTTTTATTGTTGAACCGGCATGTCGATATCTTGTGTACATAGTTTAACTCTGAAGCATGATGGCTAAAATGATATCCTGATGAAATGAAAATGATGAATGACTTGGCATAGTAATTGATTAATTTGTGTATCTAAGCATTACATAGATATACTCCAGTACATGACCCTAAGTCTAAAATTCGAACTAGGTGTTTGATAATGTGGCAGAGTAATGAGATGTCAATTGAGTGAGAGGAAGATTTGAATAGTCCACTATTTGAATAGAGCTAGAACTTTCTTGGTTAGTCCTACTAAAAGTAAGTTGTAATAAACAATTAGGAAATGATCATAGGCCCTTGTTCAATATAGCAAATTTTTAGCCTAAATAAATAAAAAAATGAAATTAGTCCCTCTTTGATCCAAATGATTTGAGCTTAAAATAGACCTTTCTTTTTCAACCAACTTATCTTTTCTGGGAATATTGAGTTGGCCCTGGTCCCTCCTTGGACATGTGCAACACAACTTATGGAAAAAGCATAAGTTTAGGATGGATAATGGAGTAAACAACCTTTTCATGGCCCTGACCCAACTTTGGGTATTGTGTACTTTGACTAATGGAAAATCCACGAGTTGAGGGTGGCTATTATGAGGAATGCTCCAGAAAGAGGGGTTGAAATAACAGAGAGAGAGACAGAACAAAAGTAAAGTGACTCAAGAACCAGTTGAAAAAAAAGTGAAAGAAAAAAAATACAATAAATACAAGCAAGCAAAGAAGATAGTCACTTACACAAATTAAGAAAGAAGGGAAAATAGAAAGGTGAAATAATATGAGAAATTGAGTGAAATAAAATGATAAAGAGTGGTATGTTTAGCCGATATGCCAAGGAGGTCAAAAAGTCACTAAAGTATACCTAAATATACCCTACCTGACCTTGAGCCTATGTTACAAGCTAAGAAAGTCCTATCGTGATCCTAAGAGTTGTATAGCGAACATAAAGCAGTGAAAATAAGGGCATGATTATGGCAATTTGTATCAATGAGTTGTGAATTTTTATGAGAGTGAGTGTTGCAAAGTAATCCTTATACTCAAACTTAAATCTTTGAATGAAAAATGAGGATGTTGTTTTGAAGTGATGACACTAGTTGCAATACCGGAAATATTAGCACCTCAATGATAAATTGAAGAGGATAGGTGTCAGTGCGCGGTCAGTCTGTATCATGGTATAATTACACATAATTCAAGACTAATAGTGATAACATGCATAAACATGACGATTCTGATCGGGATTGATAGAGAAATGATTGTGAAAGCTAAAACATGGATACTATTGTACAAAGATTTTGTTATGAATCATAGTGCGTCGCTTGAGGACAAACAACAAATTTAAGTTGAGGGTGTTGAATATACCGTGGTTTAACAGTATTTTTAATTCATTTTCCTTAGGTTTAGAGTGTGTCCAAAAGCCTTTTTTTATTGATTTTTATGTAAGTTTCTCTTTATTTACAGGAAATCTGTCTAAA
This sequence comes from Solanum chilense, assembly GCA_032847665.1. NCBI lineage: Eukaryota > Viridiplantae > Streptophyta > Magnoliopsida > Solanales > Solanaceae > Solanum > Solanum chilense. The sequence continues at coordinate 41,665,917 of CM064973.1, forward strand.
TATGAACGCAGAAGTTTTTGAGCAAGAAATGCAGAAAAGTTACAACCTACGGGGCCTGTGATGGCCCATCGAGCTTGTGACGGCCCGTAGGTCACATCGTAGTGAATGTGCTGAAGGAAGATGGGGATGTCTTACCTATGTGTGGGATTACAAAATTCATGACGGACCGTCATATCCACGATGGTTCGTTCTTCTGGTTCGTCGTGATGATCAGAGAAGTTGTCCCTCGACGGAACGTTGTTCTTGAAATGATCCGTCACAACTGTTCGTCGAGTATAATGAAGAAATCAACTGAAGGATTTGCAATGTATAGGATGATGGAGGCCATGACGGCCCGTCGTGATCATGATGGCCCAACACGAGGTCCGTCTATCAAGCCGCGTTTTGACAGATTTTCACTAATTAGGGTCCTTCTTTTATTAGGTTTTTGCTTTGTGATAAATAGTTCGAAAAACCTCAGTTTTAGGGTTATATTCTCTTATGTTACACTCTTTGTTAGTAGACTCTGTGATTGTTAGACTTTTGGAGAATCTTTAGTCTTCGATAAATTTCAGTAAATGATTCACTTTTTCTGGAATTGGTTGTTGGTGAGTTTGTTGATTAATCAAGTAAACTTCTGGATTTTATTATTTCTCATTGAAGTAAGTGCATGAATTCTTATATTAAATATATGAATATTGTGATTATGACAGTGGGTAACTAAACTCCATAAGTAGGGTTGTGGGAACCATGGGTGAATAATAAGGTAAAATCTATCTAAAACAACAGCTCTAGAATAGTGTCTTCATGTATTGATAATTCTTTTGTTTAGAAGTCTTTTTATTGGATGGTCAACGTTAGAACTCACCTTAATGCTACTTACCGAACCAAGGAGGTAGATAATAGGAAAAGAATTATCAACATAGATTTAGTGTATACTATCTAATAGGCTAGTATTGATTGGTACGAGGTAATAATTTAGTCAAATATTGATTACAATGCTTAATATGAGGTAAAGGTAAGGGTTCGTATGGCAACACACATAGCCGGACCAAGGTGCGGAGTGAAATTCTCTAGATGCCGGACCAAGGAATAAGAAATACATAACATATCACTTTTCATGCAAGATACTAGGAAAGAATTGTTATAGTTAGAATTATCAAGTTAGGAATCTGTGGGGAACACTTAAACCTTCTTTACTTTTATTAATTTATTAAACTCCAAGGTTTGATTCTGTTAATTTTTTACTTTAATTTAGTTAGTTATCTTTATAAATTTAGAAATAAAAAACCCCCTTTTATTTCTTTTGTTTTCTATGAAAATAATTGACTAAATAATAGTAATAATAGATTGAAGTTAAGTGTGCACTATTTTCCTCGTGGAAACGATCCCAACCTCATTAGTTGGGTTCTTTACTTGATACGACCGCTTACTTATTATTTGAGAAGTAAGTTTGAGAGTATCAATAGCTTTTAGTGAGATAACAACATGCTAGAAATTTTTAAAAAGGAAGATAAGGGAATTCGTTCTAACAGTGAAGTATTTCAATATAAAGTGAAATGAACTCAATGTAATGTTGGTTATAAAATGATGCTTTTTGGATAAATCTTTCCTTATGTGTTTCTAAGTTGATAAATAATTTTCTTATCATTATAATACGATTTTTAAATGAAAAGATGCATATTTCCAATTAATGTCCATTTTCAAGATTTTTATGCATTAAGTCGTACTTAGTACATGTGGTTGTAGTAACTCCATGATTTTATCTTTCTTTATAGTTCTTGGTAGGTGAGTAGATTTGAGAAGTGAAGACTTGGACTTAGAAGATCGTTCAAAATAAGTTGAAGTATGTCCTCACTTGACTCGAGGGAATGAATGTCTTTTATGTTTTTCATTCAAAGTATTGTAATAGACTAAGTAATTATATATTCCTATTTTGACGTATGGGCCGTGTTTCAAGTATTCTTGTGTCTTAAGGTGATGGGATTGAGACATAGTACTTTCTATTACTTTTCTATGCAAGAGATTTTGAAGACTATATTGTGTTTTGTGAAAAGTTTTAATTTTACACTACTATTCACTATGTTTATGCGATGAATGTTATGAAAGGGCTTGTATAAGACCTCCAAGAGGTTGAGTATGCAAGTTACAATCCGACATTGTACTCCATGATTTTATCTTTCTTTATAGTACTCATAAGATTTTATCTTTCTTTATAGTTCTTGGTAGGTGGTTGTAGTAACTCCATGATTTTCCTATGCAAGTTTATACTAGTGTTCCAAAAGATGATGCTACAACAAATAGGCGTTTCTATGCAATCCGTTCTAGAGTGGAGAAGCCGGATGAGAAGGAGAGTAATGATGATGTTGGTAAGTTCTCTTTCTTTTGTTGTAATATGAGTTCTTTCTAACTGAGGGAGTATAGTTTGTAGATGGATAGAAGTCTTTGAATTTGTGTCTTGTGCATGATGTTTAGGAGTTTGGTTGAAATTTAATTTCATTAACTTCTTGCATTGTGTGTTTTATGAAGCCATGATTATGTTGTAAGATTTGTTTATATGGTGTTACTTTACATAATAGCATGTTTATATTATTTATTGCCTAAGATTTGGATTATGAAAAATTTGCACAAAATCACTGTAAAAATTGAAATTGTTCACTGTAAATTTTTGTGGAAATTGGCTATTTGATTATTTTGTCTAATGTTTTTGTAATGTTGTTAAAAATGGTGTATATGAGTAGGTTATTGAATATAATATGAGCTTTTACTATTTTGAATAAAGCGTGTGAGTTTAGTAGCATAATGAGTTATAGAATTGTTGTCCAAGTGGGGGAGATTGTAAGACCCCGAAAATGACTTAGGTTAACTAGAGACTAACATGTTGGTATTGATGGTATAGGTACTAAATAGGTCTATTATATGATATAGAGGCAATAGCTAAAGTAATAGGTGCATTGGAAGTCAAACGTCATGGGACGACCAAGACGTTCGACAACTAAGTCACCTTTGTGTCTCATACATAATTTTATGTTCTATGGTATCATTAATGAGGTTTTAAGGTACTTAATTGAGTTATTATAGCATGTATAGGAAGTGTGTCAAGTTTCGTGAAGTTTGGAGGTCAAATGTCCATGACATTCGGAAGATATGCCTTCAAGTGACCTTGTGTGTCTAGGAATGTTTCGTCGCGTTTTCCGTGTTCGTTTTGGATGAAATTCATGTGATAGGTGTTAAACTAATGTAATAGGGTATTTGAGTCGGAAATTTATGGGAAATTATTCCGAAGAACCAACCAAGGGTCCTTGAGGATGGACCCAAATTGGTGGCCAAAACTGGCAAAAGGCAATCCACCTACGGAAGGCAATCGACGACTTGTAGCCTTGTCGACGCCCCGTAGGTGGTGGGCGTCGGTAGGTAATTATCCTAATATACCTTTTGCCAGACTCTGAAACCATCGATATTTCCATCACGCCTCGTAAGTGGGCCTACGCCCCGTCGATGGGCAGTCCGTCAATTGTCTTGGTTTTGCATGCAGTTCACTGCCAAGTCTAGGGGTGAACTTTTAAATTCACCCCACTTCTGAATGGATGTATTGGCTGTTTATTAAGGGTATATTTGGGTATTTTTAATAAGTATATAAGTGTTTAACACTTAGAAGACTCCATTCTTCCAAAAAAAAAAAACTCCAACATCCCTTAAGAAAGACCAAAGACTTCATTGATATCCAAATAAAGGAACAACTTGAAGGTTACTTTTTGAGAGGAAATTCATAATTAAAGTTAAGAATTAGTATATTTATGATGTTATGATAGTATATAAGATGACTTGAAGAAGTTATGTTATTTTCCATGTGATTCTAGAATGACTTGCATTATGAGTTAAAAGTGAAGTATATGGTATCTTGTCTTGGTTGACTTGTGTCCCTTGCTTGATGTATATATGATTATGAATAAGTGATGTCTTGATTTAGGGTGTTAAACTCTTAGTATTTAATGTATGAATGATATGTGACCTTAAATGATGTTATAAGAGTCTCTTATGTGAAACCTTGACTTAATGGTAATGTTAAGATTGTTGAAGTTGTAAGCTATAATAGTATCCTTCAAAGTAAAGGAATGATAGACTTAAGGTTAGTTGGCTGGAATGAAATCATATTAATCCTTAGGAAAATCATGATGAACTTCTTTTCTCCATTGTGAGGTATCCCTAGTGGACCTTTCCTTGGTACGGTAAATGTGATTAGGTTATGAAGTTATTATGGAACCCTTTTATGTGAACCTAATGTATGAATTACTCTATGATAAAGAAGGCTAGCACCTAGTTAGTATGGTAAGGCAAGTATTTCTAGTTAAAGTATGAGACTAGAATACAAAGAATCCCTTCATATTCCTTAACCTTGTGCCTACATAGGATGTATCCAAGTTCTACCATTGGAAAGTAGAACAACCTCATCGTTGTAGGATAGAAATCCGGATTCCATGTTTTGCTATCATGGTCAATGTCGGTTATTGCCTATTTTAATCATGTGGAGTACCTATTAGCCTTGGAGAAGTTTATGACTTTTAGGTGGTGGTATGGGACGCTATCTAGACATTCGACAATAGGCTTTGAAAGTGTTATTTTGAGTTCCTAGGTCTTCTCCAAGACCATTACTTAAATGTCCTTTATGTGATGTATGAGTCTTAATTAACAAATGAACTAATAACTTAGGTGAAGAAGTATATAAATAAATGAGTACCTAATGTAAAGTGACTTAACCATTCTTAGCTAAAGTGAAGAGGGCATAAAAGATGATAACTTCCTACATTATCTTTGGAGGTCGTGAGGATGACTCTTGTTAGGGAAGTTGGTTGGTTTTGGTGTACATGATACAAGCCTTAGGTAGTCTTAAGGATTATTAAGGTAATTTTAAAGAGGTAAATGTGGATGTTATGTTCTTGATTTACTTGAGTAAGTCTTTTGATTGACTTTGGGAGGAAAATGTCAAATCACCTATATTTTGATATGTTTGATGTCTTGAAGTTGGTATGTACTTATTATGAGTGTTCTTGAGGGTCATTTGTGTATGCTTAGGGAGGTTGTATGTGCAGTGTTTCATTGTGTTGCGTAAGTGTGTCTTAGGATAGCTTTTAGTGAGATAAAAACATGCTAGAAATTATTAAAAAGGAAGAAAATGGAATTAACTGTAAAAGTGAAGTATTTTATTGTAAAGTGAATTGAACTCACTGTAATGTAGGTTCTAAAATGATGATTTTTGTCTAAATCTTTCCTTATGTGTTTCTAAGTTGATAAATATTTTTCTTATGATTATAAAAAAAATTTAAATGTAAAGATGCATATTTCCAATAAATATCTGTTTTCATGATTTTTATGCATTAAGCCAAAATTGTACATGCGGTTGTACTAAATCCATGCTTCTATCTATCTATATATATAGTTCTTGGTAGGCGAGGAGCTTTGAGAAGTGAAGACTTGTACTCAGAAGATCGTTCGAGATAAGTTGAAGTATATCCTCACTTGTCTCGAAAGCATATATGTCTTTTATGTTTTTTCATTCAAAGTATTATAATAGACTAAGAATTTATATTTTCGTATTTTGAAGTATGGGCCATATCCCAAGTATTCTCGTGTCTTAATATGATGAGATTGAGACTTAGTATTTGCTATTACTTTTATATAAAATAGATTTTGAGGCTTAGATTATGTTTTGCGAAAAATTTAAATTCCGCACTACTTTTCACTATGTTTATGCGATGAATTATATGAAAGGTCTTGTATAAGACCTCCGTAAGGTCGATTACGCCGGTAAAAATCCAAGATTGTACACTAACTTTTAGGGTGTAGTCTTGGGATGTGACAAGAATCATATTAACATTTGCAACAAGAATGACAAAAAGTAAACCGTGGCATTTACGGTAGACATAAATTACATAAGAGAGGAAGTTGACGAAAATCAAAGCGAAGGAATGATTCTCATAAATAAAGTAGTCAAACAAATTCTAATATGAAGAAGACGGAGACCTCAACAGGAATTCAATAACAATGAATTCAAAAGAAATGATGATCGCTGCTACTATTGTGGAAAATCAGGACATATCAAACAAAACTGTCTAGAACGTAGAAGGAGAAATATTCTAATAAATGATGAACCCTGGAGTCAAGGAGAAATATCTGAAGATGATCATTATGAAACTGCTAACATATGTTTTATGTCACTAAGTGAAACAAATGAGATAAGATATTTTAACTGTTGTAAATGTAATGACTTACAAGACTCTTTCGATATGGTTACTAATGAATTACAAAAAGCAATTGATGCATACAATAAGATTTCTCAAGAAAAGAAAGACTGGTAGATTCTTCTCAAAGCAAGTTTGATTGAACTCTACTTACTAGCAGAAGAATTGGGAAAGTAAAATTGCAGTTGAACAGTATCAAAAAATCTCCTAATCATAACTCAGACGGATATAACAGAACAACTTTCAATAGGAGAAGATACTCTAATCAAAGATCCAAAGAATCAAACAAATCTATGTCTAATTCCTTTTATTATTCTGCTGAAACTTCTATAAATTTCTCTTGTTATGCATGTGGTGGAATTGGTCACAAATCTTTAAAGCTTAGGAAACTTTCTTCTGGAATTGATTGGGAGACCAAAGATGTTAATGTTAACCCTCAAGGACCAAAGAATACTTGGGTACCAAAAATAAATTAATCGACTTGTTTTGCAGGAGCATACTAGAAAAACCTCCAAGAAAGGAATGTGGGTGGATACTCTAGACACATGTCTGTAATAGAAAGAAAATTTCCAACTATTAAAAACATTGATTGATGGTTTGGATATAATGCAAAAGGAGAACCAATTGGAGTAGGAACTATCACTCTCAGCTCATTATGTGATCTAGTAGAATCTTGAGCAATCCTTGGATATGACATCGAAAGCTTGGACACGCAAAGAAGCAGATCACATTAGCAAAATGGAGTGGTAGAAAGAAAAAAATGTTCATTAACAGATACAAAAAAACCAATGCTCCTCGATCAAAGTCTTCTTGATCTTTTTTAGGCAGAAGCAATAAGTATTTCTTGTCACATCTCAAAAAGTGTCTTATCAGGAGTATACTAAAGACGACTCCTTATGAACTTTGGAGAGGAACGAAACCTAAAATCAGTTATTTCTACCCCTTGGATACAAATGCTTCGTCCACAATAATGGTATGAACTATCTTTGAAAATTTGATTCAAGAAGTGACAAAGGTATTTTTGTAGGTTATTCACCTATTAGCAGGTTCTTTTGAGACTTTATAAAAAGAACATTAAATTTAAAAGAATTTTTCCATATTGTATTTTGTGAAATTAATCAATGAATTCATGAAAGTGAAGTAGGTGAAGATGAAATTGATACATACAAACCAGCAGACGGGGTTCCAAAAGTGTTCACTAAAAATTTCACTTAAGATCCAACCACTGAAGAATTAGAGTCGACTTATACATTCAATAAAGTGAAAATTCCAAGGGAATGGAGACACAACGCCACCTCTCCTGAAAATATCTAGATGTGATCATCTATTAACAAAAAAGCTTCATTATCTCTCATATCTCAAATGGAACCAAAATGAATCAATTATGCAATGGAAGATAAGTCTTGGACACAAGAACCAAATGATTATTTAGCAATGAAGTGAGGAAAATTGATTGCTTATTCAGAATAAAACCAGTCAGATAAAGGAATTTTTATAAATTATAGTAAGTAGCAAAAGAGTTGATACAAAAGTTTGGAATAGAAAAGTGTAAAGCCTTTTGAACTCCAATGTGTCCCTTTACTTGTCTAGACTCTGATACAATAGTACAAACAGTTCACGAAAAACATTATCGAGGAATGATCGGGTCTCTAATATATCTTACTGCTAGTCTACCCGAAATCACGTTTAGCGTTTGCAAATGTACACAATTTCAATCTATTCCAAAGGAATCACATCTCACTGCTGTGAAACGAATTATTTGATATCTCATTGGAACCTCTTATATGGGGTTATGGTGTCGTTTTTCTGATAGTTTTGATTTAATTGGTATTCATGTGCTGACTTTGCAGGTGATAAAAATGATAGAAAAATCACCAGTGGAAAATACTTGTTTTTGGGAAAATCTCTTATTTCATGGAATAGTAAGAAACAGATATATGTGGCCTTCTTAACAACTGAATCTGAGCATTTTATAGTTTGAAGTTGTGCACTTAACTACTTTGGATGATGCGTCATCTCCTAAACAATGATTTATTCTTTTAGAGATTACCTATTTTCGCGATAGTACTAATGCTATTAGTCTATGTAAATATATTATGCAATATTCTAGAGGTAAACCAATTGATATCAAAGCATCATTCATTCGTGATCTTGTTGAAAATGGTGATTTTGTGTTTAAATTTGTTGATTTTGAGAATCAGTGAACCAATATCATTACAAACCCTTTATTTGAGGATATATTTTGTTTACTTTGAGATTTTCTTGCTATTAATCCTTTTTAAAGGAATTTTACGAAACACCGTCAGAGTTTTTTTGGGTTATCGCTAACCTTGTACTTGTGCTTGCTTATTTTAGCTGCTCCTTTTGGACTCGTTAGGTTCTTTAATCTGCCATATGGAGGACAAATTTGCTTTAGGTTTCTTTTACCTGTTATCGTTTATACTTGGTATTTGTTGGTTTATATTATGCCAAAGGGGGAGAAAGTTTGCCACCACATTCTTTAAGACAAGGGAACCAAGTTCAAAGTTCGACTCTTTCCTAAAGCCTTCAAGGCAAGGGGAGCCGCATATATAGGGTGAGCTAAAAATTATGCCATATATCATGGAAGTATCATTGTCTCTCCATACTCCATATAAAATTGTGAATTAATTGTCATTATCAAAAAGTGGGAGAATGTTAGCTTCTTAATGTTATGTAAATTCTAATAAATGACATTTAACACACTACTCACAACTCTCGCGGGCGTGGAGATCCAATAGGGAAAGGATCCAAGAAAACCAACATCAACATGGAAAAAATATATGATTGAATTAATAGAAAGGAAAACATCAATCTATGGAATTAGAGTCAATATACATATGGCCCAAATCAAACATACAAATCACCTTGATTGACCAGATAAGATCAAGCTATTAATATAAGGCAGAGACACAAATTAGCTAATAGATCAAAAATATCATGACCAGACAAGGAAAGAAATCAAGACAACCAGGTTAAGCAGGATGGAGAAGCAAACCACTCTAGGGACTCAAGATCTGCTGATCAGACAAGAACCAAGCCAGCGAAATCAAGAAGGATAGATAAACGATTTACCATGCACATATCTGATATGGACAAGGATCAACAAATTGCCTCAATAAAGGAGTATGTTAATTATACTTGATTGAGATAAAAATCCATTGTGTTATTACTTAACAAGAGCAGTCCTCAAGTACTAAATAATCCTCGCCTAGATTTAGTTGTGAAGTACGCAATTCACTTGAACTTATATTGTAGTCTTCTTTTATCTTTCATAAAACTTTGTACACACTTAAGTGAACAATTGAAACTAAAAGAGAAAAAAATATCTTAGTATAAGTTTATACAGGTCCAGGTTGTGTCGAAAACGAAGGTATAATTTGAATATTAGACTGGGCTCTTAAATTGAAATATTGTGCAATACTCCAGTTCTCAACAAGCTTTTAAGGAAATCCTTGTAACCCAAGGGGACTTGACTAGGCACCACATTGGTGATCCGAACCAGCATAAAATACTCTATGTTATTCACTTACTGTATTTTATTATTAATGTTTATTTGTTTCACTAACGTGCATGTGAGTAGAATGAACAAAGTAGGAAGTCAATAGAAGAAAATTTTAATTCACCCCAATTTAGACTTTCAGCATCAACCTAGAATTAGGGATGGTGCATATGATGGAGGGATCCCACTCAAACAATTCTCAAAGACCTCCTTATAGGATTGCCTTAGAGTATCATGCATGATTGACTCCATCTATCTATGTACTTCTATAATGGCCTTCGCACTCAGCTACTCATCCTCACCAAACTCCTCCTCTTAGTCTAAAGTGGAGACACATCTACTCTAGGCATTTTCGAAGGATCATATGTCAGCATCTTAGATGGGAGTACCACACCCAAATCATGGAGATGTCTGTAAATATCAGCTGATCCACTTCCCTCTCCAACCCTGTGAAACAAGCTTTCAAGGTTGTCATATCTGGTGATGCATCCTCCACTTTCTCAGACTCATCAACCCGAGCAGTGAAAATTGGTCGTTTTAATCTATAATCATCCAACAAAGAATGATTCTCAGCCAACTAAGACCTCACAAGGTCCATGGAAGCCTCAAGAGTTCAATTTACTTTTGGTTTGGTGTCAGATGGATGCGGCTTCATTTAGTTCTCATCATTTCTAAGGTAATATATATCTATTCTCTAAATAATACTAGAGAAAGGTGGGGTGTCGTTACATAATTATACTCTCTAAATGGCGCTCCTGCCTACACTACAACAGACTTTACATTCACGACCACTTTTTAACGAAAAAAGATAAATCCCATTGTTATGAGTACATTTTAGCGACCAAAAAATTTCAGTCGTTAGAATCAGTTTTTAGGTATTAATGAAGAGACATATCCGGTTCTTGAAAGTTTAAAATAATATTAATTCTTTTAAAAAAAATTAAAAAGCCGTAATTTCCCTCGTTATATTCATCATCTCTCTCACCCCCTCACCCTTGCAAAAGAAAAAATCCTAGTGTATTGTTAGGGTGTCATTCACCATACCCTCTGAAGGTAAATTTTACAAAATCAATGAATCAATATATTTGCAGTTATTATTAGTAATTATTGAGTTGAGTTTTTTCAACTATTTTAATAATTTTCATAGTGATGCTATTTTTTATTTCTTCATAGAAGTACAATCTTCAAAATATATCGAGTCTTAATTTTATTTGTGGTTTCTTATTTTTATTTGTTTAAAAGATATTCAAAAGGTAGAGGAGTGGATTTGATTTCCCTAAAAAATGGTGAACAATTCTCCGAAAACTCCAAAGATATCGTCGAGGTTGGCAACAAATCCATAGTGGGAATATGGGCAGCACAAAATCGAAAATGCTTGAAATAGAAGACAATTCCAAAAAAGGAAGAGTTAAAGGAAATCAGAAGTAGGGTTGTTGAAAACACCTTTAAAGGCAATAACAAACCAAATTCTTATTGTGAAGAAACTAACAATATTACTTATCATTCTTGTCAAGCTTGAGTGATTCACGGTCCTTGCTTTCCTACAACTCCATTTTGATTTAAGAGAGAATTGTACCGGAGGAAAGATTACTCTAAAATGGGTGCTTATTATTTAACTCATTCATGACAGAAACTTTGATCCTTCATAGTAGTGGGTACTTTTCTTCAACAAAATCCCGAGTTCAATGTATAAAATTATCAAATTTCATCTTTACTAGCCCCACAATTATGGAGGATACTATACCCTCTACCGCTCTTCTTGCCAACTCCAATAGGAAGGTGTAAATAGTAACCCTTTAAGGTCAAATCAAATCCTTCACAAAAGGTTAATCTAGGAACCGAGATATCTTTTTGCACCTTCAAGTTAGAGTTAGTAAGAAGACCGGTTGTGGGTATTGTATCATCCATGATTCAGGGGCTGGTAAACTGAATTTTAAACTCCGATTTCACTGAACTCAGAATCTTGTTAAAGTAAACTACCCACTGTATAAAGATCGAAGTTTCTAAGGAGTAAAATAACAAGAATCCATTTCAGAGTAATCTTTCCTCTTGAAATATTCTGTTAAACCGACATAGGGTTTTAAGTTGATTGACAATTACCCAAATTTGAGAAGATTCACCTTCGATATTCAGTGTTCAACAAAATAACCAGTAGGTTTTTTGTCTCAGTTAAAGTGTTCTTTAACAAACCTAATTATTATTTCTTCAAAGTTTTCATCTATAGACATCTTCCTCCATTTCAAGCATTTCCCACATTGTGCTGCTCATACGTTCACTGATGGGGGAGGGTTTTGATCTAAGAATTATGGTCGAAAATTCCCTAAAACTGTATATGGGTACCAAGGGTTTGGCCAAGGGATGATGAGTTCAATTATAGTCAGATTAATTAGGCTTGGTTTATTTATCCTTGCCTTTAATTCATTGGTTGTAGACCAAGAACAAGAGGAAAAAATCTGAAAAGGGCAGAATCAAGTTTCTTAGGGGATTTAAGCTTTGTTTAACGTTGGTGATGGTTGTTAATTCATGTTTGTGTTATATATATTAGTAATTACCTCATTATATAGCATGTAAATATGCAAATGTTGCATTATTGATCATACTAATTGCATATGAATATGAAAGAATAAGAATATGCCTTGTATTAATTGTATTATTGTGAGAATGTACATTCTAATTGTGATTGTGGTATGTTGAATGGAACGAGTTTCACATTTAACTACACTAACAGTGATCGAATGTCACGTGTCGACATAAACTTTGGAATGAGTTTCATAGTTCAGTACACTAGTTGTTTCAGTATGGGATTCGTGAGAAGACCAATGCATTGTCATATCTGGGTAATATGGAAATGTTTAATTGTATATTAATCTAAACTGATATTAATATTGTATGCGTTCAATCTAAGCCTTTTTTATGATATTGTAATGACTTTCTTATATTGCACTTAGTGGTATAGCCACGTGCTCCTACAGTATATTGTGGTTGTGTACGTATACTACACTTGCTTTTTCGTTGTTGCTCTTTCTTTATTAAGTATATGACATCTTCAAGAAGTTAGAGACATACGTCATTTAGAAGATTAATGATCAATATAGTTAAAGGTGAGCCAGTTCTTCCAGGATGCAATGGGTTCTCTTTTTGGTTTAGTCCATTTCCTTCGGACATAGACTAGTTCTTTTGATAATTCTGTTGTTTAGTTTGGGTTATACCCACTTTCTTAGTCTTGTTTGTTAGAGTTTTGGTACATTGAATTTCAATGTTCTAGGGAGTATTTCTGCATTAGTTTTAGTTCAATTCTTTCTTTAGACTTTTGAAATTATTGGAACTCCATAATAATTATTTAGTTATTTAAGCCTGCTTCCATATCTTTAATTCATTATTTCTTAGTTAAATTGCCTAGTTGGGCTATAGTAATGGTTCTCCCACATGAGAGTTAGTGTAGGTGTCACTCACGACGGTTTGGGTTGTGACAGTTTTAAAAAGGGGTAATATATTTTTCATGCACTGGGTGCACCCTGTTATAACTACTTAACTAAAAATTAATTTTGGTTATAGGAAAGTATTTTGGTTATTGTAAATATAGTTATAACGATGGGATTTGTCTGCCTTAGTTAAAAAATGGTCTTTGGAAGTCAATTTCTGTGTACTGATACTTATAATGTTAAAAGAATTAATCATACATAATGCAAAGAGGCATTACTTATATGTGATATAACAAGGATAAAATAGACATTACATCGATAAAAGGAGGGGAAGGAGGTTTAATATTGTTCAAAGTTGAGGGGGGAGTTTGATATTCGGATCAAATTTGGGGTGAAGTGAGTTTCAACCATTATTTTAGTAAATCATGCTTTGTTATGATAATATTGTGGGTTAACTAGCATACAATCACAAACCTAAAAAATAAAGAAGATTAATAAGACCTACCCTTGACCTTGACCGTGACACGTCACCCTTACCTCGAATCCACCCAAACACTTGATCCTCAACCTAATTATGCCATAACCAGAACCTGGACCACCGAAACAAATCATGAACCAAGATCCAATATTATCTCATGACCTAACTAACACCCTAATCCCTAACTAAGATTAAAGATACATATCAAAACCAGGATCTGACCTTGATACTTACATATGACTAAGTCGGGTCAAGTTTGGATCTCGCTTCGAGAATCATATATTAAGATCACATTAAGGGTCAAGAATTAAGAATCAAGTTCTGAGTCTGAGTCTCGAGTCTCAAACTCATATTTTAGATGAGGGACTTAGGATCCCAGTCGAGATTCACGTTAAGGGTTGGAAGTTAAGTTAGGATCTAGTTCGTAATTCAGATTTTTAATTTGGGAAGGTTGGATTTATCGTAGATTTCATCACTTGGCAAGAAATAGTGGGGAATATCTTTTTTTTTTAAAATCAATAAATTTGTCTAGATGAAATATATGTCATGTATCAAGGAAAGGATGAAATTATAAAATGAAAAATTAATAAACTAAGAGACTAATTTAATAAGAGAAATTTTAGTAGCTTAGTTAGTTAATTACTTAAATTTTTGCTTTATTCGTAAGAGTTTGATCCCAACTTTGTTATCCCCTCCACAGTTCCCTTTTCAAAAATAATTTTTAAAAAATGACATCAAAGTAAATCATATAAACATGGGTACAAATCAATTGACATTTTGATAAGAAATAAACATTATTACCAATTTCACATGTATTTAAACATTTATGTCCATATATTGTTATATCTTAATTTACATCTTTAGGGAACAATTTATGATGAAAAGTTCTCTCAGATCTTTATTTTTTAAATCCAAATTTTAGTATAAATGAATAAAGGAAGAAAAAAAAAAGTGGAAAAGGATTCAAAAATGATTTTTTAACAAATTCACATAGGAGACTGGGTATTTGATAATTCGGTCCAGTTTCAAGTTTTTCTTTTGTTTTCATTTCTTCAAATAGTGTTACTGAACATCTAACCGAATTATTTCGGTTCAGTTCTATTAATTCTGTTTGGTTTTTGTTTCTACAAAAAATAATTTCACAATTCACACAAAAATAAATAAATAGAAGATAAAACAGAAGCATGTTGGACGAATACCATGGGCCGCGGTTGAAATTGATAGTCGCAGACTCGTTGGTTGCTGATCGAAAATTCATGACGCAGTGTTGGTTGCTGTCCAGTTCGCAATATTTGTTGTTACCCTGGTCGTATCAGTCGCTGCTGGGGTGATCGTTGGGTGGCTGGTTTTACTTTCAAAAATGAAAGATGGAACCTAAAAAGTGTGGGTCAAAGTGGAAAAAAAAACTTGAAACCCTAGTACTCGTTGGCACTTAATAGTTGTTAATTTTGTAATAGTAAAAATAAATAAAACTTAAAAGGGAGAAGTGTGGACCATCCGATTAAATTGATTTAACGGTTGAGTATAAAATGATCAAATTTGTCAGGTTATGGGTTGTTTTGTTGGGTCGTTAATTGTCTAAACTTGACTTAATTTGTATAGTTTTTTGAAAAAAAAATATAAATGTATTTAGGATTTTTATTTAAATGTAGTACTACATTAATCCAATAATATAATATTAATATTATTTTAAAATATAATATAATAATGGATGTCATATAAAATAGTTTATTTAAATGAGTTATATTCCCGATGATAAATGCATTTTGTAGTTTTCTTTTAACTAAAAGGCAATTAAAATTTTCAAAAATATGTATAATAATCTAATATAGAGAATCTTACATTTTAAGTACCATATGAGTAGTAAAATGCCACTAAAACTATGAGTAGATTAACTCTATGAAAGTACGAAATTTTCTACCATTTATTTTTGTTGCAACATATATTCAATGTTATTGTATAAGGTGCTATTTGGTTAATGTATAAGTTTCATTGAACTCATGCATAAATAGTTGCATTAATTATAATATGTTTGCTAGAATTTTTTATTAGGTAGAAAAGAGAATATAACGTATACCATGTCTAGTTGGTAGGATTCCTAATTTTGCATAAAAGTTATTTTATGTATTAATTTTATACAGTGTTTGGTTATATTTTTTGTAGTCCTGCATAATTAATACATACATAACTTATGAGGAAATCAATGAATAAGTAATGCAGGAAAGAAAGTGAAATAAGTTATGCAGGTATTATATATATAATATAATATGTATATATATATATATATATATATATATATATATATATATATATATATATATATATATATATATATATAAATATATTAAAATAATATATTACACATTTACCTCTATTATTTATTTTCTTTTGAATTCTTTACCTAACGATACTATTTTCCTAACTTTCTTTTTTTCTATTTATAGAGAAAAAGAACAAATGTGCTCTCGAACTATTGTAAATGGTATCTAAATATCTTCCGTTATACTTTTAGAACTCTGATGCCCCTACCGTCTAAATTTTGGAACGTTTAGAACCTTTGGACTAACAGAGGTACGATACGTGTCACGATCTTAACAACCTATCCAAGTTTTATTAGATTTTTATTTCCAATTAAAAAATTGACCAGAATAATAAAAAACGCCACTCAAATAATTTTAGATCCGCAGCGATTTTAAATCTAATTTTCCCTTTTTCTCTAGTCAAAAAAATCAAGTACACAAAGAACTACAGTGACTACATCTTCTCAGCGCGAAGCTCTAAATACGAATCCATATGTGAATGCTATCAAACCTAATCTCCCTCGCTCCAGCGAAATGAGTGAGGTAGTAAGCCTTCAACCATGAAATCTTACCACTACTCACTCATCTGTCCCTCACAGTTGCCCCACTAGCTCCGACAAACCATACTAGCGACCTTGTAATGAATTTATAGTGGCAAAACTCAATAACTTTTTTACATAGCTGAAACTTTGAAAAATGAATATTTTAGGGCTGAAAGAAAATAAAAAAGATCTATTAAAATCTAAAAATCAAAAATACATTCAACAATCACATTACAATGAGAAATATAAAGACAAGAAAAATATGGGAGGATAGGAACAAACATACCTCTAGCTCTCTCTACTGAGCTTCAACAATGGAGGTCAAGAAGATACTCCATAACCCATAGCTAATTTGTGGTGTGGGAATATTGTTACCTTCCAAAATGCACCACAAAAAGGATTTATTGGTAAGTAAGAAAAGAAAACGACGGAAAATTGCCTCTAATTGAAAATCACCGACAGTGCTGCTTGGATGAGTTTCCAACTCTGTTTTTGTCCTTCATTCTGTAAAAAAAAGTAGTTAATCTTACTAAATGTTGCGTTGATGGGAATATCTTTGACTGGAGTATATAATATGATATTTAACTAAAGAATAAAAGAAATTTTTTAATGAATAATCTGTTAGAAAGGAAGAAATCAGAGAAGATGGTCTATTGGGTATTGGTTATAATTTCGGTGCGGTTAAATTTTTCGGTTAAGATTTTTAATTGGGAATCAAAATTAAATAAATTTTGAATATTTTTTTCAGATCGTTAGTCCAAAGCGTATACATGCTTCAAAAACTAGACGATAGTGGCATCAGAGTTCTAAATGTATAACAAAGGGTATTTAGATATCATTTATGATAGTTCGGGGATATATTTGTCCCTTTTCTATTTTTTTGATCCACAAATAATATTTTTCTTGTTTCATTCGATATCCAAATGTAATATTTTATTAGTATTACAAATAGAATTGTATATATTTTGCTTCCACATAGGCTAATCATATATTAATGTTATATATTATTAAAAATATTCCACTTATTTAATTAACATGTATAATTATTTTGGTTAGGATGTGAATTTATATATAATTATATATTCAGTATATTAAAAATGTATAAATCAAACAATATATATAGAACATAGTAACAAAGTATTTACATTATTTAAATAGGATATTATAACGTACTTGAAATGTGTTTGTAGTATTTTATTTTTATAAGTAATAAACATAAAAAACAACAAAATGAAAAAATAATCGTCCCAATTAACTATAGAGGTAATATCGTTTTCCTACTTTTTACTAAAAAGTGGGAGGGCTTATACTATTTATTTACTAATTATATATATATATATATATATATATATATATATATATATATATATATATACATATCATATCTAATGCATGCATAATTGAACCATTCATAACTATGATTGCATCACTAAACTTTGCAAACGTAAAACCTGCATTAATCTAACCAGTAACCAAACGACCCCCAAGATTATTTTAGGTGTGTTCAAAATGGTTGTTCAGGTATATCGTACGACCATGCTCATTAAAGTAATACATATCTCTCATTTAAAGAAACATGCTCAATAAATAGAAGAAAAGATGATTAACTAAATATCTTTGATGGAAAGAGGATAAAACTAATGATGGTGAGTTTTAACATTTCAGGTCCGATGGACATGGTTGTTCTAGATTCCAAAAATGATTATCTAATATAGGTTCCTCTAACGCTCTGGTTCCAAAGTTCAACAAAGATAGGATGTCTAAACCTAAGCCCCAATGAGGAAATGGTGGTGGATCTTCTGTGTCTACTTGTACTAGGTGTGGAATGAAGCATTATGGTAAATGCTTAGCCGGTATTGATGTATTTTTATGTTGTAGTTAATGATGTCAAAAGATAAGTGAATGTCCATCAGTTACGGCTAAATAAAGATATGTAGGCAAGCTCCACCTAGTGGTTTGGGTTCGTGCTCTCCAAAGAATAACAATTTTTGGCACTTCAAACTTGACATAAGTAAGAGGGTTATCTTGATGTAGTTAATGATATGTTGTAATTCTTTCCTCTTGAATTTATGCTTTACTTGCTTCTGGTTCTACTTGTGTTTTTTGACGCCATATGTAGCTATGAGATTTGACGTTTGTGTGGATATGTTGTTAGACCCTTTTCATATCTCTACTCTTATCAATGAATCCACTATTACTGAGTTAGTATATAAAAATTGTCATGTATCCTTTTTCCCATAGAGTTACTTTTGTTCACCTTATAGACCTTGATATTTTTGATTTCGATGTTATTCTTGGTATAGATTTGATAAATTATTGTTACTCGTATGTTGATTGTGGAACTCAAGTGGTTAAGTTTCAATTTTCAAAGAAGCCCATCTAATAGTAGAAAAGGGGAATTTCTGCGACTAAGAGTCATATTGGTTCTTTTCTTCAAGATAGAAAAATAATTTCTAAGGGTTGCATATATCATGTTGTACCGGTTAGGCATACAGATGCTAAAAACACTATTCTTGAATGAGTCCCAATGTAAATGACTTTCCTTGAGTTTTCCAAAAGATATTCTAACCCATGTTCCTCCTAATAGGGAAATAAACTTCGGCTTTGAGCTTCTCCTAAATATTCTACCTATTTCTATTGCTCCTTACTATATGGTTCTGGCAGAATTTAAAGATTTAATGCAAAAACTGGAAGATTTGTATGATAAAGGTTTCATCGTATCTGATATCTCTCCATAGGGATTTGAACTTTTGTTTTTTTAACAATAAAGATGGTTCTCTTCACATATGTGTTGACTACCGGCAATTGAACAAGGTTACCATAAAGAAAATGTATCATCTTGCATGTGTAGATAATTTTTTGTATCAACTCTAATGAGAGAGTTACTTATTAAAGTTCAACCTCTGATTGGGCTATCACCATTAGGGGCTAAACTGTCATGACTTGAATCTAGATCGCAGACGAGACCGGCGTTGTTAAACGCTCAAAGGTCGCAGACAAGCCTACATGCGTTATTGATAACTCACCTACATAAATTTTAGGGAATAATTTGAAACTTATTTATCTTTAACATACTTGCTAAATATTCTAAACATTTCATAATCGTTCTTCATCATCCATCTAACATTACTGAGATAAGCAGCTAAAATAAATAGTTCATTAAGTAATAGTTGTACAATGGCCAAAACGGTACCAATACAAAGTCTTAACCTAAATAGGAAAGAAACGCTAGTGGAACATGCTCCACTATATGAACTCTAAAACTACGTTAGAATGTAAAACAATAGCATCCTTGAAAGCATGAGGACCAAACTCCGGATGAATGCCAACGTCCGGATAGCTGCAACATTGAATCTATAGCTCTATCGCCCACCTGTGCCTGCACCTAAAATAGTATAGACGTATAGGATTAGTACACACTTGTACTAAGTATGGGAATATGCAAGAACACACCAAGGACATGCATGAGAAAGAACAACTCTTTTCTAACGACATTATTTTTTGAAGTCAAGTCAGTAGACTTGCCAAATTGAGATTATTAAAGTCACTGAACTGTCCAAATTGAGTTAGAAAGGTCATTCCAGAGAGCAACATGCATCATTATAAATATCGTATTGCACACAACACATAACATATTCATATATCACATATCATAACACATAACATATAACACATAACTTCTTTCATATCATTCATTCATTGCCATGAGACCTTGGAATCATGGAGTTGACATTAAGACTTCCAAAAAATGAGGGCTCAATACATGGAACCTCAACTAGGGAGTCCAAATTATCAAACACATAGTATGTTTCATTCATTCATACATACTTCATTTCATTTTAATTATAGGCTAGTGTGAACACCAGCTATACCGAGGGTATAGTTTAAGATTTTCATTGGATTTGTTGTGCAATGATCAGGAATAACCTATTGTCATTACCTTGGTTTAGCTCACCACTTAATTATACAATCCTAAAACCCTTGGAATCATTCATTTCATTATGTGCTTCATTTGAGCCTGACCTCATTCATTCATTGGGAACTTTAACTTTAACAAACATAGATCATGTGAGCATCATGAAATATAGTGTCTCCCTTAAACCAAAACGAGGTGGTATCACTGGCCAAATTGAACCAAAAACATGCTAACGTACATTGGAATTCAACCCCGCCAGATTCCTATATTGGTAATATAGGTTCAAAGACTAGGAGATGTATGGAAACCATACCCGGCAAGCCGGACAGTTTCATCTCATGAGAGTTATGTGATCCTTCGCCCTTTCCGAAAGAAGGCATCACCGCTTTTAGCTAGCCTATCGGTGCTTAGTGTAAAGTTAAATTACATTCAACTCATACGTCATCGAATCGGGCTTCTAGTATGAGGACAACATAGCTCATTAGATCATTTCTCATCTCATTAATAGTATTAAGTGTGTGAAGCTCAATACATTCATTAGGGTGTTCATAGAGACTGGTTTCTTCATTATCTTACACTCTTGTTGGTGAGTACGTATTGGTAACATTTACTTAGGCTCATTTCGGATTGTTCTCAGCTTGTACATTAGCCTCATATCATGTTGTCACCACATTCTTCGTTATAAGCACCTTTGCTAATACACTTGGCCACTTAGTGTATCTTACACTCATACTTACCCTTTTAGGGTTCATCATTTAATTACATGCATCTTAGGTTCACTTATTTTTGAACGTATGTTAGACTTATGTGTCTATTCATACAGTCCATGTGGCTTCATTTATAGTTCGCTAAGTGATTCTTACTTCCTAAGATTATGTAGTAAAAGACTTTTGTATCTTGTATATTCCAAGATCTTGACTTTTGCTCTAAGTAGATGGCATATTCTTGGATATTTTACTCACGTATGACTTATGTATCAATACTGATGTTTGAGCAAGGGAACCCAAATCTTGAATCACTAGTGTATCATTTATATTTTTCTTTGATTTTATTTTTAATATTCATAACATTAGAACTCTAAATTAAATCTCAATATTCACATTGAAGGATTAATTTTCTATTTAATTTTACTCTTAGTTAACCGAAGGGTTGGGGGTTCGAACCCTCACAGTCCCTTTTTAATTTTTGTTAGTCTATTGTTGCCCATTCTTGCATAAACTAAAAGGTTGTGGGTTCAAACCCCCACAGCCTCTTTGATTTTCCTTTAATTCTAACTAGGATAGGATGGTTGTGGATTCGAACCCCCACAAACTCCTTATCTTTTCATTAAATTTCGTTGATGCTTTGGAGGTTGTGGGTTTGAATCCCATGCCTCCCATTTATTAGAATAATTACTTATCTCTTCATTCACCTCCAGTTCGCGATTTCGAATCCCCTTAGCACGATTTCCCTTTCGTTATTTCGAGAAATCAGTAGCTAGGATAGAATGCCCTTTTGTGCCATTGCCCTTTCTTTTTCACGAAAGCAGTATCTAGGGTCGAATCCACTTTGCCCCATTTCCCATTTTTTTCGTGAAAGCGGTAACTACGATCAAATCCCCTTAGATTATTCAATTTTTTTTCTTTATTTTTCAGCTTCTTTAACATGTGAGGTCTTGGGTTCAACGACCATTGATCTCACTTTTTTTCTTTTACTTCAAAAACCCTGAATTTGACATTCTTGAAGGGTACACAAATGTAGAAAATTTTAGTCATTCTTCAACTCATTTTTAGACACATTTTTCAGAATTTTAGTTGGCAAAAAGATGGTCATTTAAATCAGCTATATTTCATTTTAATGAACATCACATGGTATTTACAATTCACACATAAAATACACAAGAATTTCATGTATTATACGACTCCTAAAAGTGGCTATGGCACTGCGAACGTGCTCACACACACCAACCTTTTTTATCACACTCTGAATAAGGTTTTCGTAATTTCGATCACATAAACATGTTCACATATAATATAAACACATCATTCATTCCTAAATCTAGCAGCACAACATACCCATACTACGAATTAGCCTTGGAGCTAGGGACAAGGACATTCAAAAAAAAGGAAACAACCTTAGTTTCAGAATGAATCTTTTGAATCGTAAGGGATCTCTTGGGAAAGGGAACAAGATAGAAGAAACCCATACCTTTTAATGTTGTTCAAGTGTGCAGGTGCTGCCCAGAAACTCCTCCAAACCATGCCCAAATTCTCCCCAACGTACATGCCACTTGATGAACAACCTCCCTTTGCCTTGACGTTTTTGATTACCTTGCTTTTCATAAAACTTTTCGTGTGTTTTTCAAGTGTGAAGAACAATTGTTATTAAACAATTCTTTAGATTTCTTGTTAGTTAGAGCGTGAGAGAATGAGAGTTGAGAGATGTGGAAGAGTGTTGAGAAACGTGAGGGAGAGAGTTATTAGTATTAGGAGACTAAATTAAAGACTTAGTCAAAATAGAATTTAATTAAATAAATACAAAATCTAATTTATTTAAATTAATACGTTAAAGACCATTTTACCCTTAATGAATAGATTTTAATTGATTATTAAATCATTAATTCATTGCTCCTAGTGGGGCTCGAACCCGAGTACCCCATTTGCGAAATAGGTCACTCCTGGTCGCCCCTATTCAAATTTCTTTGTTAATTAAATTAATTTATTAATTTATTAATTCCTTAGGGTAATTAAAATATTACCCTTGTCCTGGAAAAGAACATTTTACCCTGGACCCTCAAAAGTTAAAATTTCCTCTTTTAAGTCCGCTAACGACTTCTTCGATTAAATCTTCATTTTTCGCGAGCCTTAATTTGTTGGTTCCAACCTTTTCAAGCTCAAGTAAATCCCCACGTTAGTTGACTTTGTCGTGTTAAAGGTTCGGAGGTCTGTTTCTACGCGTATCAATCTGTGTGAACCTTGGTTTAATCTCAAGCATTCTTGACACCCTACGTCTTGATCCTATTCATTTTTAGGGTTGTTACATTATCCCCCCCCCTCTTAGGAACATTCGTACCCAAATGACACTACCACGTCACATCGTTATGCCAGTAAAATCATAATAAAATCACTACGCACAGTCAACCAATAGAAACAAAATACGGGGAGATAAGGAAACATAGGCTTAAGAATAGGAAGTCTAACCTAAAGAGCTGAAAAGATCAGGGTAGCTGGATCTAATATCGGGCTCAGTCTCCCACGTAGCACCTTCAACAAGGTGATATCTCTACAATTCCGTCACTGTGGCAATCTCATTGTTCCTCAGCCGCCTGACCTGTCTGTCTAAGATCTAAACAACTACCTCCTCATAAGACAAGTCTTCACGAACCCCTAAACCTTCACCCGGTAGGATTGATGATGGATCACCTAGGCACTTCTTCATAATAGAGACATTAAAAAAAAGGATGATTAGAAGCTAGATATGCAGGCAATGCTAACTCATAGGCCACCTCACCCACACGCTGTAGGATATCATATGGCTCAACATACCTCGGACTCAACTTCCTTTTTCTACCAAATCTCATCACCCCTTTCATAGGTGATATCTTTAAGTAAACCTGGTCACCAACATCAAACTTTGAGGGCCATTTTCTGGTATCAGTATATGACTTTTGCCGACTGTAAGCAGTACCCAACCTGTCCCTAATCACTTTGACCTTCTCTAAGGACTCATGAATGATCTCTGGATCCAAAATAGATGATCTCCAACCTCGAACAACCCAACTAGAGGTGTACACCTCCTAGCATATAGTGCCTCAAACGGTGCAATCCTAATGCTGGAGTGATAGCTACTATTATACAAGAACTCTATAAAACGCAGATGGTCATCCCAATTACCTCTGAAGTCAATCACACACGCTCTCATCATGTCCTCGAATGTCTGAATAGTGTGCTCTGCCTGCCTATTTGCCTGAGGATGAAAGGTAGTGCTAAACTTGACCGGCATGCCCAAACTCTTCTGGAAAGATATCCAGAAATATGAAGTAAACTGAGCTCCTTTATCTGAAATAATAGACAAGGGAATCCAATGCCGTCTCACAATCTCATCAATGTAAGGTCTCGCATAATCCTCGGCTATGTAAGTAGACTTCACAAGGACATAGTGGACAAACTTAGTCAATTTTTCAAGAATAACCCATATGGAGTAATGCCACCTCCTAGTCCTCGAAAGAACAACCACTAAGTCTATATTAAAGTCCTCCCACTTCTAAGTCGTAACCTCAATTATCTGAGTCAGACCTCTAGGAATAAGATGTTATGCCTTAACCTTCTGATAATTAGGACACTTGGCTACGTATTCTGCAATGTCCTTCTTTATACCATTCCAACAATAAATCTGATTAAGATCATGATACATCTTTGTGGAACCTGGGTGTATGGAATATCTGGACACATGGACTTCTGCAATAATCCTGGTCCGCAAATCATCCACATCTGGTACACAAAGACTATCCTTATACCTAAGTATCTCATCACCTCCCAAAGCGAATGACTAATTCATCTTAATCAGTTTTGAATCCTTGAGCTCCATTACACAGGATCTAGATGTTGAACTTGCTTGACTTCAACTACCAAGGATGATTTGTAACTAGGATAAACTGAAACATCCCCAGTAGTAGAGTAAACTAACTGTACACCCAGCTTGCCCAGTCTATGTACATCTTTCACCAGCTCTTTCTTCTCATCCGCAACGTGGGTTGTACTTCATATGCTTATCTTACTCAAAGCATCATCTACAACATTAGCCTTACCTTGATGGTAGTGAACATTCATATCATAATCCTTCAACAACTCCAACCATCTCCGCTGGCGTAGATTCAATTCCCTATGTATGAACACGTATTGGAGACTTTTATTGTCTATGAACACATCCACATGCACTCCATACAGATAGTGCCTCCACAGCTTCCGTTCAAACACCACAACATCCAAATCCAGGTCATGAGTGGGATAATTCTTCTCATGAACCTTGAGTTGTCTGGAAGCATAGTCTATTACCTTACCAGCTTGCATAAGAACACAACCCAAACTTCCCTAGATGCATCACAATAAACCGTGTAGTTTTTAACTACACTTATGAAGCATAAGAACAGGATCTGAAGTAAGTCTGTCCTTTAGCTCCTGGAAACTCTTCTCACACGCTCCGTCCATTAAAACTTGGCTTTCATCTTTGTCAAAGCTGTCAGTGGGGCAGCAATGGAAGAAAATCGCTCCACAAACCTGCAGTAGTAACAAGCCAATCCCAAAAAGCTATGGATGTCAGTGGGTGTAAGGGGATTTGTCCAGTTCTTAACAACTTCAGTATTCCTTGGGTCAAACTCTGCACCTTGATCGGACACAACATGACCAAGGAAGGTCACTAATCTCAGCCAAAATTCACACTTGCTGAAGTTGGAATACAATTTATGTTGTCTAAGTACCTGTAGGTTAGTGTCAAATGTTGTTCATGTTCTCCCTTGGTCTTAGAGTAGATGAGAATGTCATCATTGAATACTATGACAAAAGAGTCAAGGTATTCCCGGAAAACCCTGTTCATGAGATCTATAAATGCAGCAGGTGCATTCGTGAGACCAAATGACATGACTAAAAACTCATAGTGACCATAGCGGGTATGAAAGTCTGTCTTTGGGATATATCCTTCCCTAACCCTAAGTTGATGATACCCTGAACAAAGATCTATCTTAGAGAAGAAACTAGACCCTTAAAGCTGATCGAACAAATCATCTATATTGGGGAGTGGATACTTGACTTTGATAGTGACTTTGTTTAGCTACCGATAATCAATACACATTCTAAGGGTCCCATATTTCATCTTTACAAACAACACTGGAGAGCCCCAAAAGGATATACTCGGCTGAATGAAACCTTTTTCAGTGAGATCTTTTAAATGCAACTTCAACTCTTTGAGTTCTACAGGATCCATTTTGTAAGGAAGAATTAAGATTGGTTTAATATCGGGTTCTAAGACGATACCTAAGTCGATCTCTTGAAGAGGAGGGACTCCAGGCAAATCTTCAGGAAACACATCTAGGAACTCATTCACTACAGGCGCTGATCTATGGAAGGAATGTCATGATCTAAATCATAT
Source organism: Solanum chilense (assembly GCA_032847665.1). NCBI lineage: Eukaryota > Viridiplantae > Streptophyta > Magnoliopsida > Solanales > Solanaceae > Solanum > Solanum chilense. The sequence goes on from CM064973.1 coordinate 41,692,436, forward strand.
ACACTCACAAGATGACATAGTAACCCCTTGGACATCATTTTATTGGCCTTAAGATTTGAAATCCATGGATTGGGACGAATCACATTGTACCCCTCAGAGACTATCTCTTCTTCATTAGGGAAGAAAAATTTCACCACTCTACTACGACAGAAAAAGCAAGCATAACAACAGTGAAGCCAGTCCATGCCATGAATAATATGAAATTCATGCATGGGTAACTCAATCAAGTTTGCACACATAGTCTTACCGTTTAATCCTTGTATACCCTATAAGTTCTTACATTTTCTCCTAAATGCGTACTAACCACTATAGAATCATGCAGAACTTCAAGTAATACTTCCAACTAAGTGCAAACATATGAGTTACAAAGGAAAGCGTAGACCAGGATCAAGTAAAGCAAAAAAAGAAGTTGAGAATACTTGCAGCATACCTATAACCATATCAGCAGACTTCTCCTGCTCCTCCCTACCCTTCAGGGTATGGAATCTGTTCCTCTTGGGTGGCTCGGCTGTTGCTGCAACCAGTGGCTTAGGCCTAGGCAGAGCATTATGTGAAGCCTAACCTCTGTTTAATGGACATTCTCTTACCATTTGTCCACTCTTATCACAACCAAAGCAGGAATTTCTGCCCTATTTTCACTCTCCACTGTGAGCTCGGCCACACTTAGCAAAGTTATTCTTAGGACGCTGCATCTCACCTCCATTTCCCTTCTTGGACTCAGGTGTTCCTACTTTAGGTGTAGCACCCCTATGGGGATTAGAATTCACAAAACTCTGTTGCCCCCTTTTTGAACCTCGGCTGCTCACGGATGCCATAGTTGTTATTCTGGCCTCCATTGCTGGGACCTGCCTGATCTTAAGGCCTAGGCATCCTAACATCACGAACATCTCTCTTTCTCCGACTGTCCTCTACTTGATTACCATGCACCATCATCCTGGAAATATCCATATTACAATGGAGCATCGCAGATCAACACTACTCCTCCAGGTCTCCATTGATGCATGCGAGGAACCTGGTCATCTTATCCCCGCTGTTAGAAATCAGGAAAGTAGCATACCAGGATGCTTTCAAAAAAGCTCAGTCTTTTCCCAATTCTTGCTAGATACTAGGGAAAGTAACATACCTTTATATCTTAACAAACTTCAGGGAATACTCCCTGACTGTCATAGAGCCTTGTTTAAGGTTGATGAACTCTTCAACCTTGGCCTCCCTCATCTCTCTGGGAAGAATCTCTCTAGAAATGTTGTCTTGAACAACTTCCATGAGACTGATAGGATGCCAACTCAGCCTTCTAAATATTAGTGGTCCCCATATCTACCAGGATATTATGCAACTCATCTACAAACTCTTTAGGATCCTCAATGTCTTAGCCCCTGTGAATATAGTAGGATTCATCCTCGTGAAATCTCGAAGTCTGTCAACCATGCTGCGAACCGGTGAGTTCTCCCTCGGAACATCCTGCCGGTTTACTTGGGCAGTCATAGACTGAGCTGGCATCGGATAGCCTTTGCCATCTGGGCCACAGATGCCCTCACCTCAGCATTAGTCAACCTAACTGGGTTAACTGGCATGGCCCCTCATTCAGTAGGAGCATAGAGTGGATTCTGATTACCCCCAGCAGCTTCTTATGCTCTCATCCGACCATTCGCTCTCCTAGTGTTCATTCTCTTAAAAACAACAAGGGTTGATTTTAGACACGCTCATAACATCACAAATTCAGACATTAAGAAAATCACGATAAGATCAGAAGAAGGGAAATTTTCCTACGCATTCTGAAGTCTCTAATCCAGGATAATGGTGCACTTTATTATCATGACGTAGAAACTACTCAATGTTGTTGATGTGAAATTTTATTGCTCGGAAATTAACCTACCGCTCTAATACCAAGTTTGTCACGATTGGAATCTAGACCCAAGATGACATCGACATCGTTAACCTCTCCGAGGTCGCAGACAAGCCTACCTGCGTTATTCATACCTTAACTAGATTAGTTTTAAGGAAGAATTTGAAACTTTTTGATCTTTAACATACTTGCTAAATATTCTTAACATTTCATAATTGTTCATCATCAACCATCTAACATTAAAGAGATAAGCAACTAAAAGAAATAGATCATTAAGTATTAGTTGTATAATGGCTAAAATGGTACCAATACAAAGTTTGAACCAAAACTGGAAAGAAATTGTAGTGGAACATGCTCCACTAGCTCAACTCTAAAACAATACTAGAATGAAAAATATTAGCATCCTCGGAAGCATGAGGACCTACAAAACTCCGAATGAATGTTGACGTTCGGATAGCTGCAACAATGAACATGTAGCTCTATCACCAACATGTTCTTGAACCCCTAAAGTAGCATAGATGTATAGGGTTAGTAAATACTTTTACTAAGTATAGGTATATGCAAGCACACACCAAAGACATGAATGAGAAAGAACAACTCTTTCCTAACGACATGATTTTTGAAAGTCAAGTCAGTAGACTTGCGAAATTGAGATTAGGAAAGTTAGTGTACTTTCTAAATTGAGTTGGGAACGTCTTACAATGAGAGAAACATGCATCATTATAAATATCTTATTGCACACAACTCATAACATATCATAGCATATAACATGTAACAGATAGCTTCTTTCATATCATTCATTTATATGCCATGTGGCCTTGGAATCATGGAGTTTACATTAAGACTTCCCAAAATGAAGGCTCAACACATGGGACCTCAACTAGGGAGTCTTAAATAGCAAACACAGAGCCTGTTTCATTCATTCATACATACTTCATTTCATTTCATTTATAGGCCAGCGTGAACACCAGTTTTACCTAGGGTATAATTTATGACATTTATCGGGTTTGCTATGCAAGGATCAGGAATAACCTAATGTCATTACCTGGGTCTAGCTCCCCTCTAGATTATCTCATCCTAAAACCTTTCGTATCATTCATTTAATTATGTGCTTCATTTAAGGGTGGCCTCATTCATTCATTGGGAACTTTAACTTTAACCGATATAGATCATGTGAGCATCATGAAATCCAGTGTCTTCCCCACACCGAAAAGAGTTGGTGTCACCTACCTAAGTGATCCAAAACATGCTAGCCTACATGGGAATTTAACCCCGCTAGATCCCTATATTTGAAGTATAGGTTCAAAGACTAGGAGATGTATGATGACCCATATCCAGCAAGTCGGAGAGTCTCATCTCATGAGAGTTACGTGAACCTTCTCCCTTCCCAAAAAAAGGCATCACCGCTCAAAGCTAGCCTATCGATGCTTAGTATAAAGTTCCATTACATTCAACTCATACTTCATGGAAGATGGCTTTTAGTATGAGGACAATATAGCTCATTAGATGATTTCTGATCTCATCATTAGTATTAAGTGTGTTAAGCTCAATACTTTCATTATATTGTTCATAGCGACTGCTGTCTTCATTATCTTACACTTTCATTTGTGAGTACGTATTGGTAATATTTACTTAGGCTCATTTGTGATTGATCTAGTCACATACATTAGCCTCATGTCATGTAGTCACCACATTCTTCATTATTAGCACCTTTTCTTTTCATAGTTACTCCCCACTTATTACGTGAATGTTTATTTCATCATTTTAAAGTTCATCTCATCTGATGCTAATGCACTTGGCCACTTAGTGTATCTTACACTCATACATACCCTCCTAGGGTTCATCATTTCATTACATAAATCTTAGGTTCACTTATTTTTGAACGTATATTAGACTTATGTGTCTTTACATACAAGCCATGGGGCTTCATTCCTAGTTCGCTATGTAATTTTTACTTTCCTAAGATTATGTAGTACAAGACTTATGTATCTTGTATATATTCCAATATATTGACTTTTGATCAAAGTAGATGACATTATTTTTGGATATTTTACTCATGTATGACTTATTTATTAATACGGAAGTTTAAGCAAGGGAACCAAATCTTGAATCACTTCGATATCATTTATATTTTTCATTGATTTTATTTCTAATATTCATAACATTTGAACTCCAAATTAAATCTCAACATTTACATTGAAGGATTAATTTTCTATTTTAATTTTACTCTTAGTTAACCGAAGGGTTGGGGGTTCGAACCCCTATAGTCCCTTTTCAATTTTTGGTGGTCTCTTGTTGCCCATTCTTGCCTAAACCAAGATATTGGGGGTTCAAACCCCCACAACCTCTTTGATTTTTCCTTTAATTCTCATTGTGATAGGGAGGTTTTTGGTTTGAACCCCCATAGCCTCCTTATTTTTTCATTTTATTTTGCTGATGCTTGGGAGGTTGTGGGTTCGAATCCCACGCCTCACATTTATTTGATTAATTATGTTTCTCTTCATTCACCTTCATGTCGCGATTTCAAATCCCCTTAGCACCATTTCTGTTTCCTTATTTCGCGAAATTAGTAGCTAGGATTGAATCTCCTTATATCCATTTCCCTTTTCTTTTCCACAAAAGCAGTAGCTAGGATCGAATCCCCTTAGATCCTTCACATTTTTTTTTCTTTCTTTTTTTGCTTTTTTAACATATGAGGTCTTGGGTTGATTTCCTACTGACCTCACTTATTTTATTTTACTTTGAAAACCCATAATTTGACATTCTTGAAGAGAACACAAATCTGGAAAATTTTAGTCATTCTTCAACTCATTTTTAGGAACATTTATCATAAGTTTACTTGGCTAAAAGATGGTCATTTCAATTCAATATATTTCATTGCGATGAACATCACATCGTATACACATTTCACACATAAAATACATCAGAATTTCATGTCTTATATGACTCCAAACAATGGCTAAGGCATTGCCAAAGTGCTTACATACACCAACCTTGTCGATCACACTTTGAATATCATTTTCTAAATTTCCCTCAATAAACATGTTCACATTTAATATAAACACATAATCAGGCCTAAATCTAGCAGCACAACATACCCATCGTACGGATTCGTTTGGGATCTATGGACAAGAACATAAAAAAATGGAACAACCTTAGTTTCAGAATGAATCTTTTGAATCGTAAGGACCTCGTGGTAAAGGGACCACGAGAGAAGAAACACATACCTTTTGATGTTGTTCAACTGTGCAGCTGCTGCCCAGAAGCACCTCCAAACCACACCAAATTCTCCTCAATGTACACGCCACTCGATGCACAACCTCCCTTTGCCTTGACGTTTTAAATTACCTTTCTTTTCTAAAAACTTTTCATGTGTTTTTCTAGTCTGAAGAATAATTGTTACTAAACTATTCTTGAGCTTTCTTGTTAGTCAGAGCGTGAGAGAATGAGAGTTGAGAGACGTGGAAGAGAGTTGAGAAATGTGAGGGAGAGAGTTATTAGGATTAGGAGAGTAAATTCAAGACTTAGTCAAAATAGGATTTAATTAAATTAATACAAAATCTGATTTACTTCAATTAATACGTGAAAGGACCATTTAATCTTAATTAATTGATTTTAATTTATGATTAAATCATCAATTCGTTACTCCTTGTGGGGCCCAAACTTGAGTGGCACCCCATTTGCGAAATAGGTCACTCCGGGTCGCCCCTATCTGAATCGCTCTTTCAATTAAATTAATTTATTAATTCCCCAAGTTAATTACAATATTACCCTTGGCTTGGAAAAGACAATTTTACCCTGGAACCTCAAAACTTTAAGTTTCCTCTTTTAAGTTCGGTAAAGATTCCTTCGATTAAATCTTCCTTTTCACGAGCCTTACTTGGCGAGTTCCAACCTTTCCAAGGTCAACTAACTCTGCAAGTTAGTTGACTTTGTCGTGGTAAGGGTTCTGAGGTTTGGTTTTTTGCGTATCAATCCGAGTGAACTTTGGTTTAATTGCAAGCATTTTTGACAACCCAAGTCTTGATCCTATTCATTTTTGGGGTTGTTACATAAATGAAGATGAATACCAAAGATGAAATTTTTAACTTAGTATGCTCATTACGAAATTTAGATAATGTCGTTTTGTTTGAATAGTACTCCCACGCATTCAAGGACTTGATAAATAGAGTGCTTAGAAAAAATCATGATATGATTGTAATTGTGTGTATTAACGAAATCCTACTTTATATATTGAGTGAGGATAAGCATGCCGACCATTTGATGATTATGTTTCAAGTTCTTAAGGACCAAAACTTTTTTCAAAATTTAGTAAATGCGAGTTTTGTTGCGATATATGTTCTTTTATGTCACATTTTTTCAATTAACGGTATTGAGGTAGATCCGAAGAAGACAAATGTGGTTAAAATTTGTCTTACACTTCTATTCCGTATAGATATTCAATATTTTTGTGTTAGACTTGATATTATAGAAGGCTTTTGGAAGAGTTTTCTTTGATTCTCTCCATTGTCTACATCGACCCAAAAAGAAATTTAAGGTCTTTTGGTCTGAATAATGTGAGAAGAGTTTTCAAAACTTGAAAGATAGACATACCTCCACTACAATTTAGACTTCACCAGAAGGTTACGTCAGATTTGTAATTTATTGTGATTCTTCAAGTATTGGATTAGGATGTATTCTTATGAAAAATGAGAAAGTCATTCCCTATGCTGGTAAGAAAAAATTTCTTCATGATGTTCATAGACTACTCATAGGTACTCGGTATGTTGATTAGAGTGAAGGTGGGGTTATTGTTCATAATGGTGCAGAATCATCTTTTGTATCGGATGTGAAAGCTACGCAATGTGTTGATTTAGTTTTGATTGAGTTGAAGGAACCCATGTTTACAAAGTTCGTTGAGATTTTTTCCGAAGGGGATATGGTGTGCTTTGATATAAAGGTCTTCTATGTTTTCCCAATGTTGATGATTTGAGAAACAAAATTTAATCACAATCCCATAATTTTTATATTACATTCACCCGGGGGACAGCAAGATGTATCATGACTTGCGGGAGCTCTATTAATGGAATGGGATGAACAATGATATAGTTGACGTTTTTGCTAAGTGACGTTTTTATAAAAAGTTAAACTTGAACAGCACAAGTCGGGAGGTTTATCAAAAGTTATTAGTATTCCTAGTAAGAAAAGAGAAGATTTGAATATGGACTTTATTGTTTGTTGACCCAACAGTCAGCGGCAACATGACTCGATTTGGGTTATTATAGATTTTATGATGATGCACATTCATTTGATTCCTTTCATGTTTACTTATTTGGTGGAGGATTATGATAAGTTGTATATGCGGTAAAAGTTTAGGTTGCATGGAGTTCCGGTATTAGTTATGTCTGATCGTAGTACCCAATTTACTTCTCCATTATGGAAGTTTGTCCACAAAGTCCTTGGAACTCATGTCAAGATTAGTACGACCTTTCATCCTCAAACTGGTGGAAAGGTGGAGCATACTATGCAGACTTTGGAAGATATGTGTAAAGATTATTTCATTCACTTCAAGAGTAATTGGGATGTTAATTTTCCTTTGATTGAGTTAGCATATAATACTATTTATCTTCAACTATTTTTATGGTCCCTTTGAGGCTCTTTATGTTATGTGTTGTTGATCTCTTATAGTTTTGTTTGAGATTAGTGAAGTTTGTTTGATAGGTATCGACTTCGTACATAAGGCTATGCAAATTTTTTTGCTA
>CM064973.1:41702219-41889576 GCA_032847665.1 Solanum chilense
TCTAGGTATGACTTGGCTTTCTCCGAATTTTGCGATATTGCATTGTAATGCTAAAACTGTGACGTTAGCCAAGCCTGGGACAGATCTGCTAGTGTGGGAGGGTGAATACACTTCCAGTCCGGTTCGTATCATCTCCTTTCTTCTTGCTAAGAAAATGATTAGTAAGGGGTGTTTATCTTTCTTGGCACATCTCAAGGATGACACTACTCAAGTACCTCTAATTGAGTCGGTTTCGGTAGTTCGCGAGTTTCTGGATGTGTTCCCTGCAGATCTTCCGGGTATGCCACCGGATAGGGATATTGACTTCTGTATTGATTTGGAACTGGGTACTCGTCCCATTTCTATACCCCCTTATAGAATGGCTCCCGCGGAGTTAAGAGAGTTAAAGGCCCAACTTCAAGAGTTGTTGAGCAAAGGGTTCATCAGACCAAGTGCATCTCCGTGTGGTGCTCCGGTGTTATTTGTGAAGAAGAAGGATGGGAGTTTTAGGATGTGCATAGACTACAGACAACTGAACAAGGTAACTATTAAGAACAAGTATCCTCTTCCTCGCATTGATGACTTGTTCGATCAGTTACAAGGTGCTTGTGTCTTCTCAAAAATCGACTTGAGATCCGGTTATCATCAATTGAAAATACGAGCAACGGATGTACCAAAGACTGCTTTTCGAACTAGGTATGGGCACTACGAATTTGTGGTAATGTCTTTTGGATTGAGTTAGATATACAAGAAAGACTTTATAATGAATTTTATTTTGACATATATGATTTATATGATGATTTAGATATTGGAGATTAAATATGACTGAATATTGGCTAAGACGATATGGTAAGAATTACAGGTTAAAAAAGATTAAATATCCAGATAAATTAAGTAAGCTTTTTAAAATATTATATAAAAAATTATGATGGATAAAAATAAAAATACTAAAATAAAAAGAACCAAGATAGATAAAAAGGTACGAAAGATATGGAAAAAATTAAAATCCCTATATGTGGAATATCAATTATCACAACTAATCAAGACAGATAATGATAAAAAAGATCATTTGATAAAAATAATTTCAAAAACAGAATACAAATATGTTTGCTATTTGAAAAAACAGTATGAACGAAGAAAAATATAAACAACAATTAATAGAAAAAATAATGGAAAAAATAACTGAAAAAGAACAAGAGTTACAACATAGAAAAAGAAGGTTAGAAGAAAATATATTAGCAAGAGTATGTAATAAATCAATACTAGTACAAAGAAAAGCTATATTAATGTTAGAATTAGAAATAGATTGTCTTGAATATGACTTACAACATAATATAATATATAGATTATAATGAACAAAGAGGAATTTGCAGTAGACGAAAAGACATATGAAAACCAAGATGGAATGATAATAAAAATAGTATTTTCAAATTTAGGAAGAAGATACAAGAAAATAGGAAATAATTTATATTTAATGCTAGAAAAAGAAACAGTAAAATTAGAAGATAGTCTAACAGCTATGGTAAGAATAACAAAAGAAAATGAAGAAATAGATAAATCAAGAGAAATTGAAAAAATAAAAAAGCAAGCAAAGCAAGAAGTACAACACTTAGAAGAAATAAAAAATACAAGAATAAGTGAATTAGAAAAAGAATTAGCCAGATTAAAATTATTATATGAAAATAAATAAAAACAAAAAGAAAAAGATAAAGAGCTTGAATTAACAAATGAAATAAAATAAATGGAACAAAAACTAAATGAAGATCTAAATGAAGATATTGAAGTAAATGAAATAGATGAAAATGAAAATGACCAACAATCAGAAATAAGTGATATAAGTGAAACATATACAGAAATTTTAGAACAAATAAATAAACCAAAAAAATTAGAAATAAACGTAGGAGATATGGATAGGCCTAGTACGTCAAGAGTTAAAACCCCAGATAATAGTCCCAAAAATAGTCCTAGAGTTAGTCCTAGAAGGACACCACCAATTTATAGTTATCAACAATCAGATAGAAATAATGCAATATGGAACAATAGATTAAATAAAAATTGGACACCTAAACCAGTAAATGAACAATATAATTTCTTAGATTTAGATTGTGTCGCAGATACAAATTAAGCAATATTATTATGGATAGGAAATATGTCTAAACAGTTAATAGATAACAAAATAGAAACAACAAAAACACCAAGGTATATAGAAAGAACATTTGTAGGAACAACAAGATTATGGATAGAAAATCTACCCTCAGAAAGTCTAGAAGTACTAAGGAATGATAAAAAAATGGATGGATCTGCATCAGCAACAAATATACATATACTAGATAAATATGAATCAGCGATAAGAAATGAATTTGGAGGTATGACTACAGATATAAGAGAACAAAATAGAGAAAAAATAATAAATAGACAACTTATGACAAAATTAGCTATATGTAAAATGTGTTACTTGGAAGAATATACTTGTACATTTAAAGAATATTATTACATAGCTAAATACAATTTAGACGAAGTAAAAGAAATAAGAAAACAATATTATACAAAATTACCAGAACCATTTAGTACAAACATAATAAAGGATTGGAATAATGAAGGAATGGTAGATACTTTAGGATCTAGAATAAAATTTTTAAATCAATGGTTCATACAATTATGTGAAAACCAAAAAGAAAAACTAAAAATGGAAAAAGTACTAAATAAAAATTTAGCATGTTGTAAAAATAAAATGGCACCACAATTCGGATGCACAACTAAAAAACAAAAATCTAAAAGATATAAAAATTATAGAAAAAATAAAACTATATATAAATATAAACAACCAAGACGAAGGTATTATGTAAAAAATTATAAAATAAAAAGACCATACAGACCAAAAAGAAAGATATCCCAATGTACTTGTTATAATTGCGGAAAGATAGGACACATAGCTAAAGATTGTAAATTACCTAAAAATCCAAAAAGAAAACAAATAGCAGAATTAATCATAGATAATGAAAAATATATGCAAATAGAATACATAGATTATGAATTAAGTGAAAATGATAGTATATATGAAGTATCAGATATAGAAATTGAAAATGAAGAAGAAAATATTAACTTAGATAATAACGAAACAGATGAAGAAATATAATGTCAGAAAATGAAATAAAAATAATATCCAAGGAAGATTATCAAGATGAAGAATCATCAGAACAAAAAATTATATTTGATAATACGATATTTGAACAAATAAAAGGAAAAGAATTAGATTTAAGTGTTGAAAAAGTACAAGAAGATGAGAAATTAGTTCAGAATACTTTCTAAAACCTTTCTCACGATATTGTTGCTGCAAGAGCACATTCAAGGCATGAAAAGTGTTGAATGTCTTTTCTATCATATCAATCTCACTAACCGTTAAATCACATTATTCAACTGAGTAGTTATTCTAAACATGGCAGAATTATATTCATGTATTGACTTAAAGTCTTGTAGCCGTAGATGCATCCAGTCATATCGTGTCTTTAGATGTATGACCATCTTCAAGTGGTCATATCTTTGTTGTGGGGTTTTCCACAAAACAAGTGGATCCTTAACTGTCAGATATTAGATTTTAAGAACATCATCAATATGATGACGCAAGAATATCATTGCTAGTGAACAGTTTTGCTTTGATGCCTTATATTCCTTTTTTATGGTGTCTCCAAGACTCAATGCATCAAGGTGGATATCAGCATCCAAAACCAATGAGAGGTAGTTCCTGCCCGAACATTGAAGGGCAATAAACTCTTGTTTCGTAAGACTGACCATTAAAATTAAAAACAAAAGAATAAATAATACCTTAATAATTCTTCAAATCTAATATTAACTTTTTGAGAAAGTAGAGTCTGATGCTGATAATGTGTTATGAAACTATATAAGAAGAATAAGAAACTAGAGATAAGAGAAGAGAAAACTCATTATTTCTCTTGATGAATGAGTTTACAATGAAGAGGAGCCCTCTATTTATAGAGGAAATCTAACTTGGTCCCCAAGTAGGACTCTTAACTATATCCTAAAAGGACTCCACATGATATACATCACTATAGTACAAATACTTTATAACAGGTAGTTTAATTTTTTAATTTATTCCTTACCGTATGATAGACATTCATGATTTTTCTAACAAAAGTTTAGTTTCTTATAGTTTTGTAGTTTTTCTGTTTCTTTTTAAAATTTAAGTTATGAAAATTTAAAATAGTAGAATAGTCAATTGAAGGTCTAATGATAAGTTGAATTTTCACAATACAATGTAAATTGCTGAAGTCATTAATAAAATGATATTTTCAACTTGAGGCAAGTAAAACAAATAGGATGTGTCTTAAAATAATTATTAGCCACCATGTTTATTTAGTACAACTTCTAAATTTCACTATCATTTCATTCTTATGTTTCTTTGATTTTTATTTCTTACTTTTCATACTTAAATAGCTAATTTATATAGATTGCACTTATATTGAATTTTTTTTAATCAATTCTTTGAGATAAATTTTTTATGAAAAGTTAAAAGAATTATTAAAAGATGATAGAATCATGAATGATATTTTTATCAACTATATCTAAGAATAAAAAAACCATCCATTTTCAGTAATCTTACGCCTTCATTCTTATCAATCTGATTATAAAATGATATTCTACATATTTCTAGATATCATCTTTCAAACAACAAAAATAAAAAATTCATCTTTCGAACAACAAAAATAAAATTCATTCTTAGAAAAATTTATTTTTTGAATATCATCATTAACATCATGTCAGACTATGTTTATAATGATTCTGATCCTAATCACGATTATGATGCCTTTTTTGAGGATGATTCTGATCATGATGCGAAATAACATGACTATGGTGATAGGCGACCTACTTCTAGCTCAGAGAAAGAAGAAGAAGACTATGGTGATACCCCACCTACTTCTAGCTTAGAGAAAAAAGAGGAAGTACATGAATAAAGAGGAAACCACGGAAAAAAGATGGTTACGAGGCCAACGAGGATAAAAAGGCCGAGGACAAAAAATGCTTGATTTATCTAGCACTTTATAGTAATGCTTCCTATGAGCTTTTATAATTCCATAGTTTTTTGTTCTAGTGTATTTTATCTTCTTTTTTTTTTTTTTTTGCTTCTTCTAGTTTGGTTTTTTCCTCTTGTTTATGAATTTATTAAATAAACTCACTTTTGTTTTATTATACTTTGATTTATTGTATTTCTCTTTTATTTCTTTTTAGAGTTCTCTATGAATTTAATACTTATATAATAGATTTACTAGATGAGACATAGTTCCAACATTAAGATTTAATTTTCCCAATTAGATAATCTGGTTTAATTATTTTACATAAGGTTTAATATTTCATTTGCAACAATCAATATATGATATCAAATTAACTATAGACAAGGTGATGTGACACATCTAACTTTCAATTGCATTTTCTTTTAATCTTTTTATTTTTTTTCATTTTAAAAATAATTGTGATATGTAAAAAAATTTATTCGTAAATCACTTAATTACACATGTTAAATCTGTATTATTATAATTTATTACATAGTTATTATTGTAATGTAATGATCTAGACAATGAAAAGTTGTGGCTTGTTAGGACAACAAATATTAGTAAAATAGTTATTTTTGTTTCAAAATAATCATTGTTTGACCATTAGACAACACACGCAAAAATATGTTTTTCTTAATTATGAAATTGGCATAGGTTTTTTTTTTAAATTGTAATGCTTTTCACATTCACTATTATTAGAAATATTATTTTTGGCGTTTAATTATGGAGGTAATAACATTACTATAAATGATATTTTATGTGTATTTGCAGTCATGTATTTTGTCAAAATTGTGGATTAGTTTTAGTATGTGTTGTCAAGAACTTGCACTCTTTTCAATTGTTCAATCTTGCAAGTCATTTCAATATGATTCAGTTTGTTTCGCATATCAAAGACCAAATAAATAATAATTTATGATAAAGTAAATAAGGGTACATTTTTTAATATCATATGTTATAGAGTAATTAATGAATGATATTTACATTTTACGGATTATGCCCAAGTACCCCCTAAACCTATGTTCGAACTCTCAGAAACACAGTTATATATACTAAGGTCCTATTACCCCCCTGAACTTATTTTATAAGTAATTTTTTACCCATTTTCGGCCTACGTGACACTATCTTGTGGGCCTAACGCTGGTTGACTTTCTCTTTCAAGCTAGTGCCATGTAGGCCGAAAAGGGGTAAAAAATTACTTATAATATAAGTTCAGGGGGGTAATAGGACCTTAGTATATATAACTGTGTTTCTGAGAGTTCGGACATCGATTGAGGGGGTACTTGGGCATTTTCTCTATATTTTATATTTTTGTATGTTATTTACTTCACATTTCACCATCCTAACTCATATTTACGTTCCTATTTGATTTATATTTTCATTAATATTCATATACAGTGTTTTTTTATATTGATAACCCTCAAATATTTAATGTAAAAGTGTAAGACATTGATGGTATTCTATTTTTATCAATATAATTAATTATTTTTATCTTTTCAGCGACCCCTTTAGAATATTATCTTATTCATTTAAAGATAATAGGATGCTTTCAACTCAGGATGACTACATGGTTTATCGGGTCTTTGAGTTATCTACTCTCCCCCATATCACTGTTCAATACTATTCCAAAAATATTAGACTATCTCATATGTTTAATAGCATACTTCTTTCTGTGAGTTTACATAATTGCACAACTTAGCTCAAAGGCTATCTTGGAAATCAAATTTTCCTCTCTTGCTTAATTGTGAAAGCATTTACGTTTTTATGAAAACTAACTCAAAGGCTCTTTGGAAATCTCTGTTATCATTATTATTTAAATGTGAAAAACATTTAAAACTTTTTCGGAATACTTAGTTCTCATATACTTATTTGAAAAAAAGAACTTCAAATCTGAACTTTTTGCTTAACTTTAAAATTGAAGTCTTTAAACAAATTTAAACGTTTTTAATTGTTTTTTGAAAATCAATTTATCCTGACTTAACTATTGATTTTTTAACTTGACTATTAACTTGTTGACTTGACTCTTGAGTTTTCTTTAATTGAATTATGGACTCAAGGATCATGATTTAAGACAGGAAAGATCTCATGATGTTAAGGAATGATTTTAGATATAAATAACAAGGTTTTTGAAGAATCTTTGATAAAAACTTGAATAGAAAACTTGAAACCCTAGCTTGAAGGTAAACGATAAAGAAAAACTTTCTCGATATTCTTGTATTAGTTTCTTGAAATCTCTATGGCCAAAAATTATGATTTTAATTAGTAGAGATGAACATCTGATTGTTTTCAACCTTTTATTTGTCATGAAATTCGTTAGGGTTTCCTGGACATAAGAATACAAAAAAAAAACATTTTAATTTTTCGCATCGGTTAATTTCTAAACAACATTGTATAGGTTACTAAAATAGTCATAACTTTTTACTCTGAAATTTGATTGACACATAATTGGTGGCAATGGAAAGTACATTAAAGTATCTTTAGTTGGATAGTTTATGCTTCACGTTACTCTAAATAATCTACGAAATTTGTTCGTCTAAAGTTGACCAAAGTAGAATTTTAACATCAAAACCTAATCGATAAGGAAACTTCAAGAACACTTATCAAGAACTTAAATCCTTAAATTTTAAGAAATAAATTACGCTGAATAAATCATTATTAATGTATGGGTGAATGAACCGAACACTATGGAAGCTCACATACCTCGTAGGGATAAACCATGATTCTTGAAAGTTCTTGACAAATATTGGACTTTCTTCCCTTTTCTCCTCTCTTCTCTTCTCTCCATGCCCTATCTTGAAATTCACTTTTTTAAGCTGACTAAAATCTTACATTACTCCAATTGAACTCCTAAAAATGAATTAAATAAGTTGGGTAAGGAAAAGACCAAACTATCTATCTAAAATCCTGTTTTCAGACTTTCCTTATTCCATCATCCAAACTTTCAAAGGTCCATTCACTCATATGAATTTGGAATCACGCAAACTTAGCGCCGTTGGAAATATCATTTCGAGAGATTTCCAACCATACATGGAAATACACCTAAGTCATCCTGATCTAGGGTTTATGGCCATCTGAAGTTGATTAAAAACTCGTTTTTTTCTAACTGAAGTAAATTTCCAGATTTCCATTCTTTTAAAACATTCACTATTTCCAATTTTAGCTTCTTCCCAGTTATTCCAAATTGTGAGATACTATAATTTTGTTCATTTTATATTTGAAGAAGTAATGTCTTATATCATTACCGAAGAATATATTTGCACTTTAATTTGATTCGAGAAGAATGTTTTTTAATGTTGATTGATTGGTGGGAGGATATGTCAACATAGTCTCGACAAATCATGCACTGATTCTGTAAATATTTTGGTCATCTATTTTTTATGATTAAGGTCACAGGCTCATAAAGAGGACGTGTTTATATATGTTTTGAATTTTATATAATATGAAATTCTTGCAAATATAAATTTGATAAAGTTTTACCCTTTACAAGTCTTTTTAGATTGTATTTGCCTTTGGGGCCCCACATTTTTGTTAAGATCAAATTATGTGTTAGAATTTTTATAGAAAAATTAATTATGTACGATAAGAAATATAATCTTTTATAAAACTAATTATTTTATCCGCTTTAACATCTCTCGTACTTTGTTAAAAATAAAAATTAATAGTGCAAAGTGTTGGAAAAGGTGAATTACAAATTCTTTTTTATTTCTTTATAAATTTAAGTTTCAAGCATTACTAGAGTATAATCATATTAATATGAGGCATACTCATCAACTTCTTATATCAAATTCATGGTTCTTATTCTTATCTTTATTTAATATTTATCAACTTATTACTGATAGAACTATGTTAAAATATTTATAATAATTGCCTGACTTAAAGGATATTTTTCAATATTAAGTTGATAAGATCTTACCTAAAACTAGTAATTAAAAAAATTTATAGTACTAATAATTTCCATCTAAATAGTGTATTTTTTTTAATAAATACGTATATAAAGTATATTTTATATTAGGCCGCGGATTGAAATTTCTCTTTACGCCCCCAATAACGTTGAGCCGCCCCTAATTACTTGTTACTAATCCCTAGTGTAATTGTGGCAATTGATAACAAAACCGTTTTTCTAAATTTAGTTGAATCATTCCCACATTATTCTAATTGCTGCAAATCAATTGATTTAGATTCTGGATAGAATTGTCTACACTCTTTGAGATTCGACCCCGACTCTTAGTTGGGAATTTTTTATAGACTAAGAATTCTAATATTTTGAATTAGTTTTATAGAGTAGTTTGAGTGTTATAAAAATGTCTTATCGAGGACTGATGTTAAGGTCACACCCACCTCCTCTAATGATATTAAGAGGATTCAAGCACATTACATGATTGATGATGGGGTGAGGCGAAATTCGCCACTACCAGACATTACCCCTATGTTACACCATACTAGCATTGAGGCCAAGGCTGTAAACATGCTCCTTTAATGGAGACATCAGATACCACTCAACTTTTATCTTTACGTTCAACCTCTACATCTGGTGCACCTGCCTCACTATGCTGACCTCCTTTCACCTAGGCATTGATCTACCTGAACCTTCCATATTCGTTTGATGTTAAAGCATCTCGTGTGTAGAGTGAGATTCCCATATTTATTGAGAGGTCCATTGAGAATGTATTACTTCTAGTAAGAGACCAGATGGTGCAATTTTAGAACACTCTAGTATAGCATCATACAGGGAGAAGTAAGACAATATCACCGCTAGGAAAGAGGAGGGGAAGAAGAGTGAGGGTCAATCCATTGAGTTAACTATGTTGAGGGGAGATATTTCTATGTTTCCGGTTGATGTGTTTTAACAACATTCCACTTATATTTTCATTCTAAGGGGAGAAGTCCCCTTACCTAATGTGCCTCATGTTGTCGCTTTTTTCGAGGTTAAAGTTGATGCATCTAGCGATATGGATGAGAAACCTAGCAATAGAGTTGATGATGAGGAAGCGATGGAGACTAATGAGGATAAATTATTTATAGTGGATGAGAGATAGACCGTTGAGATACTGAAAGAGATTCATGTTATACATGAGACGATGGTGCATGCCACATTAAAGAAATATCGTTTGGAGATTTCAGCAAATAGAGCTAGTTGAGTTTCTTCAGACTCAACCATTCTTCCTAAAAATGTGGTAGGCACTGATGCCTAAGGTGATGCGAGTATTCTGCCTAGTGCTTCTATTTCGCCCCTCCATCACTCTAGATAGAGCAATTTACGTGCATAGCGTATTAGGGTATCTTTATATGTCACTCTCCTCCCGTAATTATATTTTATCGCATCGAGGACAATTTTATTTTATTTCTATGGGTGCGGGAACTTGTGCATATATTCCTAACTTGTGCCTATATCCTCTTTATAAATCCAGTTTGTTATTTTTAACTTTATTTTGAGACATTTGTAGTATTTTATTTTTTTGTCATGATAGTTTATGGTTGGACTTATTTTTCTCTCTCTCCACTTTTTGCCCTATGCGTTTTGTAGTTGTTGAAATGTTTGAGTTTCCATTAATGATGTTAGAGGATCTTTTGTGGCAAATATTGATGTTTTGGATAGTGCTTATGATTAAAAATATGTTTTGCGTGAATGTTTAAAGAAGATCGGCGTGGCTTAGAGTTTGAATGATCTTTTTGATTTTGTGTTTTGAGTAGCTGCATATTAATGGAGCCTTGCAATGAACATCGCACACAACCTTTTTTTTATTCCGTATAGTTGTGCTAAATAATTGTTTATGAAGCTCTATTTGTGGTTAGGTATTACTTGAAAGCATGCTTGTTGAATTTTAGAATTTTCCTTGGCACTCTAATTTTTTAGATGTGGTGATGAATGAAAGAAATGAGCTTGGGCAAAATTTTTGAGAGGAAACCCAAATATTTATACATTTTGTGACTACCATGTGAGGGTCTCCAAAAATCTTGGTACCATTTAAGTCTATACAAGTTGTTGTTAACCATTGTTGAAACCTCTCGAGATGTCCCTAACTCCACTGCCATAATTCTTTTTCTAAGAATTTTTTTACATGAATAGAGACCAAAATACTCAGTTGGGGGTGTGGAAAAAAGGAGGAAATATATTCAAGTGGAAAGATAAGAAAAGTGAGACTCAATTTTAAAATTTGTTAGAAAAAGAACAACAACCTCCTTATATATATATAAGAATTAAAAAAAGATAATGATCAAATGTTTAAAAAAAATTTTTTAAAAAAGAAGTGTGATGAAATAAAAGGAGTGTCAAATAAATTGAATGAGAATATTGAGGTTTGTTTCTCCAAGTAAAACGAATGGAAAGAACTTGAGAAGACGTGAAGATAAGTACAAAAATTCTTTGAAAGGAAAAGTCACTAAAACAAACTGACCATAACCTTAACCCTCTCAACGTCATTACAATCCTAAAAAGACCTTTGAGATTTTGCATGAACTAGGTTGATAGATGATTGAAAATATGGGCAAACATATAGGATGAAGCTTGTATGTATTTCCTTATAGAGAGTGAGATTTGTATCAATTCCTAACAACATTATTGATTTGATTTGTGAGAGCATGGAATAGTTGTTGATTTGAGGGAACTCGGATTCATTAGTTTAAACATGGTTTTGCATTAGAAAGGATGCACCTTTTAGCTTGAATGTTGATTGATACCTTTTAGTCATCATTTGAAGCTTTTCGATCATGATTGTGTGTTGCATATGCTTGAGAGTAGTGTTGATAGGTCCCTTTCATGTTAACTATCATTGATACCTGTTGCTAACACTCTTGATGAACTAATTGTGTTCTTGATTTACATGAGGACAAACAAAATTTTAATTTAGAGGTGTTGATCAATGGTAGATTAATACTCATTTGAGGCCTTTTTAATT
Organism: Solanum chilense; assembly: GCA_032847665.1. NCBI lineage: Eukaryota > Viridiplantae > Streptophyta > Magnoliopsida > Solanales > Solanaceae > Solanum > Solanum chilense. The sequence goes on from CM064973.1 coordinate 41,714,158, forward strand.
CAACAATTAGTGTTCTCAATGCTTAATTATGCCTTATTCTGATGAGATTCGTTGTTTTTTAGTTATGAAGGCTAAAGGAAACGTCAAGAATGAATATATGAAAAAGTGGGCAAAATTTTTTAAAGGAGTATAAACTCCCTAATGGTAATCATCTAAACAAAAATTAGTAGTTCTCCCAAGTGGCCTAACCTTGACAAAGTGATAGTGCTCACACTTGAAGATATTCAAGGCAGTTTGGTGTATTGAGGATGAAATGGCAAGTTGCTGAATTAAAATGTGAACTAGAATACATTGCCAACGATGAAAGAACTTTACTCAAAACTGAAGGCATAAAAGTCTAACAAAGGTGTAATCGGGCATTCACGGAATATGAAAGGTAAATTTATTACTAACATTCAAACACCTAAATCCTAAAGCAAGTGAAGGGAGAGCTCTCGAACAATTGGAAATACACGGAATATTTTTGGCTAACATAACCAATGTCGTTAAGGTTGTCAAACAATGAATTTTGGGCCAAATTTTGGAAACTATAAATAGCCTAATGGAGAGAGGAAATTAATTAGATTTTTGCATGAGTTTTTTTGTATTAATTTTTGTAGGGGATTTGAATACTTTACATTGGAGACTTTTTACCCTGTGAGAAACATCTTTTAGTTTTGGGTTTTTTTAGAATATACTGTTGAAACTGAAAAATTGAGAGTTGAAATCAAAGTGGGTGTTGATTTGTGTTTCACATAGAGAGACCAAAATTATATTTTATGATTTGCCTATCCAATATTGTTTAGCACAATTAAGAAATACAATTACCCCTTAGTGACATTGATACCAATCCATGCACCCCTAGAGTACTTCTGACTTGATTGATTTTTAGTTTAGTTTAATTGTGATACTTTTGTAAATATAAATAAACAACTTCTTTTTCAAGAGATAAACTAGGTTATGGCCCCTATAAATGACTAAAAATAATTTGAAGCGGTTTTGAGCTACATAGTGATAATTGAGTAACAGGATCTCGATGGTCTTTAATATATAAACAAGAATTGCAATGGAAGAGCTTGTATCGATCATGAAATGGTAGCGATAATTTATGTAAAATAAACCTACGAACTATAGAGTGAGGATGACCTAGATGTTGATGCAAAGTAGTGAGAGGAAAGGATGGTATACTCACCTGAGCTTTAGGATGTGAGAAAGGACACTTATATAATCCATAGTTTGTCCAACCGTGAACCAAGATACCCGCGTTTTCAAATCCTTCAAAACAAAATCAAAAGGAAAAAAATATCAGACTTTAGATTGTCTTGACAAAATTTAGAAACAAATAGAAGTTTGCATTTGATAGAAGGGGACACAAAGTGTGGGTTAGCTTGAAAACATAGTTTGATGCATTTAATTGAGTAGAACTAGTCTGAGAGATGGGAATTTTGTTACCTGAACCCATGGATACATCATAATTACCATGGTATGGTTTTAAATTTTCTGACTTTATTGTGATGTGATGGGTTGCTCCTGAATCAACTATCCAAGGGTCAGTTGACGTAGTAAAACAACTTCATAGTTGGCTTTTGGCTTCAAAGTGATTGTGAGACTTCTAGTGGCAGACATTGGCGGTGTGGCCAATCCTATTAAATAGTTTGCATCTAGTAACACCGTTTAGATTTGAGTTTGACTGCCATTGTGGTGGAGTATTTGCACGTGAGTTGGACGTCCATTGTTGAGAATTGTTGGTCTGACTGCGATTTTTACGATTATTGGTGTTGGATTTGGTGGGATTAGGGACTGCAGCAGTGATAGCACTAGACAGTTTCTTGGTATCCTCATGGCGAAGGAAAAGTTCATAGTCCAGTAGTTTTCCAATAATTCCTCATCGAAGATAGCCGTATCACGCGCATGCATTGCAGTAGAGATCTCATAAAACTTAGAAACTAGACCACTGATTATGATGATGATGAGTTAAGGACTCGCCACAATAGCAACAGTAGTGTCTAACTCATCCGAAAGAGACCAAATAGTGTGAAGATAATCACTAATCGAGAAAGTCTTTAGTGACATGAGCATGGTGATCACGCAAACAAAATACCCAAGTTTGAGATCTGTTCTCATTATTGGTATGTAAAGCATCCAAAACTAATTTAGCTGATTCAACGACAACAATAGTAGGGGCAATAGTGGGTTTGGTAAAATCCATAAGGGCATTCTACATGATTTTGACTTGATGGAAGAAGGTTAAAAAGGTAGGATTAGGAGATGTGTTCGTGCCTAGGGTAATCATGCACTGGGTCTAGAGCGGTCACATCGAGATAGACAAAGAGGTTGTCGACATACATAAGCATGGATAATTGGGCTTTCTAGGAGGCAAATTTTTAACCACAACTTAGTTTGAGGGCTAATTGTGATGCAGGATTAAAATTAATGATATTGTTGGTACCCATCGTGTAATCAACATTGACAACTCTAGGATTGTTGCCATTGTGATTGGTTATGTTGCATATCTGCGTGAGGAGAAGGAATTTTTATTGGATAGTTCTCGTTAGAGCATGAAGAGCCCTGATACCATGTAACTACTAAATAGGTTCTGGAAGATGATACTATATTAATGAAGACTGAAAGGTATTAAATAGAGTTACAAAGAACTAATACGACTACTAAACTAACTAAAATATATAAATAATATATGTTGATATAGTTAATAAAGATTCCTAAATATGCAAGGACTATGAAACATTTTTATCGACTTAATTATTAACTATTGTTTAATTGACTTCTGATTCTCCAATAACATTAAACTATTTTAGTGAATTTGGTGGAATAATCCTCTCACTTACTCTAAAGTAATACAATGAATAGATCCACATTCTTGATTTCCTAGTTGAACTCTTATCCTTAAATATATACGTGTGGGATTTGACCCTTACTCTTAGTTGGGTATTTTTATTAACAACAACTTCTTATTTTTTTGCTTATCTTCAGGATAATTTGAGTGCTATCAGTTAACAAGAAAGTAGAGTGGGAATCTAGGAGTGTATACAAGTAGGTATAAGTTTAAACGATAGGTCAATGTGATTGCTCAATTACCTTATTTACGCATGGTTATGTTTTATCAATATTAAGGACATATCATATTTCTCAATCATAATATACTTATTAAAACAATTCCACTCATACACTCTGATGTGTGATCAACTAATCAACTAAATACCTTGACATAAATCTTCTCTATCGAGCAAGACTAATATTTAGAGCTCAAAGCCAAAATTCTCTTTTCAAGAAAATAATAAATTTCAAATTAATATTCAAGCATCAACTCAGCTACTCACTTAATTTACTCTGTCTCAAGCAATATACGAAAATCTAAATCCAAAATTATGTTTATAACCTCAATTTGTATATTGTACATATGATAATAAAATTAAATCCATGAAATCAAGTTAAACAAAAGCAATTCACATTATACCACCAATTTAATCAACACCCAACTCTATATGCAAACTCCTAGAATAGGGGTTTTAGCTAACCATATTAAAAGTACAAGAAAGTATACTAGAAATATCTTAGTCCCTCGGATTCATGATTTGCAACTTCATTTAAAGATTCCCTTAAAAATACAAAAAATTAGTGGTTACAAGCTTCTTTCTCAAACTACAAATTAGAAATTTCTGTTGTACATTTTCAGAAAAGTTTTATATCCAATATGAGCCAAAAAGATACAATTTCTCCCTCCTCTTTTCTATTTTATCTCCTAAAAATTACCCAAACCTTCATCAAAATTCTTAGTCGGCGATGCTAGTCATGCTCGTTGATACATTCGGCGAGTTGTTCACTTTTTATTCTTCTTATCTTTCTTGGCTTTAGGAGTTTGGGTCAGTATTGGTGAGCTTAATGGAGAGTGTCCTTCACATTCAGCAAGTCGCCGATCATCATAAAATATGGTATTCTTTTCCTTATACTTATCTTAAATGTAGTGTTACTTTTTACAATCACTTTTTGGTTTACTAATTGAGTTCGGCGAGTCACCAATAGATCTTCTTCTCACCGAAATGTCTTGAGAATTTGAGTCCAGGTATCTTTCATTTTTTGCGAGATTTGGCTTATTTGGTGTTTTGTCAAGTGCCTTTTGACGATCATCAATATAAAAACACTGCTCTTTTTCCATGTTTTGGCTCTTTTGTGTAATTTCAGTAATGACTTGTCCTTGAGAAAAACATACGATGAATCATTAATTATGGACTTATAAGGAACTAAGAACACTGATTGTTGACCTAAAGAAAACCTCAAATGAGTCAAAGTCTCAGATATATGAACAAACCTTACATAACTTTTCCTTGTCCTCAAGTAAATCAAGAATTCAACCAGTTTAAGAAGGATATTCTATTATGCTAAACAAGCCTCAAATGTTGACTATCATTTGTAAATCTAAGAACAAGATCATGATTGCTCACTCAAGAAGCAAAATTACGCTTCAACAATAGTATTCTAGTATCCTCACAAAAAGAAGAAGATGTTTCCAATCCCTCAAAAAATATATCAATAGAAAAGTTTAGGAATCAATACAAACTCTCACTCTCTTAGGGAGAGACATATGCATGTTTCAAACCATAAGTTTATCCATATTTTTTCAATCATTACATCACCCAATTTTAGCAAGATGTGAGCGGACTTTTTCATATTTGTAATGGGGTTGAGGGTATAGGGTATGATCAATTTATATTAGTGAATTCACATCTTCGGTGAATTGAAGTTTTAAGGTTCATCTTATCTCATACTATTTTCAATTTTGACCAAGACACTCAACTCAAATAATTCTAAACATTCATTTCTTATCCAATTTATTGGGAGCTCTATTTTACTACCTCATGTCACTATGATAATCAAGTAATTGTCTTTGAACACATTCTTTTTTAACATATGGAGATATCTTCCTTGTTTCCAACTTTTTTACTAAAGAGTCTCGTAATTCTACCTTTTTCACTTGGGATGTCTTCTCCATTTTTACCACAAACACAACTTTGGTTTTTGTCCTATGTTGGATATTCAAATAAATCAATTCTTCAAAAAAATTAAGAGTGAGGATGTAAGGACATTTTCTAGTCAAGAGGCTTGGACAATGTTGACAATAAATGTTTTAGGCTGAAATGGTGCAAAGATGGTCGCAGAATCTCATAAGGTAGTCACAAAATAGATATGATGATTTAGGCGCACTCTCAAAACTTGTGCGCAAGATCATTTTTTTTGCATTCACCAACGCTTAAAGAATTACACTAACAAGTCCTCACCAACAAGGCACTTCAAAATCAATGGATGTGAAAAAACATTAACAAAATTAATTTTGCGTGCATTGATCATTGAGGACACATCAATAAGAGACTAGTCAAAATGGAATGCTAAAATATCATGCAAGAGTTGTGCAATATGAATTTACTTGCAACACGAACACGTTTATTAGTAGAATCAAAATCCAAGACTCGATATTGATCATGATATATACTCGAATATTTTAAATGAGTGCAAAATATCCTCATTCATTTCAAATAATCAAAACCATTTCAAAACCTTGGGGCTATTGATATAAAAGAGAAAATTACTATTTAATTATCACAAACAAACCAAAAGCTACAAAATATATCAAAGGATAATATTAAATAAAACCCAAATAAAATTTCAAATTAAATGACTAAAATAAAAAGAGGATAGACAAATGACCTCACCCCAAAAAATGTAAACTGCAATATCCTCAACGCGGATATAATGTGCTTAAATAAACTGGATAAAAATTCCCTGTGGACGAAAATGAATGTAATGAACTCCGATCATGTGGATCAACTGTGGAGGCATCTGTTAGCTTCTTAATGTTATGTAAATTCTGATAAATGATACTTAACACACTACTCACAATTCTCTAAGGCATTGGAATCCAATAAGGAAAGGATCCAAGCAAAACAACACCAACATGGAAACCAATATATTCTAATCCTTACAATTACTTCATAAAGACTTTGAAATAAAAAAGGAAGTGATCTTTGCAGACAACACCAAGATAAAAACCAATTTAAGATTGAATCAAAAGGAAAGGAAAACATCAATCTAAGGAATTAGAATCAATGTACAGATGGCCCATGTAACACCCCGTATCGAAAACAGATCAAAAATCAGCTTTTCAAATAAAATGCAGATGCAATCGATTGTTACCAGTGATGGACTGTAGCTTGAACCACGAGACGTCCGGCACATCCATCAATTGAGTCGAAAAAGCCCAAAAACCTAGCCCAGAAAAATTTGACTAAGTGTCGAATGACGCACGGACCTACGATCCACAGGTCAGACTACGATCGGTAGTCTGTGTTCATCGATCAACACCCCATTTACCCAATATCTTATATGAACCATGATTGACGATCATAGACCGTCATTCGATCTATGGTCCGTAGGTCAAACCCTATGTGGATATTAACATATAGTTTGGGGGGAATTGTAGTTGGGTAAACTTCAATTGATCATAACTCTTAGAGTTTAACGAATTAGGTAAACCATGAATTACTCATATATAGATAATTGAATTATCTTTCCATAGGAACAAACCTTTCTAAAATCAGAGCTCCTAGTAAAAAGTTATGCCCCTTTTAGTTAAAGTCTATCGAATAGACCCAACCTACAGACCGTCCATTGAACGACGAACCGTCAGTCTAAGTCATCATTTTGTCGGACAACAATTACCTCACGATTATTTTGGTGTTTTTCCACTTTGTTTAAACTCTAACATACGTAATTTTGACCCTAAGACATTAGTTTTTAGTCAGTTTAAGACTAGAAACATATCTAAAGCTTACCTAAGTTAAATCATTAATCAAAACATAGTAAATTAGAAGCAAGAAAGTAGAAAAAGGTCAAGAACCCTAGTTCAGGAATGCAACAAGGGTCCAGTAGTTCCAGCCCCCAAATCTAAGTGTTTCTTTGTGAATTTCATCACAAGGTATGTAGGATTTTCTTAGTTGGTTCCTTTCACCCATTAGGTCCCTAGTTTTCAGTCAGATTCTTGATTCCCATATCATGATTACACCTAGGGTTTCTAGATCATTTATAGAACTTCATGAATTAATTAGTTATATGTTTCAAATCAGATTATCATGTTAATACTAAAATTATTACATGAACTTCAGAACCCTAGTTGTGTATTTCTTTAGTTCTTCAATTAAACATGGTAGGTCAAATGTTTCAGTTATTCAGTTATACATGCCTCAGTTATTCATGTATCATCATCAGATTATATTTTGCATTCTCAGTTTGTATGCTAAGTTTGAGCTATCCCGTATTTACAGAAATTTATAGATAATAAGTTAACCACATAAAAAAGTGGGAGTAGAATAATATCGAGTTGGACTAGGGTTCAGCGCACCCAATTAGCCCAAGAACTACTAGCCAAGTAGGTTGTAAGTGTTCTCTATAGGAATCGGTTTAGAATCACGCCAGCATGCCTTTATACCTCTGGCAGGGTATATTGGGTACTCTCGATCGGGCGTACACATTCGACTCCACATTTGGATCATGTGGTTTTTTTTATCTGTTATTAGTAGCATTCACAGTTTAGTCAAAATCTCTTGCATTGAGCATTTATCAGTATATTCAATATTCAGTTTCATCGTGTTATAAATTGGTCATTGTATCAAGTTAGCTCATAATTAAGTATGTAATGTTAAGATTGTATACTTGATATGTGCTTGTTCAGTCATGTATTATTTAAGTTTTATTCTATCCTACATGCTCAGTACTATAACAATCCGAAATTGACTATGCTAAGTAATGCTTAATGTACCTAGAATGTCTAGATCAAACTGGGTTCACACGGATTGATGCGCCTGGAACCAGATCTCTAAGCCTATTCATTAGCCAAGCGAACCTACTTAGTAAGTTATTTAGGCTAGGCAATGTTGGGTCCATTCATTTACGGCACACGAATATTAAGATTCACCAGGATGAGTCTTAACCGGACTTGAAAGGGGTAATCTTGAGTTTTGAGGGTCTAAGGGAAAAATAGTGTTTTCTAGGTTAAGGGTAGTATTGTCATTACCCTAAATATTTATTTAATTATTTAATTAATATAAGGAGTGGACAATTCGGGAATAGCTGACCCGAATTGACTCATTTTGGTTAGTTAGGCTTCACCGGTTTCGATCCTTGGTGAAAGCAATGATTAAATTGAATTAATTAGTATTTAATGAATAAGTTGAATTATTTGGTATTTAAATTTCTGATTTATGTAAGGGAAAATCAGTTTTTTTTTTTAAAAAATATTTATAATAAAATAAATAAATAACGAAGAGTCCTAGTTTAACTAAGTCTTCAACTAAAACTCCTACTCCTAAACTTACTCTCATCTCTCTCCACTCTCATTCTCACGTCTCTCACTCTCATTCTCACGTCCATCATCAACAAAAAGGAACAAAAAATGAAATTTCATTAATTGAAAAACTTTTCACACAAAAACTTAAAAGAAAAACTAAACTATAAAGGAAAAGCAAAAGAATTTTTCAAACGGTTTGCGCCTGAGTTTTGTTTGAGATGAATTTGTATTTCGTGGGAGTCGGCAGCACTTGACATCAGATTTGATAGGTGTTAAATGATGAAGAAAGGCACGAGTCTTCTTCCATCTTAATTCCTTTCCCAAGAAACCCCTATGGTTAATACGATTCACAATCAAAAACTTAGGTTGTCCCTGTTGCATGCATTTGTCATTAGTTCCTTCGAAAGATTCAAGTATGTGTTTGTATGAGTTATGCTAGATGATTTAAGGGCTGGTTGTGATAACATGTTTGAATGTGTATTCAGAATTATGTAGAAATGAAAGAAGTGTTTACGAAAATGTGTGATATGTTAACTTGTGGGTGCACGTGTGTACTGTGAACTTGTTCTCGGCTAAGCAACAAGTGAGATACTAAATTTTTTTTAAAAAAAATTAAGATGTGAGGTAATTAGGGATTGAACCCAATACCTCATCAAGCTATTAAAAATTCAATAATAAAAATGAGGTAAGAGGGATTCGAAATGGGGTTAGGCTCAAGTGAATGAATGAAAGAGGAAAAGAATGAACAAAAGAGTTGTGTGGGGATTGAACCTGCAACCTCTTTGTTAGGTGAGGGAGATAGTAGAAAAATGAAATAAAAATCAAATGAGGGGTATGGGAATCGAAACCACAACATCTCGGATAGGTGAGGAAGTTAGGAGAAAAATTAAAGAAAAACAAAATGAGGTTGTGGGGGATCTACCACACATCCTCTTGGTCAACATCGAAAAAGAGAGGAAAGAAAAAAAAAAGGAAAAAGAAGTGTAGGTGTTGGGATTTGATCTCAAGTCCCCAAGATGAGAAATATAAATCAAAAATTTAATATGATACTAAGTGTTTCTCAAGGGATATGAAACCAGGTTACCTTGTCCAATTCCGTATTGATACATAAATCTTACGTGAATAAATATTTAATGAATTCTGCCCATAGTAATCGAACTCGTGACCTTGGATTACTTACAAGATGCATAAGTCTTGTACCACATAATCTTGGGTATGTATGAGTCACTTAGAAGAATTATGAATGAGGCCTCATGGCTTGTATGCATGGATTCGTAAGTCCAACGTACGTTTAAAAGTAAGTGAACCTAAGATGTATATGATGAATTTATGTGACTCTAGGGGGGTTAAGTAAGAGTGTGTGACACACTAAAAGGCCAAGTTCACTGGCATATGACGAAATGAACATTCACGTAATGGGGTGAGTAATTATGAAGAGCTAATATGCTAAAGCTAACGAAAATAGTGACAACATGATAAGAGACTAAGATGAATAGTGAGGCAAGTCTCAACCAAGCCTAGGAAATGTTACCTAATGCACACATCTATGGGAGTTTAGAATGATATAGAGTAAAATCTCAAGCATACTCCAAAAGAAAGTGGTAAGAATGAATTCATAGTTAATAAGCAAAGAAAGAGTGACGACATGACTATAGGCTAGTGCAAGTTAGACAAGATGCAGCTACGCCTAAAAATCAATGTCACTAAATGAAATTTATAACAGAGCATACTTAATATAAATGATGAATAAGCAAAGAAAGAGTGGCTACATAACATTAGGCTAGTTCAAGTGAAAGAAGTGGTATGTACGACTAGAATCAATGTTCTTCAATGTAAATTCCAAGAGAGCATATGTATGTTATACGATGAGCAAATAATGAAAGGTGAGTAAAGATGAAATGAATAGATATTAAGAAAGAACAGGGTAGAACCACAATATGAGGCTACTACAAGTAAGACAAGTTGTACCTATGGCAATATAATGTCACCAAAAGTACTCACCTAAGAGAGTGTTGAATAATAAGAGACAAGTTTCAATCACACTCTATATCTAAGTGTAAGAACAATTCACTCTTAATAAGTAAATAAGAGATGATAAATCATCTAATGAGCTATGACTACCTCATTATACATGCAAGCTTCAATGATGTATGAGTTGAATGTAAATAGGAACTTTAAACAGAGGACCAATAGGTTAGCTTTGAGTGATGATGCCTTCTTTCAGGAAGGGGGGAGGTTCACATAATTCTAATGCGATGATACTTTCCACCAAGGTGGGTATGGGTCTCTCTAAATCTCCTAGTCTTTGAACTATGCTGCCAACGTAGGTAACTAGCCATTGGGTTTCCACCTAAGCGAGCTAGGGATGTTTTGGTTTCACCTTGGCCAGTGACTCCACCTCTTGTCGGTGTGGAAAAGACACCGGATTTCATGATGCTCACATGATTTATGTTGGTTAAAGTTTAAGTTTCACAAAGTATGAAAGATAATGAAATGAATGATAATGAAGATGTATGTGCAAGACAATCAAGAGGTCAAATCAGATTCAGGTACATTAGGTCATTCTTGGTTATTGCACTTTATGATCCCCATTTGAGTGTTAAACTTTATCCTAGTTATAGCTGGTGTTTACATCATCCTACGAATTAATGATATGAATAATGTGACATACATATGAATGAAAGAAGCCGAATCTGTGTTTGTTAAATAAGTCTCCCAAGTTGAGGTCTCATATGTTGAGCCCTCATTTGGGATGTCCTAATGTTAAATCAAGCATACTCCAAAAGAAACTATTAAGAATGTATTGATAGTAAATAAGAAAAGAAAGAGTGAATACATGACTATAGGCTAGTGCAAGTGAGACAACCCGTATCTACGCCTAAAAATCAATGTCACGAAATGATATTTCTAAGAGAGTATATCTATGCTAAATGATGAATAAGAAAAGAAAGAGTGGCTACATGATGATAGGCTAGTACAAATAAGACAAGTTGTATTTACGCCTAGAATCAATGTCCCTAAATTTAAATTCCATGACAGCATATGTATGTTATACGATGAGCAAATAATGAAAGGTGAGTAAAGATGAAATGAAAAGATGTTAAGAAAGAACAGGGTGGAACCACAATATGAGGCTAGTTCACGTAAGAGAAGTTGTACCTATGCCAATATAGTGTCACCATAAGTGCTCACTTAAGAGAGTGTTGAATATTAAGAGACAACTCTCAATCACACTCTATATGTAAGTGTAAGGATGATTCACTCTTAATACGTAAAGAAGAGATGATAAATCATCTACTAAGTTATGACTACCTCATTCTAGAAGCTAGGTTCAATGATGTATGAGTTAAATGGAAATAGAAACTTTGAATGGAGCACCGATAGGCTAGCTATGAGTGGTGATGCCTTTTTCCGTGAAGGGCGGAGGTTCACATAATTCTCATGAGATGAGACTGTTCACCAAGGTGGATATGGGTCTCCCTACATCTCCTAGTCTTTGAACAATGCTGCCAACATACGGAACTATCCAAAGGTTTTCCACCTAAGCGAGCTAGAAATATTTTGGTTTCGCCTTGGCCAGTGACTCCACATCTTTTTGGTGTGGGGAAGACACCGGATTTCATTATGCTCACATGATATATGTCCATTAAAGTTGAAGTTCCTCTAGGTATGAAAGATAATGAGATGAATGATACTAAATATGTATGTGCAAGACAATGAGGAGGTGAAATCAGATTCAGGTAATGACATGAAGTCATTCTTGGTCATTGCACGTCATGATCCCGATGAGAGTCTTAAACTTCATCATAGGTATAGCTTGTGTTTACATCAGCCTACAAATGAATGAAATTAATAATGTGACGTACGTACGAATGAAAAAAGTAGACTCTGTGTTTGTGAAAGAAGGCTGCCAAGTTGAGGTCCCATATGTTGAGCCTTTATTTGGGAAGTCCTAATGTTAAATCTATGATTCGAAGGTCTCATGTTATATAATGAATCATACGTGATATATGTGCGTGCTATATGAAATATGTTATGTGATTTGTGCAATATGAAAATAATGATGATGCATGTTACTCTTATAGCATTACTTTCCTAAAATGATTTAGCATGTCAGACTGACTTGGCTTTCTATAATTCATATCGTTAGGAGAGAGATCTTCTTAATCATGCATGTCCTTGGTGTGTACTTGCATACACCAATACTTAGTAAAACTGTGTACTAATCCCATATATTATACAATTTTAGGTGCAGGTTCAGGAGGACGTTGAAGACATTAATTGCAGTTGTTCGGACATCAGAGCTTTTCATCCGGACATGGTAGGTCATCATGCATTCGAGGCTGATTATCGTTATGTTTTGATCTTAGTAATAGGTTTAGCCTAGTGCAGTATTTTCCACTAGTATTTCTTCCTATTTCGTTCAGATTTATTTAATTGTGTCAATTTGGCAATTGATACTTATGCTATAAGACTATTTATTCAATATTGAATGATTTTTTATTAGATGGTTGATACACATGAAAAATGAACTTCTTTATATACGTATGCATGATATAACTCTTAAGTATATGTACACTTCAAAAAAAATAAAAAGTTTCAAATTTTTTGCAAAAATTAACCTAACGAATGTAATAAGGACGTAAGTAGGCTTGTTTGCGACCTCTAAGAGGTCAATGACGCCGGTTGCGAATCGGATTTAAAAATCCGGGTCAGGACAAGCTTTGTATCAAAGCATTAGGTTAAATATCCAAGACATCAGGCTCATATAAACCATGTTAAGTAGTTCTAAGTTATGGTATTGAAGTGCACAACTATCATGAATTAGAGATTGCATAATGCTTAGGAAATTTTCCCTTCTTCTAATGTGATCGTGCCTTATGAAATTTTGATATCTTGGTGTTAAACGTGTATCTAACATTAACTATGGTGTTTCAAAAATATGAGATCCCAGAGTTAAGAGAAGCAATGAAGTAGATACACCTCAGGTGAGGTAACCTTGTAAGAAGTATGACAAACTGTATGGAGAAAAGTGTATGATGGGCTCTAACGCTTGTTATAATTGTGGCAAACCGGGTCACATGATGAAGGATTGTCCGAATAGGAGAGGTCAAGAAAAAGGTAAGGAAAAATTTCAGCCTAATAGTCCAAGTAAAGAGGCTCCAAGGAGGCAACGATTCTTTGCACTCAAGTCTAGGGGTGCAGGGGAAGGCACTTCTTGTGATGTATCGAGTGTGTAGCCTTAAGTAGTCTTTCATGTGTTTGACTGTGTATGGTTTTATGCACTAGTATGAGGTTAATATGTTTGAGTCATCATGTAGGTTGCTGATTTGTGTCACTTATGTGTTTACTTATGTTGTATGCTTTGATGAGACTAGGTTAGGAAAGAGTTTCCGCAGTCTATTATTGTGAAACTGCTAGTAGGTTTCAAGGATATGCACCATTATGCTAATATGTGAATCGGATATTCACCAATGAAATATATTGAATTGTTTATGTATGTATATGTTATATGGATGACTGACTTGTTGTTAGTTAAGAGTAGTGTCATTCAGGGACAAATGTTCTTAAGGGCCGGATAATGTAACATTCTGAAATTGACTACGCTAAGCAATTCTTAACGTACCAAAAATGCCTAGATTAGATCGGGTTCACACGGATTGATGCGCGTGGAACTAGACATATGAACCTATGCATTAGTAAGTCAACAAACTTAGTGAGTTAGTTGAGCTAGGCAAGGTTGGGTACAGCCATGTAGGGCACCCGAATAATAAGATTCACCCGGATGAGTCTTAACCGGACTTAAAAGGGTTAATATTAAGTTTTGAGGGTCTAATGGTAAAATGGTCTTTTCCAGGCAAAGGGTGGAATTTTAATTACCCTTAATATTTAATTAATTAATTAATTAATAATTATAAAGACTGGACACTTACGGTAGGGTTGACCAGAATTGACTCATTTTTGCGAGTTAGGCTTCCCCCGGGTTCGATCCTTGGTGGAAGTAATGATTAAATTGAATTAATTAGTAATTAATGATTGAGTTGAATTAATTGGTATTTAACTAGGAAGATCAGATTTTTTAATAAAAAATTAATAATACAATAAATAAATAACAGAGAGTCCTAGTTTGACTAAGTCTTCAACTAAAACTCCTACTCCTAAACTTAATCTTATCTCTCTCAACTCTCACTCTCACGTCTCTCACTCTCATTCTCACGTCAATCATCAAAAAAAAGGAATAAAAAATCAAAGTTAATCACTTGAAGAACTTGCACACAAAAACTCAAAAGAAAAACTAAACTAAAAAGGAAAAGCGAAAGCATTTTTCAAACGGTTTGCGAGTGAGTTTTTTTGGAGAAGCATTTGTGTTTCGTGGAAGTTTGCAGAACTTGAAATCAGATATGAGAGGTGTTAAATGACTAAAAAAATATGTGTTTTCTTACCTCTTGCTCCATTTACCAAGAGACCCCTAAAGTTCAGACTATTCAGAGTAAAAAACTAAGGTTGTCCTCGTTGCATGCCCCTGTCATTAGATTCTTTGAAAGAGTCAAGTATGCGTTAGTATGACTGGTTTTAATTACATGTTTGAATATGTATTCGGAACTATGAAGAAACGAAAGAAGTGTTTCCGAAAATGTGTGATATGTTAACTTGTGGGTGCACGTATGTACTTTGAATTTGGTCTCGGGTAACAAAAAACTGAGATGCTGAAATTTTTTTAAAAAAATTAAGATGTGACATCATTAGGGATTGAACCCAAGACCTCATCATATGCAAGATATTAGAAGTTCAATAAAAAAAAAAAGAGGTAAGGGGGATCCGAAATGGGGTAAGGATCAAGTGAAGGAACGAAAGGGGAAATGAATTAAACAAAAATGAGGTGTGTGGGGATTGAACCCACAACCTCTTGGATAGGTGAGGGATATAGGAAAAAAATGAAAGACAAATAAAATTAGGGGTGTGGGAATCGAACCCACAACCTCTCGGATAGGTGAGGAACTTAGGAGAAAAAATAAAGAAAAATAAAATGAGGTTATGCTGGATCAATCCCACATCCTCTTGGTCTCCATCGAAAAAGAGAGAAAAGAAAAAAAAGGAAAAAGAAGTGTAGGTGTTGGGACTGAAACTCAAGTCTCAAAGCTGAAAAATATAAATCAAAAATTTAATATGAGACTAAGTGCTGCTCAAGGGATTCAAAACCGGGTTCCCTTTCCCAATTGCGTATTGATACATAAGCGATACGTGAATAAATATTTATTGAGTGCTTCCCATAGGAATCGAACTCGATACCTTGGCATACTTACAATATGCATAATTCTTGTACCACATAATCTTGTGTAAGTATGAGTCACTTAGATGAATTAGGAATGAAGCCTCATGGCTTGTACGTATGGATTCATAAGTCTAGCGTACGTTTGAAAGTAAGTGAACTTAAGATGTATGTGGTGAATTGATGTGACTCGAGGGGGGTTATGTAGGAGTGTGAGACACACTAAAAGGCCAAGTGCATTGGCATATTACAAAATGAACATTGATGTAATAGGGTGAGTAATTATGAAGAGCTAATATGCTAAATCTAATGAAAGTAGTAACAACATAATAAGGGGCTAAGTTCAATGGTGAGGCAACTCTCAACAAAGACTAGGAAAATGTTACAAAATGTACTCACCTATGGGACTATAGAATGATGTAGAGTCAAAAATCAAGCATACTCCAAAAGAAACTGTTATGAATGAATTCATCGTAAATAAGCAAAGAAAGAGTGACTACATGACTTTAGGCTAGTGCAAGAGAGACAACCACATCTACGCCTAAAAATCAATGCCACTAAATGAAATTTCTAAGAGAGTATATTTAAGATAAATGATGAATATGAAAAGAAAGAGTGGCTACACGATGATAGGCTAGTACAAGTGAGACAAGTTGTATTTAGGCCTAGAATCAATGTTCCTAAATGTAAATTCAAAGAGTGAATATATATGTTATACAATGAGCAAACAATGAAAGGTGATTAAAGATTATATGAAAAGATCTTAAGAAAGAATAGGGTGGCACCAAAACAAGAGGCTAGTGCAAGTAAGACAAGTTGTACCGATGCCCATATAATGTCACCAAAAGTACTAACCTAAGATGTGTTGAATAATAAGAGACAAGTTTAAATCACACTCTATATGTAAGTGTAAGGAAAATTCACACTTAATAAGTAAAGAAGAGATGATAAATCATCTAATGAGCTATGACTACCTCATTCTAGATGCAAGCTTTGATGATGTATGAGTTGAATATAAATAGGAACTTTAAACGGAGCACCGATAGGCTAGCGATGAGTGGTGATTCCTTCTTTCGGGAAGGGGAGAGGTTCACATAATTATAATGAGATGAGACTCGCCACCAAGGTGGGTATGGGTCTCCTTAAATCTCCCAGTCTTTGAACTATGCTGCCAATGTAGGGAACTAGCTAGTGGTTTTCCACCTAAGCGAGCTAGGGATGTTTTGGTTTCACCTTGGCTAGTGACGCCACCTCTTTTCGGTGTGGGGAAGTAACCGGATTTCATGATGTTCACATGATCTATGTCGGTTAAAGTTGAAGTTCCTCAAAGTATGAAAGATAATGAAATGAATGATACTGAAGATGTATGTGAAAGAAATTCAGGAGGTGAAATCAGAATCACGTAATGACATTAAGGCATTTTTGGTCATTGCACTTGATTATCCAAATTTGAGTCTTAACCTTCATCCTAGGTATAGGTGGTGTTTACATCAGCCTAAAAATTAATGATATTAATAATGTGAAATACGTATGAATGAAAGAAGCAAACTCTATGTTTGTAAAGAAGTCTCCCAAGTTGAGGTCTCATATGTTGAGCCCTCATTTAGGAAGTCCTAATGTTAAATCCGTGATTCTAAGGTCTCACGGTTTATAATGAATGATATGTGATATATGTGCGTGCTATATGAAATATGGTATGGGTTGTGTGCAATATGAAAAGAATGATGATGAATGGTACTCTCATAGCATGACATTCCTAATCTGATTTGGCAAGTCCAGCTGACTTTTCTTTCCCTTATTCATATCTTTAAGAGAGAGATCTTCTTAATCATGCATATCCTTGATGTGTACTTTCATACACCCATACTTATTACAAGTGTTTACTGATCCCATACATTATACTATTTTATGTGTAGGTTCAGGAGGTCGTTGAAGACATTCATTACAGCTATTCAGACATTAGAGCTTTTCATCCGGACTTGGTAAGTCCTCATGCATTTTAGGATGCCTACCGTTATGTGTTGATCTTAGTATTACGTTTAGGCTAGTGGAGTATGTTCCACTAGGATTTCCTTCCTATTTTGTTCAGACTTACGTAATGGTGCCATTTTGGCAATTGTTACTTATATTATAAGACTACTTATTTCAAGATTGAATGATAATTATATGGCTCATGGTCAAGGCTATTTGAGATTTTTTCTTATATGAGTTTTTTCAGTACTTCTATGTTGGGATTAGCTACTGATTTTTTATTAGATGGTTGATACACATGAGCAATGAACTTCTTTATACAAGTATGCATGTTATAACATGAAGTCTATGTACACTTCAAACAAAACAAAAAGCTTCAAATTTTCCGCAAAAATTAACCTAATGAATGTAATGACGACGTAAATAGGCTTGTTTGCGACCTCTGAGGGATCAACGACGCCGGTTACGAATCGGATTCCAAAATCCAGGTCGTGACAAGTACCTTCAACTAATAATGCATACGTGCGTTACATCTTTTCATGATGTCGGTCCTGGTTCTCAGTATCTAGATTACGCTTAAATCGATTTCTGATCTCAAGTTTAGTAGATTTAGTAGTGAGTCCTCATTCTCCGAAGAAAATAGTCTGGAGTTCATTATAGTATTTTAGTCATTTAGCTTCAGTTTTTTCTAGACTTAGTTGGGGATTGTCCTAGTATTTCTAGTCGAGTAGAGACTTATTTGAGACATAGTTAGTTTTGGCTTAGTAGTGAGTTAATATTTTCTTTGTTTTAAAATCATCAGTTTTCATATATCACGGAGTTAGCATATGGGTAATCCCCCATATGTTCAGCTTAAATTATGAGTAAGCTTCCGCATTCAGTTTATTATGTTTAGTATGATCATGATCATGCCATCATGGTAAGTTTGGGATAACTTATGGTCCTAAGTTACATGTCCGCATCTCGGGGGTAGCTTGGGGAATGAGAGCCTAAATCCAATGTTCAACTCACCTTGATTTACAAGATAAAGATCAAGATATCTATATAAGACAGAGACGCAAATTAAGTCAAAGATCCAAAATATGCTGACCAAATAAGGAAATAAATCAACCCAACTAGGTTACGCAAGAAGGAGAAGCTGGTTACGAATCGGATTCCAAAATCCAGGTCGTGACAAGTACCTTCAACTAATAATGCATACGTGCGTTACATCTTTTCATGATGTCGGTCCTGGTTCTCAGTATCTAGATTACGCTTAAATCGATTTCTGATCTCAAGTTTAGTAGATTTAGTAGTGAGTCCTCATTCTCCGAAGAAAATAGTCTGGAGTTCATTTTAGTATTTTAGTCATTTAGCTTCAGTTTTTTCTAGACTTAGTTGGGGATTGTCCTAGTATTTCTAGTCGAGTAGAGACTTATTTCAGACATAGTTAGTTTTGGCTTAGTAGTGAGTTAATAGTTTCTTTGTTTTAAAATCATCAGTTTTCATATATCACGGAGTTAGCATATGGGTAATTCCCCATATGTTCAGCTTAAATTATGAGTAAGCTTCCGCATTCAGTTTATTATGTTTAGTATGATCATGATCATGCCATCATGGTAAGTTTGGGATAACTTATGGTCCTAAGTTACATGTCCGCATCTCGGGGGTAGCTTAGGGAATTAGAGCCTAAATCCAATGTTCAACTCACCTTGATTTACAAGATAAAGATCAAGATATCTATACAAGACAGAGACGCAAATTAAGTCAAAGATCCAAAATATGCTGACCAAATAACGAAATAAATCAAGCCAACTAGGTTACGCAAGAAGGAGAAGCAAATAAGACTAGACTAGGAACCACATCTGGTGATCCAAACCAGTATAAAATGCTATGTGTTATTTATTTACTGTATTTTGTTATTACTATTTATCTATTAAACTAACGTGCAAGTGATTAGACTAACTAGAGTAGGAAGTCAACTAAAGGAAATTTTAATTCACCCCCTCTCAACTTTCAATTGGGATCAGGGCAGACCTTACAAGTAAAGTGTTTAATCACATGTGAGCATAGATCGAGTGGCACACTGTAAAATTCCTGGCTTGTTAGTTCAAGACGGACATTTGTCACACCGACAACCATACTTTAAAGGACAACATTATTCTCACTGGAAAAATAGATTCAGAATCTCTGTCTCTTCCAATGATCTTTAAGCATGGTTAGTAATCTGAAAGGGACCAAAGCCTATTACTTGATTGATTGAAAAAGATGGCACTGAAAAGTCATTTGATCCTGAATCATTTGGTATCACCAAGGAACAGCAAAAGGTAATTCAAACTAATACTAGAGATACAACTTTGTTATATTGTGCAGTGAGTGGAGTAGCATATGATAAAATATCAACATGTGAAACTGAAAATAGATGTTGGACAAACTAGAAGTGACTTATGAAGGAACTTATTAAGGAAAGGAATCTTTGATAAGTTCACATCTAAATGAATCTGAGTTGTTCAAGAATAGTCGAAGACGAAAATGTTGAATCTATGTTATCGATATTCAATAAAATTGTCTGCGAACACAAATTAGTAGGAATGGTGTATCCAAATGCAGTACAAGTTAGAAATGTGGTTAGAAGTCTTCCCAAGGCTTGGGAAACTAAAGCTTCCACTCTTGAAGAAGGAGATCTTCATAAAATTACATACAATGAACTTCGAGGAAACTTAACAGCCTATTAATAGAATCATATTAAAAGGTACAATAAGAATGAAAAAAAGAAAACCGTGGCATTGACGATAGAGACAACTGACATTGGAGAGGAAGTCGACGAATATCAAAGCGAAGGAATGACTCTCATAAATAAAGGTGTCAAACTAATGCTTATAAAGAAGACAGAGACCTCAACAGGAATTCAATAACAATGAATTAAAAAGAAATGATGATCACTGCTACTATTGTGCAAAATCAGGACATATCAAACAAAACTGTCCAGAAAGTAGAAGAAGAAATAATCTAATAAATGACGAATCCTGGAGTCAAGGAGAAATATCCTAAGATGATCATGATCAAACCGCCAACATATGTTTTATGGCACTAAGTGAAAAAAATGAGGTAATATGTTTTAAATATTCTAAATGTCATGAATTACAAGACTCCTTGGATATGGTTACTGATGAATTACAGAAAGCAATTGATGCATACAATAAGATTGCTAAAGAAAAGAAAGACTGGCATATTCTTCTCGAAGCAAGTGTAATTGAAGTAGACTTACTAGCAAAAGAACTGGAAAAAGTAAAAGTGCAGCTAAACAATATCAGAAAATCTCCTAGTCATAGTTCTTTAAGATATACACGACTACTATCATTAGGAGAAAATAATGTAATCAAAGTTCCAACTGATCCAACAGATCTAAATCTAAGCCCTTTAATCATTGTGCTGAAACTGCTATAAATTTCTCTTGTTATACTACTTTTGGCATTTGTCACAAATCTTTAAAGGGTAGGAAACTTTCTTCTAGAAAATGGATTTGGAGACCAAAATTTGTTAATCCTAACCCTCAAGGACAAAAGAATACTTGGGTACCAAAAATAAATTAATCAACTTGTTTTGCAGGAGCATACCATAATAACCAACAATAATGGAATGTGGGTGGATGCTCCAGACACGTGTGGAATAGAGAGAAAGTTTCAAAGTATTAAAATCGTTGCTTGAGGATTTATAAGATTTGGATATAACGCAAAAGGAGAAACAATTAGAATTGAAACTATCACTTTTAGCTCATCATGTGATCTACTAGAATCTCGAGCAATCCATCGATATGACATTGAATACTTGGAGATGCAAAGAAGCAGATTAAATAAGCAAAATGGAGTGGTATAAAGGAAAAATTGTTCATTAACAGATACAACAAAAACAATGCTACTCAATCGAAGTTTTTTTGATCTTTTTAGGCAGAAGAAGTAAGTATTTCTTATCGCATTCTAAACAAGTGTCTTATCAGGACAATACTAATGAAGTCTCCTTATGAACTCTGGTAAAGAAATAAACCTAACATCAGCGATTTCCATCTTTTGGATGCAAGTGCTTCGTCCTTAATAATGGTAGGAACTAAATTATAAAATTTGTTCCAAAAAGTGACAAAGGTATTTTTATACGTTATTCACCTATTAGCAATGTCTTTTGAGTCTTTATTAAAAGAAATTTATCTTTTGAAGAATTTGTCCATGTTGTATTTGATGACACTAATCCAAGAATTCAAGAAAGTGAAGTAGGTGAAGATGAAATTGATACAACCAAACCAGCAGACGAGGTTCCAAAAGTGTTTACTAAAAATCTCACTGAAGAAACAACTACTCTAGAAGTAGAGTTGACTAATCCAATCGATAAATTAAAAGTTCAAAGGGAATGGAGACACAAATGCCACTTATAGTGAAAACTTCATTCTAAGAAAACTAGATGAAAAAATCCATATCAGATCCTCTCTTAAGAAACAAGGTTCATTAGCTCTCATATCTCAGAAAGAAACCTAAATGAATTAATGAAGTAATGAAAGATAAGTCTTGGACACAAAAACCAAATGGTTATTTCGCAACCAATTGAACGAAAATGGATTTGTTATTCGGAATAAAACCAGTCATCTAAAGGAATTTTTATAAATCAAAGTAAGTATGAAAAACACATGATTAAAAAGTTTGGAATAGAAAATGTAAAACCTTTGGAACTCCGATAAGTCCCTTCATTTGTCTAGAATCTGATACAACAACACAAACATTTCTTAAGAAACTTTATCGAGGAATGATCATGTCTCTATTATATCTCACTGCATGTCGACCAGACATCATGTTTAGTGTTTGCAAATAAGCACTATTTCAATCCGCTTCGAAGGAATCACATCTCACTAATGTGATGCGAATTATTCGTTATCTCATTGGAATCTCTAATATGGAATTATGGTATCCTTTTTATGATAGTTTTGACTTATTTGAATATTCAGATGTTGACTTTGCAGGTGGAAAAAATGATAGAAAAAGCACCAATGGAAATTTCCCGTTTTTGGGAAAATCTTGCTTCTTTGCTTAGTAAGAAATAGATCTCTGTGGCCTTCTCAACTACTGATCTGAGTATTTGGCGGTTTGAAGTTGTAGCACTTAACTTTTTTGGATGATGCATCAGTTTCTGAACTATGATCTATTCTTTGAGAGAGTAACTATTTTCGCGATAATACTAGTGCGATTAGTCTATATAAATATATCATGCATCATTATAAAGGTAAACCAATAGATACTAAAACATCTTTTATTCACGATCTTGTTGAAAATGGTGATTTTGTACTTGAATTTGTTGATTTCAAGAATCAGTCAACCAATATCATTACAAACCCTTACTGGAGGATAGATTTTGTTTCCTTCGAGATTGTCTTGGTATTACTCCTTTTTAAGGAACGTTATTAAAAACCCTGAAAGTTATTTTGAGTGATCTCTAACCGTTGACTTGTGCTTGCTTATTTTAACTGCTCGTTTTTGACTAATTAGTTCCCTTTTTTTGCTTTCTGGAGGACAAATTTGCTTTTAGTTGCTGTTACCTATTTTTGTTTATACTTGGTGTTTGTTTTTTTAATTATTCTAAGGGGCGAGAAAATTTGCCACCATAATCATTAAGATAGCGAACCAAGTTCAAAGTTCGAGACTTTCCTAAAGCCTTCAAGGCACGGGGAGCCGCACATACAGAGGGAGCTAAACATTATGCCATATATTAGGGAAGTATCATTATCTCTCCACACACCATTTAAAATTGTGAATTAATTGTCATTATCAAAAAGAGGGAGATTGTTAGCTTCTTAATGTTATGTAAATTCTGATAAATGACACTTAACACATTACTCACAATTTTTGCAAGCATGGATATCCAATAGGGAAAGGATCCAAGCAAAACAACACCTACAAGGAAACAAATATATGATTGAATTAATAGAAAAGAAAACATAAATCCAAGGAATTAGAGTCAAAGTACAGATGGCCCAAATCCAACATACAACTCGCCTTGATTGACAAGATAAGATCAAGCTATCAATGTAAGGCAGAGATTCAAGTTAAGTAAAAGATATAAAATATGATGACTAAACAAGGAAATAAATAAAGCCAACCAGGTTAAGCAAGATGGAGAAGCAAATCACGCCAGGGACTCATGATCTGCTGATCAGACAAGAACCAACCCAAAAAATCAAGAAGGATGGAGGAATGATTTACCATGCACATATATGATATAGACATAGATCAACAAATTATCTCAATCAAGAAAAATGTCAATTATCCTTGATTAAGATAAAAATCCTTTGGGTTATTCCTTAACAAGAGCAGTCCTCAAATACTATATAATCCTCGCCTAGACTTAGTTGTGAAGTACGCAATTCACTTGAACATATATTGTAGTCTTCTTTTATCTTTCATAAAACTTTGTACATACTTAAGTGAACAATTATAAATAAAAAAGAAAGAAAGATTTGAGTGTAGGTTATACAGGTCCAGGTTGTGTCGAAGAAGAATGTATGATTTGAATATCAAACGGGGCCCTTAAATTGTAATATTCTGTAATACCCAAGTTCTCAACAAGCTTTGAAGGAAACCCTTATAACCCAAAGGGATTGTACTAGGAACCATATCGGTGATCCAAACCAGTATAAAATACTTTTTGTTGTTTATCATTTCACTAACATGTATGTGAGTCGAATGACCGTAGTAAGAAGTCGACTAAAGGATATTGTAATTCACTCCCTTTTGATTTTTAGCATCAATCTAGAATTAGGGCATGGTGCGTATGAAAGAAGGGCTGATTTTGAAGGAGGGGTTCCACTCGGACAAATCTCAAATACCTCCTGATAGGATTGCCTTAGAGTATCATGCATGATCGACTCCTCCTAACTATGTAGTTCTATAATGTCCTTGGCACTCAACTACTCATGCTCACCAAACTCCTCTTCATCCTCTAAAATGTTATGCTCAGTGACCTCATCTGCCACTCTCACATTCTAAATTGGACACACATCTACTCTATTCATTGTCGGAGGATCATATGTCCGCATCTAAGATGGGGGTACCACACCCCAAGAATGGAGATGTCTGTAAATTTCAGCTGATCCACATACCTCCCCAACCCTGTTAAACAAGCTTTCTAGGTTGTCATATCTGGTGATGCATCCTCCACTTTCTCAGACTCATCAACCCGAGCGGTGAGAATCTGTAGTTTGAATCTATAATCATCCAAAAAAACATGATGCTCATCCAACTCAGCCCTCACAAGGTCCATGGAACCCTCAAGAGTTTGATTAACTATTGGTTTGGTGTCATATGGAGGCGGCTTCATTAAGTTCGCATAATTTCTATGATAATATATCTCTATTCTCTAAATATAACTACAGAAAGGTGGGGTTTCCTTACATAATTATCCTCTCTAAATGGAACCCCTTCCAACATCACAAGAAACTTGACTTTAACGACCACTTTCTAATGAAGGTTGATAAATTCCATCGTTGTAAGTACATTTTAGCGACCAAAAAATTCCGGTCGTTAGAATTAATTATTAGTTATTAAGAAAGAGATATATCCAGTTATTTAAAGTTTAAAACAAAATTTATTCTTTAAAAAAAATTAAAAAGCGGTAATTTTACCTATTTATATTCATCATCTATGTCACCCACTCACCTATGCAAAAGAAAAAAATCCTTGTGTATTGTTAGGGTGTCATTGTCCATACCCTCTGAAGGTAAATTCTACAAAATGAATGAAACAATATATTTGCAATTATTATTAGTAATTATTGATTTGGGTATTTTGTAATTGTGTTCATAATTTTCCTAGTGATGTTATGTTTTTTCTTCATAGAAGTACAAACTTCAAAATATATAGATGCTTACTAAATTTCATTTGTGGCTTCTTGCATTTTTTTTGGTTAAAAGATCTCAAAAGAAAGAGGAATCAATTTGATTTCCCTAAAAAATGGTGAATGATTCTCTGAAAACTCCAAAAACATCGTCGAAGTTAGCAACAAATCAAGTAGTGGGAATATGGGCAGTACAATGTTGAAAATGTTTGAAATAGAAAACGATTCCGAAGAAGAAAGAGTTTGAGGAAATCAGAAATAGGTGTGTTAAAAAACCCTTTAGCGGCAGTACAAACCAAATGGTTATTGTGATGAACCCAACTATATTGCCTGTGATTCTTGTCAAACTTGACTGATTAAAGGTCCTAGTTTTCCTAAAACTCCATATGGATTTAAGAGAGAATTGTACCTGAGGAAATATTACTCTATAATGGATGCTTATTATTTCCCTTTTTCATGGAAGAAACTTCGATCCTTCACAATAGTGGGTACTTTTCTTCAACAAAATCCCAAGTTCAATAAATTAAATTAACAAATTTCAACTTCACTAGCTCCACAATTATGGAGGATACTATACCCTCTACCGCTCTTCTTGCCAACTCCAACATGAAGTTGTAAATAGTAACACTTTAAGGTCAAATCAAATCCTTCACAAAATGTGAATCTAGTAATTGAGATATCTTTTCGCATATTCATGTAAGAGTTGGTAAGAAGACCGGTAGTGGGTATAGTATCTTCCATGATTATGGGGCTAGTAAACTGAATTTGAAACATTGATTACACTAAACTCTGAATCTTGTTATATAAAACTACCCACTTTATAAAGATCGATGTTTCTAAGGAGTGAAATAACAAAAAACCATTTTAGAGTAATATTTCCTCTGCTAAAATCTTCTCTTAAACTGCCATAGGGTTTTAGGTTAATTGTCAATTACCCAAGTATGAGAAGAATCATAATCAATATTGAATGTTCAACACAAAAACCATTAGGTTTGTTGTCATGCATTAGAACTCTTCTTATTGCTAATTGTCGGACCAAGGGGATAGTAAATAGGAAAAGAATTATCGACATAGATTTAATGGATACTATTTAATAGGCTAGTTTTTGTTGGTGAAAAGTGATAACTAAGACAAACAACGAATATGATGCTTAATATGAAGTAAAATGTAAGGTTTAGTAAGTTAAACACACGTAGTTGGACCAAGATAGGGGCTGAAATTCTCTAAATTCCGGAACAATGATTTAAAGATACATAACTTATCACTTTGCATGCAAAACCTTAGGAAATAATTGTTATAAGCTAGGATTATGGCGTTATGAACCTAAGGGGAACACTTACCCTAGTTTCTCTCATTACTTGATAAATACCAACAATTTACTCTTGCTGCTCATTAGATATCACAATATTGCACTACTTTTTTTAACAACCCCCCCCCCCTTTAATTACTAGTTTTCGTAGAGGACTTAACTAAATAGAGGTAATCATATATTAAAGTTAAATTTAAACCATTTTCCTCGTGGGATCGACCCCAACCTAATATTGGGTTCTTTACTTGATACGACTGTGTATACTTCTTTAGGGAAGTATAGTTTGAGAATATCAAATTTTGGCACCGTTGCCAAGGAAAATGGATTTTAGATTAACTCCAAGTTCATTTACTAAATTTTAGTCAATAATTTCCTAATTTTACTTTTTCTACTTATTTGTCTATTTCAGGTCTAGCACTAGTGTATGCAAAGTACACGGAGTCAAGGAGAACCAATACTTTCATTTGATCCAGAACTGAACCGTACACTTTGCAGAATGAACGATCCACACAATCCTGCTAATACTGGTGATGGGATCAATCGTCAA
Source organism: Solanum chilense (assembly GCA_032847665.1). NCBI lineage: Eukaryota > Viridiplantae > Streptophyta > Magnoliopsida > Solanales > Solanaceae > Solanum > Solanum chilense. The sequence goes on from CM064973.1 coordinate 41,741,441, forward strand.
ATTCCTCCGTCGGTTGATTGTCACAACCAAGTGATTGTGGAGAACCCTGGTTATGGTTCCTTGAGGATGCAACCTTCTTCAACACGTCCTCAAAATTACTATAGGGGCAATGTTAACATCACAGATTCTGATGGGTCTCTTGTCCTACCTCCTCTACCAAAGTGTCATACATTCATGGTAACTAGTAGCTTGATCCAGATGCTTACCGCTAGAGGTTTGTTTTCGGGACAACCATCTGAGCATCCACATGCTCACATCGCCAAACTGAGATTGGTTGTAAGATTTTTGTAGGGAGTCTAGACTTGGACATTGATTTCATCGAATTAAGGGTGTTACCTCTCTCACTGACGGGAGAGGCCGCAATATGGTTTACTGAGTTGCCCTATAACTCGATCTATACTTTGCAGCAGTTGATGGATGTGTTCCTAACACGGTATTACCCGGTGAGTAAAAAGATCAACCACAAAGATAGAGTGAACAACTTTGTGGCATTGCTTGAGGAATCGGTAAGTAGCTCTTGGGATAGGTTCGCCTCATTTGTGAGAAGTGCCCCAAACCACCACATTGATGATGAGTCATTTAAAAAGTACTTCTATTGGGGGGAAAATGATATAATAAGCTAGTATTTGATACTATTGTGGGTGGTTCTTATGGTGACTGCATATATGCAGAGATTGCAGAAAAGTTGGAAAAAATTTCCCGAAGCAATAACGCTTTGAGAACTAGGAAGTCAGACACTGTGAGAAGCACTTTTGCAGTGCAAGCTACACACAACCCAGCCATAGACGAGATTCGTGAAGAGATGGCTCAAATGAGAATTGAGCTTGGGTTGATACATGTCACTAGGTGTGCAGGGAAAGTGAATGTTGTGAATTACTTGACTAAATCACTACCGCCCATAGATGAATTTTACTATGAAGAGGAATTATATCTACTGAATGAGCAGACGGAGGGTTTTTGATCGAACGTTCAAGTCTCCATTAAAAAGAATTGACGCCAAGATCAAGGAAATTAAGGTCGGAACTATGAGAATAACAACCAAGAGGGTCATTATGTTCGAGATGGGAATTACAACCAAGAGGGTCATTATGTTCGACATGGAAACTAAAACCGCGACAACAACTTCAACCGGGGTAACTATGGTAACAAAAATGATCGGAGTGGGCCCTATGTTCCAACTAAAAATTGGAAAGTTGCTCCTAGGGATTATAGAGATAGCATGGCGCCAATTGAGGACATGTTGCAAAAGATGATGAAGTGGTTCGATGCTAGTGATAAGCACGCCAAAGAGTTTAGAGGTGATTTGGCTAATATTAGGTAAAAGGTGAATGCACATGCAATCTTAATTAAGCATCTTGAATTGCAAATGGCGCTATTGTCTTCTACGGTGAATCCACATCAATCAGGTACTCTTCCTAGCAGCACTGTCCACAATCCAAAAAATGATGGACATTGTATGGTAGTCACTACTCGAGGGGGTAAGAAAATCATTGATCCATATACGTTGTCTGGCGTAAAAGATGTGGTTAGAACACATGTTGAGGTTGTTGAAGTTATTGGTGACTTAGTAGACAAATCGCGGAAAGAAGCTGAGACACCCCAAAAGGTGACCCCCGTTGCTAGACCACCATCACCATTCCCATAAAGATTGGTAAATAAGATCGAAAATGGTTACTACCGGTGTTTTATTACTATTTTGAAACAACTTCCCATCAATGTTCCTTTGATAGAAGATCTTGAACAAATAAAAGATTATGCCAAGTGTATGAAAGATATGGTTACAAAGAAAAGATCGATAATTTTTAAGGATGATGATCGGATGCAACATTTTAGTGCTATTGCTACAAGGTTTCTTGTACAAAATATAGAAGATCCGGGCGCTTTCACTATTCTATGTACCATCAGGTTGTTACACTTTGCTAAAGCATTACGTTATCTTGGGGCAAGCATAAATCTCATGCCTCTCTCTATTTACAAGAAGTTGGGTTGGGAAGACCCAACGACCACTGCAATGTAGTTATTGAAGGCAAAAAAAATGGTTTAGAGGCCTATTACGATACTCCATGATGTGTTGGTGAAGGTGGAGTAAATTATATTCCCTGCCAATTTTGTGATTCTTGACTGTGCGGTGGATTTTGAGGTGCTTATTATACTTGGGAGGCCATTCCTTGCTACCGATCACGCCTTGGTTAACATGGAAAAAGGGAAGATGAAATTTAGGTTGAATAGTGAAGAAGAAACTTTCAACATTTCTATGACTATGAAGTAGAGTAGTGAACTTAAAATATGCTATATCTTACAGGGTTGAGAGTATTTTTGAGGTACAAAGCGAAGAACGTCTTGGTTTTAAGGCACTAGCGGCAGTGATCATGAATTTTGAGAGTGATGGTATTGAGGAGTATGGGTAATTTGTTGCGGCACTTGATGAATGGGACGTGTGGTTCAAACCAAAGAGATTGGAGTTAGATATGAAGCACCGGTAGTCCCTACCCGCTACACCATCTTCTGAGGAGGCCTAACTATTAGAGCTTAAGGCTTTACCACCTCATCTAAGATATGTATTCTTGGGAAATGATGACACTTTGTTGGTAATCATTGCATCGGATTTGAATGTGGAGAAATTAGAGTGTCTAGTAGAGGTGTTAAAGAGGTTCAAACGAGCCATTGGTTGGACTATTGCGGATATTATTAGGATTCCACCCGGTATTTGTTCACACAAAATACAACTCATGACCAATGATAAGCCAAGTATTGAGCATCAAAGACAGTTAAATCCACCTATGCAAGAGGAAGTTGAAGAAGGAGATTATTAAGTGGTTGTATGCTGGAGTTATATATCCTATTGCAGATAGTAGGTGGGTATGCCTTGTTCAGGGTGTGCCTAAAAATACGGGAATGACTATGGTCCCTAATGAGAAGAATGAGCTTGTTCCAATGAGGCTGGTGACCATATGGTGAGTTTGTATGGATTATCGAGAGTTGAATGCATGGATGGAGAAGGACCATTTTCCTAGGCCCTTCATGGATCAGATGTTAGATAGGCTTGTAGGAAAAGGATGGAATTATTTTCTTGATGGTCATTCAAGTTACTATAAAATCACTATTGCATTGGAGGATCAAGAGAAAACAACTTTTACTTGCCGATATAGAAATTTCGCGTTCAAGAGGATGCCTTTTGGGTTGTGTAATAAACTGACTACTTTTTAGAGATGTATTATGTTGATATTATCTGATATGATGGAGGACACTATTGAGGTGTTTATGGATGATTTTTCAGTAGTTCGTGACTTCTTTGAGCATTGTTTGGTCACTTGGTCGAGGTTCTCCAAAGGTTTGAAGATTGCAACCTTGTGGTAAATCGGGAGAAATGTCACTTCATGGTGAAAGAGGGTATAGTATTGGGTAATCGCATCTTAGAGTAGGGTATAGAGGTTGATCGAGCAAAATTTGAGGTGATAGAGAGACTTCCTCCACCAATGTGTGTAAAAGGTGTGAGGAGTTTTCTTGGGAATGCGGGCTTCTACCGAAGGTTTATTATAGATTTTTCAAAAATTGAACATCCTCTTTTCAAGTTACTTGAGAAAGATTGTAAATTTTATTTTGACGAATCCTATTTGAAGGCATTTGGAGACTTGAAGGAGAAGTTGGTGTCTGCACCAATTATTATTTCCCCGGATTGGAGTAATCTATATGAAGTGATGTGTGATGCTACTGGGGTTTCTGTTGTTGTAGTCTTGGGATAAATGAGGGATAAAATCCTTCACCCCATTTATATGCTAGTAAGGCCCAAAATTAAGCAAAAAAGAACTACACTGTGACTGGACAAGAGCTACTTGCAGTGGTATTTGATTTCGAAATTTTTTGCTCCTATTTGGTTGGCACGAGAGTCATAGTGCATACCGACCACTCTGCTTTCAAATATTTGATGGCAAATAAGGATGCGAAACCACGGATGATTATATGTGTACTACTATTGCAAGTGTTTTATTTTGAGGTCAAAGATAGAAAAGGGACCGAAAATACAATTACATATCATTTGTACAGATTAGAGGATGAAGCTATAGGAGAGTTGGGTAAAAAGTCTTAAATTGATGATACCTTCCCTGATGAGCAGGTATTGGCCGCTTCTTATGACTTGATTCCATGGTTCGCCGATTTTGTAAATTATTTGGCTAGTGATATAGTTCCATCGGACTTGTCCTTCCATCAAAGGGAAAAATTCATGCATGATGTGAAAAAGTTATTTTGGGATGAGCCTTATTTATACCATAGTTGTGTTGATGGTCTTATTCGCCATGTGTCCTGGAAGTTAACATGCTAAGTATTTTGGAGGCATGCCATTCCTCGCTTGTATGTGGGCATCATAGTGATATCCGGACTGCCCATAAGATTTTGCAATGTAAGAACTATTGGCCAACCATCCACCAAGATCCTGATGAGTTCTCCAAGGCATGTGATATGTTCCAAAGAGATGGAGGTATTTCGAGAAGGCAAGAACTCCCTTAGAATCTCATTCTTGTAATTGAGTTGTTTGATGTATGGGGCATTACTTTATGTCCTCGTTTGTGAGTTCTCATGGGATGAAATATATTTTTGTGGGAGTGGATTATGTAAAAATGGGTAGAATCCATAGCACTTGCCAACAATGAAGGGAAAAATTTCACCGCGTTCTTGAAAAAGAAAATATTTTCTAGATTTGGCACACCAGGACTATTATCAGTGATATTGGTCCCACTTTTGCAAAAAGTTGTTCAAAGAGTTATTTGAGAAATGTGGGGTTTGCCATAATGTAGCCACTCCATACGATCCGCAAAGTAGTGGGCTAGTTGAGGTGTCCAAGAGAGAAACATGAAGATCTTGTCGAAAAGGGTGAATGCTAATAAGATGGATTGGTCAAGGATGCTTGTTGATGCTCTGTGGGCTTACCGGACAACATACAAGACTCCCACAGGAATTTCTCCATAACAAATTGTATATGGGAATGCTTATCACTTGCCGGTTGAGTTAGAGCAGAAGGCTATGTGGGCGATGAAGAAACTGAATATGGATCGGAATGAAGCAGTGGATAAGAGAATTAATTGGTTAAATGAGCCTGATGAGTGTCTCCTAAAAGCATATGAAAGTTCAGCCCTTTACAAAGAAAAGATTAAGAAGTACCATGACCAAAAGATTGAGAAGCGCAAATTTGTAGTTGGGGATTAATTCCTTCTGTTTAACTCTAGGATTCTTGTTTCGAGGCAAATTCATGTCCAAATGGAGTGGTCTATTCTTGGTCACTAAAGTGTCCCCACATGGAAAGGTTCGGTTGGAAAACAAGGAGGGTGCAAGGTTCATATGCAACGGGCAGAGAATTAAGATCTACCTTGGTCATGCGGAGAGTGCCCATAAAGGGGTTGAGGCATATTACCTTGATGAATTCTGAGTAAACAAGGGTCTTGCATAGTGCTGCGACGTTAACTTAAGCACTTCTTAGGAGGAAACACAAAGTACATCATCTAGCTAACAATATGTTTTTCTTTTCTTTGTAGGAATAGTTGCATTATTTCATTTTGTTTTGATTTAATAAATGTAATGTGGAATTTTCTATATTTACTTTTTAGTATGTTGGCTAGAGAGTAGTTTAGGGTCCGCGTCTATAAAGTGTCCACAAAACATAAGAAGAATGGCTAAAAGGGTGTTAAATGTTCAAGGACCAAAACACAAGAATTCTGCAAAAATTGGTCTTGTGCACTGCTCTGTGAATCAATTGACGGGCCATCGACTGACTTATCGTCCATCAATGGTTTCGTAGGTCCGAAGTATTCTTTTGAATTTCCATCTATGTTAGGGTACAGTAAATGGATCAGTCAATATACCGTCGGCTGACTTATGGTTCATCGACGAGGAATCGTTTGTTCCTAAAAGCCGTGACCGACCTGACCCGACCGGATATATAACAAAATACCCTTTCAGTTAACATCCCACACCTTTTCATATTATCTCCCAAACCATTTCCCTCCCTTTATTCCCTTATTCCGCCATCCACTCCCACATTCAATTACTCTAAATTCTCTTCTGATGTCTTATTCTCTCCACTTCCCAAAATTTTCCAGAACGCTAGTTCCCCAATTCCCCATCCATTTCCCGCATTTTCCGATCGGTGTTTGAAGTCGGGAACGTGTTTTTGAAACTTCACCCACACATTCACTCCACTACAACATACATGTATGTCATTCTTATGTGCTCAATGAATTCTCGTTCATTTGCTTGAGAAACCGAATAGATTGTATGTGGGTATTGACATAGGGACAACTTTACATGTGTAACTTGTCAAAATTAATTTGGGGGTGGAACTATTCAAACGAACTCTGCCTATTGTTTGTTTTGGTGTTTTTCCGATTTAGGGCTTCATAGTCTCTTAATGGGATCGAAATTTGTAAAATTGCAACCCTAGGAATGACGAGGTTGTTTGCTGATTTTTATTGAATATTGTGTGTCCTTGTATATACTTGAAATTTTCCATGTGAGGGGTGTAAAAAATGTCTAAAAAACCACTCTCTGACCGACAGTATGAGACTCCGCCTATGGATTGTCGGTTAATCGATGGATGATCGATGGGGTCCGTCGATAGATAACCTTTTATTTGCTAACCCTTTTGACGACAGAAATGGACTACAGTCCATAGATTGATCGTCCGTTCTGCACGTCCATCGTTCCCAATTGAATCCCTGATCTCTAATGCATTCTAAAATTTTCTAAGCGTCCACCAATGGAAATGAACTACTTTCCATTGATTAATCGACGGTCTATTTTGCACGTCCTTCGTTTGTAACTGCAAGTTCTGTGGACAAGTTACTTCTGAAATTTGTTAAGTATCCACCGTCGGACCGTCGATTCATCGACGTACTATTGTTAGTGCCCATCGCACAATTTTGCAGTTCTTCACTAAGATTGTCCTATGTTTCCAGATTTTGTTTTGCTTATTTTGTGTGTGTAGTCTGATTACAATGAAACTAACAACTCTCTTTTCAGGTACTAATGGCCCCCAAACTGGATATTGTCTCTTCCAGGAAATGGTTCAACTCTCTGGCACCATCCCGGTGCCTGATTGGCTATCCGATTATGAGTGTGATCCTGAGTATGTTCCCCTAGCACCCAGACCGTGACACCTGCTACTAGGGACACTCGGGGCACGCCCAAGAAGGTGGAGCGCGGCGTAATCACTGCCTCCCAATATGATGATGAGCGCATACTAATCCGCAACTTTTCTGGGTCTGTAACAGGTTCTGAGGGAGAATCTTGCTCCGAGAAAACCTCCAGTTCTGAGTCGTCCTACTCTAGAGGGTCGAATAAGGCCAATGTCTTCGATTATGGATCTAACAGAGCCGCTCTCCCAACCTAGCCTTCCCAAAATGCCTCGTCTGATGAGGCCCAGAGTTCAAAGTCTATTCTGGCACCCGAGTTTGAGGTCCCTTCACTAGTTACTAATTAGCCCTATTGCTAGAGCGTAGAGGGCCAATACTAGATTTACAAGGATGCCAAGTTGCTAAACCACAAGGGTTTATAACTCGAACTTTGACAGTGGAGCAGCGGGTTCTGACAGGTAGCCTACACACACTACCTGCGATACGTGACTTATTCACCCGCCACGAGCTTGAGTTTATGGCTAGGAGTGTGGGAACTTAGAGCGAGGAGATGGTGCCAGAGTTCTACGACTCTTACGTAGAGGCTCTCAGAGGTTCTTTGGACAGGCGGTCTAACCTCGCCAAGCAAGCACCACTCACATATGTCCGAGTTCGAGGCTGGCGGGTGAATATTTCTCCTACTATTTGTCGTTTCCTATACAATAAGGCAACTGATGGGGGAAAGGTCCCCGCACCCCAGAATTTTACTACAGGTGGGACGTGGTCAAGAATGGCCATTTTTAGTGGGATAGAGATCTGTGGGAGTGCACCAAGAGGTGGATTACCCAACAGATATCCATATACGGTGAGAGAGAAGAAAGGGTGATGGACCCCAAAGGCCTTATTAAGAAGTCCAACCTCACATTTGCATCCAAGTTCATCTGGCTTTTGGTCCGCTACTACCTATCCCCACAGCTGCAGATAATATACTTACTTGGGATAGAGCGGTGTTGGTAGAAGCTATGGTCGCCAGGTTTGAGATTTATTATGCGAGAGTGTTGATATATGCTATTTATGAGGGGGCTTTTAAGGACTCTACCACTTAACCATTTGCATGCATGATTGTTTAGCTATACAGGGATGTTGGAGTGCCCATTTGGCTCATAGATGTTTTTCGTACTCCTACCGGGGCAGTGCATATCGGTATCATTAGGGATGAGGCCAATGACGCAACACCAAAAACAAGGTCTAGAGTAGATGTGCAGCCACTCAGTGAGAATTTGGTGGATACGGTAGAGCAAGCTCGAGGGGATAATCATGCTACATCAGAGCCTACCGAAACCGCCCCAGTCTAGTCTACCCCTACTCTAGTAGGGCACCGAGTTCCTCCCGATTTACGTCCCCATCAACAACAATGGTCCCTCTTTGTAGGGTGCCAAAAATAGAGACCCAGATGGCCACCTTGCTGCAGCATATCAAACAATTGAGGCAGAAGTCTATTGTTGAGGCTGAGGACCGGATTGAGAAGAAGGTAGCTCAGCAAACTGAGAGGAGTATTCATACGGTTCATCAGCGCCTCGTTGCTTTTGATTTGAGAGTCTGAGCACGCCCAACCTCCACCATTGATTTGATGATTTTTAGGCAGTTGTGGAGAGTCTACGGGCTGATGATAATGCTATCTTAGATATGAGGGTACCCGAGCCTGAGGACGCATCTGTAGAGCTTGCAGAGTATACAGTGCTTGATGCACTGTTCACTACAACTATTGCATCGCTGCCCCTGCCACATGAGCATTCCAGGAAGTACCTGTCCAGAGACAGTGAGGAGGCTTGCGCTAGGAAGAAGGAGCGTACTGACATGGATGCTGCGATGAGAGCTTCATTAATTAATGAGGAGGCCCGGCAGATGAAGGCTCATGAGTTAGCTTCTAGGGTGACTATCTCCAGATAGCGGATGTGGAGAGTAGCACCACTGAGGGTGAAGATATTTCTGTGGGAACCACTGTTGGTTGACCTACTACTGAGGGAGCGTGTTTCGAGAAACCAAACCCCTCAGATTGTTGATCTTCAATGATATGCGCCTCAGGTTTGATTCACGTACCACCTTTGCTTTATTTTTCTTATGCATTGGGAACAATTGCATGTAAAAAATTTTTGGGTGGGGTAAATGGAAAGTGAGTGCTAGGGTGAAGTCTGAGTATCCCAACTCACAATCCTTTCTTGGTGGTTTTCTTGGATGTGTTCTTATGCCCCAATAGACTAGTTATTTTTACTGTTGAACCGGCATGTGTAGTATCTTGTTCAAAGTTTGAATGTGACATGTGAAGCGTGATGGCTAAATATGAATGATATCCCCTTTTTAAGAGAATGTTTGCATGATTAGGCATAATGAATGTTGAATGTGTTGGCTCTAAGCATGACATAGAAATGCAACATTGCATGACCCTAAATCTAACACTCGAACTAGGTGCCCGATAATCTGATAGGTTAATGAGCTGTAAAGAGAGTGTGAGGAAAGTTGATTTTTCAACTATTGGTACCTATCTAGAACTTGCCCGGTTAGTCCTGCAAAAGGAGATTTGTGTTAGACAATTAGGAATGAATCATAGTACCTTATTAAAAATTAGCCAATATTTAGCCTAAAAAATAAAACCAAATGAAATTGATCCCTTTTTTATCCAAGTATTTTAAGCTTACAATGGACCTTTTTTTTCTACCCTAACTCTTCTTCCCTGGGTATAATATATTGGCCTTGGTCCCTCCTTGGACATGTGCACCTCAACTTAGGCCAAAAGCATATGTTGCGGGTGGCTAATGCGGAAAGTGACCTCATCTTGGCCATGACCCAATCTTTTATATTGACTACCTCGAATCATGGCAAAGGCATAAGTTGAGGGTGGCTATTGTGACTAATGTCTCGAAAAGTGAGGATGAAAGGATTAATGTGAAAACAAAAGAAAAGAAAAAGTGAATAAGAGAAGTGACTCAGTCAAATCCATTTAAAAAAATGAGAGAATATAAAAGAATTATTTATGAAAAAGAAGTAAGAGTCATTTTCACAAAAGGAGAAAGAAACCTGAAAACTACAAAGGGACTCAATTACTATTTAGAATGATTGATGAATCCTCATATTGGACTCATTTTGGGCCTTATTTTTATGAAAAATTGTGTCCTCAAATGGTCATTCTACCTAAATACTAATGAAAACTCTTATGTTTTAGGTATTTGAAGTTTTAGTGTAAGAATGGATACTTACGCGCAAAACGGGAAAAAAGGATGAAAAGAGATGAAGAGGAACACTTAAGCATCGTCAAGTATAGTTAGCGATCAGCCTAATGGATGCATATTGCCCTTTTGTTTCAGCAAGCGAAGACTTGAAGGAAGTGGATCAAAAATACGATCAAAAGGATTTGTCGGCGCTTCGCCGAGTAGTTCCATGAAGCATAATTATTCTGCCCAATAATCCATAATTCATAGACGTTGAAGACAAGGTCGGATCACCGAATAACTCGGTGTTCGCAACTAGCCTGGCCACAAAAAATTCTGAAGTCTATAAATATTAAACTCTTTATTATTTTTAGAGGAGGAATTAGTAAGTAGAGACATAACTTTGTAATTTTGAGACTTAGCTTTTAAGTTTAATATTTTTATTTCAAATTGGAGAGGGTTTTGTAGGAGACTTGAAGAAACGAGGTTTTCTTCCTCTAATAAGAAGTGGGTCTTCTCCATTCTTCTTCCTTTGCTCATATTAAGGTTTAATTTCTTATACCCATTTGATTTCTTTATCATTTTAGGTGTAAATGGTAATTGCTTGTTATATGGCTAAAACCCCCATTCTTGGGGTCTAATTTAGCAAATATGTGTTGATACTATGATTGGGTCTTGAATGTTGATAGAGTAAAGGCATATTAATGCTGATTTCACCATGTGATTGTGGTTTTAGTTAATGGGTTTGCAGTTGCAAATACAAAACCATGCATCTATTTTTGGCTTTCTCGAGGGAGAGGTTGCAAAACCAAGACCGCAAGACTGATGGCCTAAGGATTGGGGGGGAGGACATGAGGTTTAAACCGAGAGGGTGAATCTTAGTCCTATATCCTAACACTAATCATCAAAAGAGAGGTGTGGGAAGGCATAGGCTGGTCTTCATTAGATGAGTCGGTGTCCGAGAGGAACCCATTTGATATGGGTTTTTTTTCCCGATAGGGGATTTACTTTCACCTAAAGCTTAGCCTAGTCATCATTATCTTGGAAATTTCTTATCGAAAACATGTACCCAATGGTTTAATTCGACTTATATTGCGCTCACACCCCAAGAATTTTTCCCCATACTTGATCACCCTTTGTTGTTACAGTTTTTACCGAACTTATGACAAATCCTATTTATGTTAACAATTCAATGTCAAAAATTAAATTACTTTTCTTTAATTAGATAATCTCTAAAACTATTATTAACTAGAATGTAAAATAAAGTTTAGCTTCTATTTTTACAACCGTTCCTTTGGGACACGACCCTAGCTAGTCCTTGGTTGGGTTACTATACTCACTTCATTTTGTATGCAGTCAGACTGTAGGCTAGTTTTACAGATCACGATATCAGAAGAAGCATCAAAATGGGGCCACTAATAGGGAGTGTTGTCACGTGATGATGTAGTTCACTAGTGTTTTTATTCTTTTTAATGTAGTTTACTAATTTTTCTTTTACTTTTATTTTTGTTTCTCCTGTTGTTGTTTTTTTCCTTTTAGTTGTTTGTGTTTCAGGTCCTCTAAGCATGGATTAATAAGTGGGTGGAAAGTCAGTTGAGAGAGATCGAGAAGTCGAGGGTGACTTAAAGTTAACTACATTGGTATCCAAACTAAACGACTTTACCACCAAAATATTTGAGGTGGAAAACAAATGCAAATGCCAAAGGAGGTATATGCCTACTCATGGGCCGAATAAGTCTATAGAAGATGAGAAAAGTCGTGTTGAGGTCACACATCAAATCATTCTTCAAAAGATCACCTATCAAGATCTATTGTTGGACGAAATGGGAGAGAATTTTAAAGCGTTTATCAATTTATAGGATCTCACTCTATATCAATTTACCATATTAAATCACTCCAAATAATTACCTAGTGACACTAGGTCTAGATCTAATATCATAGAGTCTGACAGGACCTACGTTGAGCCGCAACGTTAAGTAAGGACTTCTTGGCAGGCAACCCAAGGTTGTAATGTATGATTTTACTTCGTTAAATAATGGTGTGTTAATGTTGCAGAATAAAACAAGGAAAGTGTGGAATGTCTCATTATTGACAGTAGAAGATCCATTTATCAAGAAGCCAAACAAGATGGCAAGCCCAGCTGAACTCCACCATTTGGCTCAGTATACGAGTAGTATAGAGCATGTATAACTTGGAAACTTGAAAGCAGCTCGGTGAATCGCCAATCTACTTGGTGATATCAAAGCAGACCACCGAACTCACCACAGAAAATTTCAGACTTTGAAAAAATGCGAGATAAAAGACTGCTCGGCAAATCGTCGAGTGGTTCGGTAATTATGACTAATGTCTCCAAATGGATGAGAACGGAACGGTTATATAAGGTCCAAAGGACAAATTTTTTAGTCTCTCATTTTCCCCCGTTTCAAACTCTCCAAGATCACACCAAAAGTATTGTTTTCAAGATTTTTATCATGCATTAGTATTTTATACTGTAATTAGTTCATGGAGTTGGTTTCTTTGTTGCCTAGCATTAGAAAATAACATTTGATCACCAACGAAGGTTAGTCTCTAAAACCTAAAATCTATTTTCAACAATATTGAACTCATTTGCAATCATATAGTATCAAGATGACATGTGTTGGGCCTCTATGATAGAAGTAAGTTATCAATGTTTTTTTTTTACTTTGAAAGCTTTTCCTGAAATTGTTAAATATTCCAATGTCTTGGTGTTTATGCTTTGTATTGATTGAAATGGCAGTGGTGTTGCTTAATTGTTGTCATGTTGTTTTGGTGAATTCTAATTAACCCACCATTTCTGCTAAATAATGAAAATTATCCAATGAGGGAATGGGTGACAATGTTCTAAAGGATAATCATAGTTAAATGGCCAAATTTGTTAAAATCAGGAAGAAGTCTAAGTACTCTGAGGTGAAGCGAATTATGGGTCTTGTATGAATTTCATGTTTTCATGCTTTGATTTTGTTTTTGAAGATTGTATTGGAGAGTTTTATTTAGAAATGTACACGTTGTGTCATTGGGCGAGTTAAGTCCACCTCACTGAATGATTAGGTGTTTCACCTACTGATTATAGATCACCCTTAACTCTTCTCCTTCATGCTATAAGATCTGTAACTTTCGGCGGACACACTGGTGATCGCCAAAAGTACTTAGCAATTTGTCAATAATATTTTAGATCACCTTTTACATGCCCTTTTACCTTCCTCACTGTTTTCATTGGTGGATAACCTTGTCATCACCGAACTAAGTCAGCGTTTCACCGAGTAGACTTTTCCATCACCATTTTTCCTAGATTGCAGGCTAATACACTCGCCGAGATCGACCTAAATCACCAAAGATATTTGGAGAATCGCCTAGTAGAATAGCGAACATGTTTGCTACAAATTCGTGTGATTGCATTTTATTGTTATTTTGACTAATCACAACCATTTGCAGATATGGTATGCACAAACCTTAATATGCAACCCTAAACGAAGGCAACTACAAGGTATTCGTATCAACAAATGGGGTTCAAGTCTCCGAAGAGGGGAGGAGAAGAACTCCAACCAAGCAGAGCAGAATGATAAAAAAGTGACAAAGAAAAGAGTAGTTGCTGAGGTAAATATTGAATGGGATGAGACAGAAGATGATCAGTCACTGATATACATACAACAAAGGCTTAGGAACATGCCCCAACCCTCCGCTAACAATTTTGCACTTAGAAACTTCAGAGAAAACACTACAACACAAATTCTTGTGTATGGTTTTATATTTCACCGCTGTAATTGGCAAATTGAAGGTTGAAACAAAGTGATTATTATAACTATTGAATTTCATGTAATTTATGGTTGATATAATAAAATGTATAATTCTATTACTCTTTGTGATAGGTGGCTAAATCCCTAATATTGAAGGGTGTAATTATGAGGTTGGGTGTTGTGAATAATTAGTGGGTATGTTGTATTTAATTATTTTCCTAGTTAATTTCAATGAGTTTGAGATAACTAACGTGTGGGTAATTTAGAATTTAAGGTGGCCAACTTAATTCTACATTAAATTTCAAATTGGTTCTTGAAAGAAACCAATAAGAGTGGATAAATGTTTGATGTTTGTAATATTTTTAAATCTATGTAATTGAAGGAAAGTATTGACTTTTTGAGTGTCGCACATTGATGACAGAATGAAGATTCTACGTATTTCTTCTATGAGATTGAATGAAGAATAGTGTCATCAAATATGACCCAACATATGTGTAGTTGTTAATCATTATTGATAAATAAAATTTGCGCCTAATTAGTATTAATTCACTCACTTACGCCCCTAGATCTATTTATTCTTGTTTATTCCCTATTTTCTTTATTAGATTGTTTTTACTTTATTTAGAAACTATATACATGTTTGGTGAATGATTCACACAAGTTCCCTTTCACTTAAGTTAGATTAGTTGAATTTTTAATAAGCAAAACTGGATCCTTGACGTTAAAATACTGCATGTGGGATTCGAACCTGGATCTTAGTTTTAATTTTATTTTAAATGACTGTCTATCCTTTTAATTGTTTTTGAAGAGTAGCCTGAGAGTTATAACCTGCCTGTTTAGAATGGTACATGATCATCGTCAAAACTCAATTACTCATCAAACAGAGCCAAATCCCACTTAAGAACGCAAGACCATCTGTGAGATAGTGTATCATCCTAGAGATATGAAATATAGGGTTCACACATAAAATATCTTGATGTAAGGATATCTCATAAGACACCATCCCAACTCTCCAAAGATATTAAAAGGACTTATAAATCTGGGGATGACTTGCCCTTCCTCCAAAACATTATCACGCCCTTCATGGGCTACAATAATAGGAACACTGAATCACCACCTATGAACTCCAAAGGTTGTAGCCTTCAGATAGCATAACTCTTTCATCTACTCAAGGTAGTATGGATTTGTTTCTGGATCACACCGACATTATCCATAGAATCTCTTATAAGTTATTTCCTTATGTCTAAAGCTTAATAAGATCAAACTAGACCACTGGAGAAGGAAATCTCCTACCATATAATTCCTTGAAATTTGTCATCTGAATGCTCTAAGAGTATCTATTATTATATGCAAACTCAACTGAAGCCAAATACTGATCCCACTGGCCAATGAAATCAATAAACTAAGCCTGAAACATGTCCAATAAAACCTAAGTAGTGCTTATTGACTGTCCATCTATCTAAAGGTGAAAAGTTATACTAAGATCAACCTGAGTACCCAACTCACTCTCAATAGACCCCTATAAATGCAAGTGAACTGAGTGACAATGTCTAAAGTGATAGACACTTGTCCCCATGCAAACAACTGATCTCTCTGGGGTAAATATGAACCAATCTGTAGGCAGTATGAATAAGTAAAAGATGGGATGGTTTAGTAAACCGATCTACAATGATCTAAATAGAATAAAAACCTCTAATGGAAAATGGTAAGCCTACCACAAAGTCCATGGCTATACACTCCTTTAATTCTGGAATGGGTAGCCAACGAGTTAATCTTCCTCATCTCTAGTGCTCGTACTTTACTTGCTAAAATTTCAAAGAACCCATCCATGAAGGTTGTGATTTCCCTCGTAAACCCTCACCAACAAATCTGCCACCATAGATCATGATATTATCAATATCTGGATGGATAGAGAACATGTAACAATAGGACTCCTGAAGAATCCACCCAACCAAATCAAACACATAAAAACTTAAATATTATTCTTAATCCTAAAAATACACTTCATGTCTAGGTAACCGTCCCAGCTTTACAACTAAGAACAGGGTCATGGATCACTCAATTGTGGATCCTCTAAGTGGTGTGCCTTAATTTTTTCTATTAAGGAAGATCTATCCTCCACACACAAGTAAACTATGTGGCTCAGAGATATAAGTCTAACCATATTTTTCTCTATGGAAAGAATCTATACAGTCATAGGTCAATCCTCCACAACTAACGAAGCCAAACTTTCAATGCAACTCCCTTCCCGCTTAAGGCGTCTACAACCACATAAGCCTTGCCTAGGTGACTATAACAGCTCAAAAACCAGATCCAGGAAAAAATTACAGAAACTCTCTTGATGTAGTGAACCCCGATGGAGTTCAAACATCATGACAGGTTCCAAATTCCGATGACCAGCCCATGGTGGGGAGTTGGATTCCATGGGCTGCTGATGTCGGACCATGAAACATTTCATGGGTCTTGGTCTTACCATGAACCGTGGTCGCGTTCGTATAAGTTGTGCAAGTAGGCTCCCCTAGAGATCCCCTAAGACCCCCAGCCCAAGTGAGGACCACGAGAACCTTCACTGTACGTGGTCTTTTGTATGGGTCGTGGGATGGTCTGTGAAGCAAGGCCTTCATACCATAGGACCTAGTAAGGACCACTAGATTAAAGACTGCGAACCTGTTCATAGTTCTTGTACCCTTTCACGATTTGAGAAACTAGTAGTGGTCAGCCCCGCTAGTAGTTTAAGTCAGGTGCCTTTTTGTGTTTTCCTTTTTCGTTTGACCATAATTATGATAATGTACACTTCCAAGACCACGTCCACCTCCACGACCATGACCACGATTAGGGTCACGGCCTTTTTTACTCCTAACATGGTGGGCATACGCCTCATTCACTTCACGATGTGGTTTAGATCCAGTAGGTCGATTCTCATGATTAATAAATCATTATTTTTCTCAGCCACAAGAAGAAGAGAAAGTAGTTCAGAATACATTTAAAACAATTCTCTCGATATTGATGCTGCAATAGCACATTTGAGGCATGAAAAGTGGAGAATGTTTTCTTCATCATATCAATCTGACTAACCGTTTCTCCACATAATTTCAAATGAGAAGTGATTTTAAACATGGAAAAATTATATTCATGTATAGAGTTAAAGTATGTAGCCTTAGATGCATCCAATCATATCGTGCCTTTGTGTGTATAACCATCTTCAAGTGGTCATATCTTTCTTTTAGGTTGTTCAAAAAATCTAGTGGATCCTTAACTATAAGATATTTGATTTTCAGAATTTCAACAAGATGATGATGCATGAATATCATTGCTCGTGCACAATTTTTCTTTGATGCCTTATTTTCTTCTTTTATGGTGTCTCAAAGACCCATTGCATTAAGGTGGATTTAAGCATCCAACACCCGTCAGAGGTAGTTCCTACACGAATTTTGAAGGGCAATGAACTCTTGTTTCGTAAGATTGGCCATTAAAATTAAAAATAAAAGATTAAACAATACCTTATTAATTCTTCAAACCTAACCTTCACTTTTTGAAAAAGTAATGTCTCATGTTGATAACGTATTATGAAACTATTGAATAAGAAGAAGAAAATAGAGATAAGGAAAGAGAAGACTTATTATTCCTCTTGCTGAATGATTTTATATGGGAAATATAACTTGCACCCCAAGTAGGACTCTTAAATATATCCTAATAGGACTCCACATGATAGACATTCACTATAATACAAATACATTAAAACAAGTATTTTAATTTTTTAATTATTCTTACCGTATGATAGACATTCAATATTTTTCTAACAAAAGTTTAGTTTCTTATTGTTTTGTTGTTTTTTTTTTTTTAAAAATTTAAGTCATGAAAACTTAAAATAGTAGAATGGTCAAATGAAGGTCTAATAATAAGTTGAATTTTCCCAATTCAATGATATTTGCTGAAGTCGTTAAAAAAATGATATTTTTGAACTTGAGGCAAGTAAAACAAAGAGGATGTGTCTTAAAATAATTATTACCCACCATGTATTTTTAGTACAACTTCTAAATTTCACTTTTCTTTCGTTCTTATATTTCTTTGATTCTTATTTTTTTTACTTTTCAAATTTAAATAGCTAATTTATATAGATTGTTTTGGATTTATATTGAAATATTTTTTTATCAATACTTTAGATAAATTTTGTATGGAAAGTTAAAACAATTATTAAAAGATGATAGAATCACGATGATATTTTTATCAACAATATCTATGCCAAAAAATTCATCCATTCTTAGTAATCTTACCCCTTCATTCTTATCAATTTAAATATAAATGACATTCTACCTATTTTTAAATATCATCTGCCAAACAACAAAAATAAAATTCTTCTTTCAAACAACAAAAATAAATTTCATTCATACAAACTTTTATTTTGTTAATATCATCATTAACACCATGATTCTGATCCTAATCACGATTATGATGCCTTTTTTGAGGATGATTCAGATCGTGATGCAAAAGAACGTGGCTATGGTGATACACACCTACTTTTAGCTCAGAGAGAGAAGAAGAAGACTATGATAATACCCCGTCTACTTCTAGCTTAGAGAAAAAAGAAGAAGAACACGAATAAACAGGAAACCACGAAGGAAAAAGATTGTTATAAGGCCGACAAGGATGAAAAGGTCGAGGTCGAGGACGAAAAAAATGTTTGATTTGTCGAGTATTTTAATGTAATGCTTCCTATGACTTTCTATATATCCATAGTTTTTTGTTCTAGTGTATTTTATCTTCATTTTTTTTCTCTTCTAGTTCGTTTTTTTCCCTCTTGTTGATGAATTTATAAAATAAACTCACTTTTATTTTATTGTAGTTTGATTCATTGTATTTCTCTTTTATTTTATTTTAGAGTTCTCTATGAATTGAATACTTATATAAGTTATTTCCTAGACGAGACATAGGTCCAACATTAAGATTTAATATTTCCATAGAAATGATCTGGTTTAATTATTTTACATAACGTTTGATATTTAATTTGCAACAATCTATATAAAATATCAATTAACTATAGACAAGGTGATGTGACACATCTATATTTAATTGAATTTATCTTTTTTTATATTTTAATTTTTTTATATTTTAAAAATAATTGTGATATGAAAAAAAAATTATTCGTAAATCAATTAATTAAACATGTTAAATCGGTATTATTATAATTTATTTTTTAGTTATTATTGTAATGTATGATCGATAAAATGAAAAGTTATGGCTTGTGAGGACAACAAACAACAGTAAAATAGTTAATTTTGTTTCAAAATAATCTTTGTTTACCCATTAGACAACACACGTAAAAACAAGTTCTTCTTAAATATGAAACTTGCATAGTTTATTTGGAAATTGTAATGCTTTTCACATTCACTTGATGTTAGAAATACTATTTTTGGCATTTAATTATGGAGGTAATGATATTACTATAAAGGGAAAATACATCAAATCCCCCTTGAACTTCGCAGCAAAACTCACTTTAATACTTCAACTATACGAGTGTTTAAATATCCCCTTAACAATTCTGAATTAATTAAAAACCACCCTAAGAGCTGACGTGGTAAAGTGAGTGTAGTCACTCTCCTCAAGGTGCCTGAAATAATAAAAAAAATAAAAACTGAAAGGTAAATCATACACATGGCACTTTTTTATTAGCCAATATCTAACTAATAGTGTTTTCAATTTTTTTTTACACGTAGTAAAACAATGTGAAATTTCTTTTTTAGAAGTAAATGGAATTTTTAGGTTCAATTATTTTTAAAGAGTACTTAATTTTTTTGTTCTCTATTTATTTTGTTGTCTTCCCCAAATGTCTTCTTCCCCCATTGAAGCACTTCTTTTACCTTTCTTCTTTCATATTAAAACTTTTCCTTCATCTTCATCATTGACCTCACATGTCCTTTAGTAATCACAAAAATTCAACACCCTATTTATATTTATTGCATGCAAACTTTCATGAATTTTAAGTAAATCATTTTGAATTCTATTAGTCGTGATGCAAAAAATGTGGGTTGATCAAATTTTAACTCAATCTTCATTTTTCATTTAAGTTGTTAAGAAAAAATTAATTTTCAAAAATTATTTATTCTCCAATGGGAAAATTTGCGGAAGAGAGATAATCGAAGAAGAAAAATTAAGTATTTGATTAATGTTGAAGAAGAAAACAACCATCGAAAGATGAAAATTCGGAAAAAAAAAAAAAAGGAAACTAGTGAAGGTTGAAAATGGTGAAAATCTAGAAAGAAGAAAAGGGGGGGGGGGGGGAAAGGGGGTTGAAGAATATATGACACTTTTATTTTTAGAACGCATTTTTGATTAATTGATTAGTTTAATGAGTTTATGCAAATAAAAGGGTTAATAAGCAAAAACAAAATTCATGACATGGTGTTTACATGAATGTGACGTGGTGCTTACATGGCGGCGTGGCGGGTGAAAGTGGTAAACCACTCTCAAGGTTATATTTAATACAGTTCAAAGATGTTAAGGGGGGTATTTAAATGCCCGTATAGTTAATGTTCTAAAGTGAGTTTTGCTGTCAAGTTCAAGTGGGATTTGATGTATTTTCCCTACTATAAATGATATCTTATGTGTTAATTGCAATCATGTAGTTTGAAAAATTGTTCATTAGTTTTAGTATTTATTGTCGAGAATTTGCACTCTTTTCAAATGTTCAAGATTAGAAGTTACTTGAATATGATAAAGTAAAGAGAAATTTATCGGTTTGTTTTGCATACCAAAAACCAAATAAATAATAATTTACGATGTAAATAAGAGTACGTTTTTTTAAAAATCACATGCTATAGTAGTAATTAAATTATACAGTGGCGGATTAAGCGTATTAATGACCCAAAGCAAAAATTCATTCCCCAAGGCCTCTAGAAAGAATGTGTTCTTTTGCATTGCACTTCTTCATGACAGATGAGGCCTTAAACTTAAATTGTTAATAACTCTTATATAATTGATTTCTTCTAGTTTTCATCTGATAATATAACCATACTTATTTTAAATTATTTCTCATTGGATATAATACTCTAAATATGTTGAATTTATTCTAATAATCCCTTAATTTTTCATTAATTGTTTATTTTTTCTACAAAAAGTATTAAATATTTATTTAAAAGATAATAACTTATACCCTAATATTATAAAAAAAAAGAGGCCCCTTAAATTTGGGGCCTAAGACACATGTCTTTTTTTTAACACCGTCGAGCCACCTCAGAATGATATTTACATTTTATCTTTTTGTATGTTATTTGCTTCACATTTCACCATCCTAACTCATATATACGTTCCTATGTGATTTATTCTTGTATGAGACTCGTATTTGTCATGAAATGCTTAAATAAAAAGAAAGATAGGTATTAGTTGAATATATATTTGATGAAAACACTTTGATACTAATGATGGTTTGGGATTAGGGTTGACGATCGATGTGGTTATGATATTTTGTTAGTATTAAGAGTGTTGACTTCAGCGGATGTGGGGTTTGATAAACGAAGTGTGTATGCAATTATAATATGGACCAAATTGGTGATTGTGGATTGCTAGAAAATAGAAGAGATAGAGTTAGTTGAATGAAAATGTTCTATATGGACACTATGGAAGGTGTATTTTGAGTTATTCCACCTTGGTTATTTTCGATATGACATATTAAGTGTTGTCTTGGTGTAGTTTAAATATTTGAGTGGCTCTACATGTACCACTTTGCTTATGAGAATTTATAGGAAACCAACCATGAAAATTTATATTTTTTCGATAGACTTAAGATTTATCTCCTCATGGGTATCATGTTTTGGCAATGTGTGATTGAATGTGAGGACCATTGGGTATAGTTTTATCATTCTTGAGGTTTATCTATAATTTCCACTAATCTAAAATTTCGATCATGTTGTTAGAGGTTATGTATGCTTGGGTGTATCACTCGATGGTGATTACTTAATCATTTCCATCTTTAGATCAGATGAGTTCGTTTCTCCTACATGATTACTTAATGTTTAACGATCATATGTTTGTAGATTAAGGTCGAGGAAATATTTTATGTGAGAGTAAAATCTTAATAAGAGTGGTTTCTGTATTATGAGTGTGTGGTGATTGGTTCGGGTTCACTTCATATCGTAACCAATATTGATTTAGGATTTTACCATGGTTATGTGGAAAGCTTGTCTTGATTATTGTGTCAATGTCATTGAGAATATGTTGCACACGTGTGTACAATTAACTTTAACTTAGCATTGAGAATATTTTATGTTGTCAGTTGAGTTTACATATAATAATAGTCATCATTGGAGTATCGAAATGACCCAATTTGATGCGTTGTATGAGAGGATGTATAGGTATTCAATTTGTTGGTTTGCTACATTTAAGGTGAGGCCTTGAGAACTAATATTTTTGAAAAGAATCGTTGAGATAACCACCCTTCCTACTCTCACCTTTCTTTTGATCGTTCGAGGACGAACGGTGGGTAGATTGTTATCTATTGTAAAGACTTGTTAGGTAGTTTTGAGAACTAAAACTATTTTGACTCTTTCCGTAAACTTTACAATGGGTATTTTTACTATTAGACAATTATGAAACTTACGGGTAGTTCCTATAATTTATTTAGTTGGTGTTCAAGAAAAACAACATTAAAATTAGTAATGGACCACTTTTACTATATTTATAATTAGTCATATAATAACTAGGGTTAATATTATTAGGTTATACCACAAACTGCTCAGAATTCTTGGTTTTGATTCTCAACGCCATGGATAAATATCGACAGAAACTATTAAGGTAGAAAGGTCATTAAATTCTCAATTTTATATTATAAACAATGGATGGTTTGGTGGATTGATTATCGTTAATATTATTTTATTAGTTTTAAAAGTGATGAAGTTATAAGTGTGGAAATTATTATTTGAAAAAAAAGTGAGGAAGGTCTAATGATGAGAAAGTGATTAATATATATATATATCTATATATATATACTTATATGTGAATGGATTGTCCAAATATTAGGACATATTACTGTTTTGTTTCAGAAGTGTTGCCACTATTTCGTAATTAGACGATTCAATTTTGAATATTTATTATTATCCTTTTGTTATTATATTATGATCGAGTGTTTTTATATTGAGATATATAATTAAATATTAAGGTATTCCATTATTTTAATTCCATTAAGTTATGGTAATTCGAGAAATTAAGACTTAAACCTTGGTTGGAAATTTGAGAAATACGAAAGTTGACATATTAGTTGACATCAAAATTTAGAAAAGTTATTA
The DNA here is from genome assembly GCA_032847665.1 of Solanum chilense. Taxonomy (NCBI): domain Eukaryota; kingdom Viridiplantae; phylum Streptophyta; class Magnoliopsida; order Solanales; family Solanaceae; genus Solanum; species Solanum chilense. The sequence continues at coordinate 41,764,783 of CM064973.1, forward strand.
TAATAATTTGAGTGTTAATGGACTCGTTAACTTATAAAATATGCATATATACTTGATAGATAGACAATGTTCCGAGCCATTGAGGAAAGGAAAAGTATTGGGGAAGTAGCTTGCTTGATTTCGGTTCTTCGGTGGAGGTAGGTTATGGTTTATGCTATATGATGGTAAACTCTTAATAGTGATTGATATGCATTGAATGATATTGTGAAGTTTTATGCGTACTTGATTGTGTGGTTTTGTCGCCTGGTTGTGTGTTCTCTGATTGATCTGAAATCCTGAGACCGTGAAATTTATAATCTTGAACCTCTCTATTGAAGTGATGCCTTGAATAAAGAAGGCTCAATGAAATATTATCAACGAACGGAAGAGTGGTGATATTAAATGAAAAATTAATGATATTCTTGGATCGGAGTGTCACGTTCCGATACGATATTTTTTTATCGGAGTGTCACGTTCCGACACGGTATTCTTGGATCGGAGTGTCATGTTCTCACACGTTATTCTTGGATCGGAGTGTCACTTACAGACACGGTAGTATCAAAGGAAAAACATGTTGAATTAATGGAATGTACTCAATCTCAAAGAACTCAACTCCTAAAATGGTTTGGTTTGGAGGCATGAGTCCTCATATCTGATCTTAATATCATTGACTTATTACGAGCTTACTTTAATATTTTTGATGTTTGTTCATGTTTTTTTGTTGTTTATCACCTTTTAAGTGCTATAATTGAGTTCATAATATTATTTATTTTATATTAGTTCCTATTTTGGGTTGGCCGATGATACCTTCTCAGTACATGTTGCCCCCGTACTGAGTCCTACTTGTATTTTTCTTTGTTTTCCTTTTATGAAATGCAGCGAGTATACCTATGACTTCAGATTTCCCTCAGCTCTAGCCAGCCTCCCACATCTCATGTTCCAGGGTAAGCTATTCATTCAAGCTCGTTGTGTATTCTTTCATGACATGATGTCCTATACTTTCGGACACATAACATTTTATTCATTTATTTTGGTGTCTTTGATACTCTTAGACTTAATAATTAGAGATTAGATGTCCTTGTTGTGATGAGTTTCAGGTTTGGGAAACGATAGTTAATAAATTTTGGAGCTTCCGCAATATTTTGTTATTCACAGTTGAACTATTGGTACATGTTGGGATTTGAATTTCTTGGTTCGTCCACCTAGGTAGTTAAGTGTGGATACCACTCACGACTCGTTTTGGGTGATGACATATATTGATCCTAAAATTATATTAGTATTGTATGTGTTCAATGTATACATTTTTATGATGTTGTAATGACTTGCTTATATTGCACTTAGTTGTATAGCCACGTGCTCCTACAGTACAGTGTGGTTCTGTACTAATACTACACTTGCTCTTTCTTTGTTGAGTACATGACGTCTTCAGAAAGCTACTGACATACATCATTTAGAAGATTAGTGATGGAATCAAATTTAATTGTGAGCCAATTCTTCCAGGCTGCAATGAGTTCTCTTTTTGGTTTAGTCCATGTCCTTCAGACTTAGACTAGTTCTTTAGATAATTCAGTTGTTTAGTTTGGGTGGTACCCACTTTCTTAGACTTGTTGGTTAGAGTTTGGGTACATTAAATTTTAGATTCTAGGGAGTATTTTCGTATTAGTTTTAGTTTAATTCTTTCATTAGACTTTCTAATTTATTGGAACTCCTTAATTATTATTTAGTTATTTAAGCCTGCTTCCATATCCTTAATTCTTTAGTTCTTAATTAAATTGCCCTGTTGGGCTGTAGTATTTGTTCTCCCACAAGAGAGTTAGTGTAGGTGTCACTCACGACGCTTTGAGTTGTGACAGTTTTAAAGATGGGGTAATAAATCTTTTACGAACTGGGCATCCCCTTGTTAATACTTAACTAAAAATTAATTTTGATGTCAGGAAATTCTTTTTGTCATTGTAAATGTACTTATAACGATGGGATTTTTCTACCTTAGTTAACAAATGATCTTTAAAAGTTAAATTCTGTGTACTGATACTTATAATGTTAAAAGAATAAATCATACATCATGTAAAGAGACATTACTTATATGTGATATAACAAGGATAAAATAGACAATGCATAGATAAAAGGAGGGGAAGGAGGTTGATTATTTTTCAAAGTTGAGGGGGGAGTTTTATATTTAAAGAAAATTTGGGGTGAAAAGGAGTTTCAACCATTATTTTAATCATGAAGTTTCGTTATAATAATGTTGTGGGTTAACTAGCACAGAATCACAAACCAAGAAAATAAAGAAGAGGCCGACACCTCACCCTGACCTCGACTCCACCCAAAACCATGATCCTCAACCAGATTATGCCATAACTTAAATCCGGACCACCGACACAAACCATGAACCAAGTTCCGATGTTCACTCACGACCTAATTCATAGCCTAATACCAAACTAAGATTAAAGATACATATCCAAACCAGAATCTGACCTTGATACTTACTTATGATTGAGTCTGGTCAAGTTTAGATCTCACTTCGGGAATCACATATTAAGATCACATCAATTCAAGAATTAAGAATCAAGTGTTGAGTATGAGTCTCGACTCTCAAACGCATGTTTTAGATGAGGGACTTAGGATCCAATCGATCCATGTTTAGGGTTGGAAGTTAGATCCATAGTTATGATCAATTTCATAATTCAGGTTTCTAAATGGGGAAGGTTGAGTTTGTCATAGAATTCATAACTTGACCAGAAATAGTGGGGAAATTTTTTAAAAAAAAAATCAACAAATTTGTCTCGATGAATTATATGTCATGTATCAAGGAAAGGATAAAATTATGACATTCAAAAATGAAAAAACAAAGGGACAAATTTAATAAGAGAAATTTTAGTAGCTTAGTTAGTTAATTACCTGAAATTTTTGCATCATTCGTTAGAGTTTGATTCCCCACTTGGTAATCTCCTCCATAATTTCCCTTTTCAAAAATAATTTTTAAAAAACGACATCAAAATAAATCATATAAACATGGATACAAATCAATAGGCATTTAGATATGAAATAAAATTTATTACCCCATTTCACATGTATTTAAACATTTATGTAAATATATCGTGATATCTTCATTTCCACTTTCGGGAACAATTTATGGTGAAAGTTCCTCTCAGATCTTTGTTTTTTTTAATCCAAATCTTACTATGAATGAATAAAGGAAGAATAAAAGGTCAAATAGGATTCCAAAATTAAAAAGAAAACTTTAAAGATTCACATAGGAGCCTGGGTATTTGATAATTCGGTCCAGTTTCAATTTTTTCTTTTGTTTTATGTTCTTCCAGTAGTTTTACTGAACATCTAACCAAATTATTTCGGTTTAGTTCTATTAATTCGGTTCTATTTTTGTTTGTACAAAAAAATAATTTCACAATTCACACAAAAATAAAAAAAATGGAAGAAACACAAAAATAAAAAAAATGGAAGAAAAAACAGAAGCATGTTGAACGAATACCATGGGACATGGTCGAAATTGGTAGTCACTGACTCGTTTGTTACTGATTGACAATTCTGGTCGCAGCGTTGGTTGATGTTCTGGTCGCGACACTTGTTGTTACCCTGGTGGTTGCGCTCACTGGTGGCGGTGATCGTTGGGTAGCTGGTTTTACTTGAAAAATTGAAAGTTACAACCTAAAAAGTGTGGGGCAAAATGGAAAAAAAGAAAGAAAAGTTTAAGCCCTAGTTCTAGTTGACACTTGATAGTTGTTAATTTTCTAATGTTAAAAAGAAATAAAACTTAAAAGGGAGAAGTGAGGACCATCCGATTAAATTGATTGAACGATGGAGTATAAAATGATCAAATATGTCGGGTTATGGGTTGTTTTTTTGGGTCATTAATAGAATCAACTTAATGAGGGGTTGGAATTGGTTTTGAATTTTCGCTAAAATTGACAAAATTTCTATATTTTTTTGGAAAAATATATAATAATTTAGGATTTTTATTTAAATGTAATACTACAAGAATATTATAATATAATATTACTCAAATGTTAAATTAAATTGTAATAATGAATGTCATATAAAATACTTTATTCAAATGAGTTATATTCACGATGATAAATGCATTTTACAGTTTTGTTTTAACTAGAAGGCAATTAAAATTATCAAAAATAGGTATAATAATATAATATAAAGAATATTAATTTTTAAGTACCGTATATGTAGTAAAATGCCACGTAAAATTATGAGTAAATTAACTATATGAAAGTAGGGAACTTTCTATTATTTTTTTTTTTTTGTAATATATATTCAATGTTATTCTATAAGGGGCTATTTGGTTATTGTATAAGTTGCATTTTATTCATGCGTAAATAGTTGCATTAATTTTAATATGTTTGCTAGATTTTTTTTTATTATATGGAAAATTGAATATAAAGTATACCATGTCTGGTTGGTAGGATTCCTGATTTTGTATAAAAATTATTCATGTATCAATTTTATGCGGTGTTTGGTTATGTTTTTGTAGTCCTGCATAATTAATCCATATTTAGCGTATGAGGGAATTTATGAATAAGTTATGCAGGGTAGAAGGTAAAATAAGTTATGCAGGTATTAGCTATACATATAAATTGCATATTTACCTCTATTAATTTGTTTTTTTGTTTAAATCTTTACCTAACTATACTATTTTCCTAACTTCCATTTTTTTTTAATTTTTGAGGCGAAAATGACAAAAAAATACTCCCGAACTATTGTAAATGATATCTAAATATCTTTTGTTATACGTTTAGAACTCATGTGCCCCTACTAATTTTTGGAACGTTTAGATCCTTTGGACTAACACAGGGACGCATGTCACTATCTTAACAACATATCAAAGTTTTATTTAATTTTTATTTCCAATTCAAAAATTGACTCGAATAATAATAAAAAAAACCCACCCAAATAATTTTAGTCCTGCACAGATTTTAAATCTAATTTTCCCTTTCTTTTGTAGTCCAATAACCAATTACACAAAGAGCTACAACGACTCCATCTTATCCGGCGAAGCTCCAGATACAAAACCATCTCTGACTACTATCAAACCTAACCTCCCTCACCCCAGCATAATCAGTGATGTAGTGACCCTTCAACAATGAAACCTGACCACCACTCGCTCATCTCTCCCTCACAGTTGCCCCAACAGCTCCGACAAACTAAATAAGCGACCTTTGAATTGATTTATAGTGGCAGAACTCAATAAATTTTTTATATAGCTGAAACTTTGAAAAAATAATATTGTAGGGCTGAAAGCAAAGAAAAAAGATCTTTGAAAATCTAAAAATCAGAAATACACTCAACAATCACATTACAATGAGAAATATAAATATCAGTCATAAATCAGAAAAGAAAAATATGGGAGGATAGGAACAAACATACCTCTAGCTCTCTCTACAGGGCTTCAACAATAGAGGTCAAGAAGATACTCCGTAAGCCATAGCTAATTTGTTGCATGGGAATACTCTTATTTCAAAATGTACCACAAAAAAAGATTTATTGGTAAGCAAGAAAAGAACACTACAGAAAATTGCCTCTAATTGAAATCACTGACAGAGCTGCTTTGAACAGTTTCCAATGTTGTTTCTGTCCTTTATTCTATTAAAAAAATTAAGTTAATCTTACTAAATGTTTCTTTGATGGGAATATCTTTAACTTGAGTATTTAATATGAGATTTAACTAAAGAACAAGAGAAATTTTCTAATGAATTCTATGTTAGAATTTAAGAAATCAAAGAAGATGGTCTATTGGTTTTTGGTTGTAATTTCGGTGCGGATCTAAAATTATTCGGGTGCTTTTTTTATTGTTCGGGTTAATATTTTAATCGAAAATAAAAAATTAAATAAATTTTGACTATGTTTTTCAAATCCTGACAGGTGTCCCTCTTTTAGTCCAAAGGGCATACACACTTCAAAATTTAGACGGTAGTGGCATTAGAGTTCTACATGTATAACGGGGGGTATTTAGATACCATTTATGATAGTTTTGGGTTATATTTGTCCCTTTTTTCTTTTTTTTTTCTATCTACAAATAATTTATTTCTTGTTTTCATTGAATATCCAAATGTAATATTTTATTAGTGTTACAAGTTGAATTGTGTATATTTTGGTGGCACATATGTTAATCATATAGTAATGTTATATATTAATAAATATATTCCACTTATTTAATTAACATGCATAATTATTTTTTTAGGATGTGAATTTGTACATAAATATATATATATAGTATATTAAAATGTATAAATTAAACAATTTATACAACATATTAACAAAATATTTACATTATAGAAAACAGGATATTTTGACATACTTTAAATATCTTAATCGTGTTTTATTTTTATATGTTATAAAAAAATGAAAAAATAATTGTCCCAATTTATTATAGAGGGAATAACTTTTTCCCACTTTTTATTCAAAAAGGGGGAGGGCTTATACTATTTATTTACTTATTTATTTTAATAATATATATATTAATTTACAATAATTCCATATTTAAAAGTTAATAATTAATGTATTGTGATCTCTAAGTAACTTAAAAGGAGTACATGCATAACTAATTAAACCCTGCATAACTAATACCTGCATAATTAAATTGTACATTTCTAATACCTGCATAATTAAACCATGCATAACTATAACAACATCACTAAACTCTGCATAACTAAAACCTACATAAATATAAATAGTAACAAAATGACCCCTAAGTTTATTTCAGGTGTGTTCAAAATGATGGTTTAGGTATATCGTACGAAGGAATAAATATCTCTCATTTAATGGAACATGCTCAACAAATAGAAGAAGATAAAATTAAGTAAAGATCTTTGATGGAATGAGGGTAAAAACCAATGATGGTCACTTTTCACATTTGAGGTCCAATGGACATGGTTTTTCTAGATTCCAAAAAAGATTTTCTAATAAAGGTTCCAAGAACGCTCTGGTTCCAAAGTTCAACAAAGATAGGATGTCTAACCCTAAGCCCCAATGAGGAAATAGTGGTGGATCTTCTGTGTCTACATGTATTAGGTGTGGAAGGAAGCATTATCATAAATGCTTAGCCGGTATGGATGTCTGTTTTTGTTGTGGTAAGAGATTTCAAAAGATAAGAGATTGTCCATCCCTTACTACTAAAGAAAGATATGGTAGGCAAGCTTCACCTAGTGGTTTGGGTTCTTGTTCTCCAAATAATAACATTTTTTTCACTTCAAACATGACATAACCAAGAGGGTTCTATTGATGTAGTAAATGATATCTTGAAATTCTTTTATCATGAATTTATGCTTTACTTGATTGTGGTGCTACTTTGAATTTTTTTTTACACCATATGCGGCTATGATATTTGACGTTTGGATATTTTGTTAGACCCATTTCGTATATCTACTCTTATCAATGAATCCACTATTACTGAGCGAGTCTATAGAAATGGTCATGTATCCTTGTCTCATAGGCTTACTCATGTTGACCTTGTAGAGCTCGATATTTTCGACTACGATGTTATTCTTGGTATAGATTTGGTCAATTATTTTTACACTTATGTTAATTGTCGAACTCGAGTGGTTAAGTTTAATTTCTAAAGAAGCCCATTTTATAGTAGAAAGGGAGAATTTCTATGACTAAGAATCGTATTAGTTCTTGTCTTCAACCTATAAAAATAATTTCTAATGGTTGCATATATCATCTTGTACGGGTTAGGAATACAGATGCTAAAAGTGCTATTCTTCAATGGGTCCCCATTTTAAATAGTGAGTGTTACAAGATGATCTAACCCCTTTTCCTCCCAAAAGGGAAATAAACTTCGGTATTGAACTTATCCGAAATATGCTACCTATTTCTTCTTGCTCCTTACTATATGGTTCTGTCAGAATTGAAAGATTTAATGCATCAATTGGAAGATTTGTAAGTTAAAGGTTTCATCCGGTCGAGTATCTCTCCATAGGGAGCTCAACTTTTGTTTTTTTCACAATAAGATGGTTCACTTCACATGTGTGTTGACTACTGGCAAATGAACAAGGTTACCATCGAGAAAAAGTATCATCTTGCATGGGTAGATGGTTTTTGTATAAACTCCAATGAGAGAGTAAGTTATAAAAGATCAACCTCTGATCGGGCTATCACAAATTGAGGGTAAACAAACATTAAATATCGAAGAAGAATTTTTTTCTCTTTGTATGCTCATTACGAAATTTAGATAATGTCGTTTTTTTGAATAATATTCCCACCGCATCCATGGACAGGATGAATAGAGTGCTTATAAAAAATCATGATATATTGTTATTGTGTGTATTGATACATCCTAATTTATATACAGAGTGAGGATAAGCATGCCGACCATTTGATTATTATGTTTTAAGTTTTCAAGGACCAAAACTATTTGCAAAGTTTAGTAAAGCGAGTTTTCTTGAGAGATCTGGCCTTTCTATGTCAATTTTTTTCAACTAAGGGTAGAGAGGTAGATCAGAAGAAGACAGATGCGGTTAAAAATAAGCCAAGACGTCTATTCCTATAGATATTCATAGTTTTTGGGTTTGAGTGGATATTATAGGAAGCTTTTGGAAGATTTTTCTTTGATTCTCTCCATTGGTTTCATCGACCCAAAAAGAAATTTAAGTTCTTATGGTCAGAATAATGTGAGAAGAGTTTTCAAGAGTGGAAAGATAGACATACCTCCGCTACAATTTAGACTTCACCAGAAGGTTACATCAGGTTTGTTATTTATGGTGATGCTCTAAGTATTGGATTTGGATGTATTCCTATGAAAAATTACAAATTCATTACATACACTTCAGCGCGACTTAAGATTCATGAAAAGAACTATCCTACTAATGATTTGGAACTACCAGCAGCTTCTTTTGCCTTACAAATTTTGAGGCATTACTTATGTGGTGTCCTTATTGATGTCTTGACTGACCAAAAAAGTTTTCAATATGTGTTCGAGTAAAAAGATCTAAAATTTATCAATGTAGATGGCTAGAACTTTAGAAGGACTATGATATAAGTGTCCATTATAACCTAGACAAAGCCAATGTGGTGGCCATGACTAGTGTTTTGCATGTTGTTGCTTGTAAGAACCAATTGATTCATGATGTTCATAGACTTCTCATAAGCACTCAATATTTTAATTAGGGTGAAGGTGGGGTTATTGTTCATAATGGTGCAGAATAATCTTTTGTTTTGGATGTGAAAGCTAAGCAATGTGTTGATTCCGTTTTGGTTGAGTTGAAGGAACATGTGCTTAAAACGTTCGTTGAGGATTTTTCCGAAGGGGAGATGGTGTGATTCCATATAAAGGTCTTTTATGTTTTCCAAATGCTGATGATTTGAGAAACAAAATGTTATCAGAAGCCCATAATTTTTATATTACACTCACCCGGGAGAGAACAAGATGTCTCGTGACTTGCGGGAGGTCTATTAATGGAATGGGGTGAAAAATGATATAATGGAATTTGTTGCTAAGTGACCTTATTATAAAAAAGTGAAACTTGAACATCACAAGTCGGGAGTTTTGTTCAATGTTATTAGTATTCCTTGTTAGAAAAGAGAAGATTTGAATATGAACTCTATTTTTTGTTGACCCCACAGTCAGTGGCAACATGACTCGATTTGGGTTATTATAGATTGTATGACGATGTCCGCTCATTTGATTCCTTTAAAGTTTACTTATTTGGTGGAGGATTATGATAAGTTTTATCTAAGGGAAATGCTTAGGTTGAATGGAGTTCCCGTATCAATTATCTTTGATCATAGTACCCAATTTACTTCTCAATTATAGAAATTTGTCCACAAAGGCCTTGGTACTCATGTCAAGATTAGTACGACCTTTCATCCTCAAACTGATGGACAAGCTGAGCATATTATGCAAACTTTGGAAGATATGTTTAGAGATTATTTGATTGACTTCAACATTAATTGGGATGTTCATTTTCCTCTAATTAAGTTGGCATATAACAATAACTATCTTCAACTATTTTTATTGGTCCCTTTGAGGCTCTTTATGGTATGAGGTGTTGATCTCTTATAGTTTTGTTTGAAGTTAGTGAAGTTTGTTTGAAGCTCTCAAGTTCGTACATAAGGCTATGGAAAATATTTGTCTAAACAAATCGAAGTCAACAAAACTCCTAAGTCGATGTTAGAAAAAGAGACATTAAATTTTATGTTGATGATTAGGCTTACTTGAAAATTTCAACTACAAACGGTGTTATGAGATTTGATGAGAAATGGACGTTAGTCCCTAATATGTAGGCCCGTATAAATATTTTGAGTCGTATTGGTTAAGTCACTTATGATTATGATTTTCCTAATGATTTAACATCAGTACATTAGGTTTCCATGTGTCCATATTTAAGAAGTGTGTAAGAGATCTTACATCTATTGTATTATGCTTCAACAATTCCAAATGAAAGGAATGTTTAAGGTTCTTGCTAATGAGGACCCCCATGAGAACATTCACATATTTTTTGATGTATATGCCCATTCACTCTGAAGAACATCACCCAAGTGTCCATTTGATTAAGGATTCTTCCTTTTTATGATGGGGGAGGTTTTGAAATTTTGGCTAAACTACAAAGGTACTCAATTACTATTTATCATGATTGATAAGTCCTTATATTGGACTCATTTTGTGCCTTATTTTTATGAAAATAGTGTCCTCAATGCTCATTCTATATCAATATCTGATGAAAACACTTAAATTTCAAGTATTTGAGATCTTAGTGTAACCATGGACACTTAGGAGCAAAACGGGAAAAAAAGGATGCAAATAGATGGTGAGTAACACCTAAGAATCACCAAGTATACTTAGTTATTAGTTAAAAGGATGTATATTTCCCTTTGGTTTAAGCAAGTGAAGCTTTGAAGGAAGCGGAACAAAAAGGTGATCATAAGAATCAGTCGTCGCTTCACCGAGTAGTTCCGCGAAGCAAAAATATTCTTCCCAATGATCCATAATGCATTGACGATGAAGGAAAAACACTAACGGTGATGATCTTGAAGAAGGGTGAATCATCAAATTACTCGGCGTTTGCGACTAGCCTTGCCAGCAAAAATTCTGAAGTCTATAAATATTAAAATCTTTATTATTTTTAGAGGAGGAATAAGTAAGTATAGACATAATTTTGTGATTTTGAGACTTAGATTTTCAGTTTAATATTTTTATTTCAAATTTGGAGAGGTTTTGTGGGAGACTTGAAGAAATGAGGTCTTCTTCCTCTAATCGGTAGTGGGTCTTCTCTATTTTCCTTCATTTTCTCACATTAAGGTTTAGTTTCTTATACTCATTTGATTTCTTTATCAATTTAGGTGTATATGGTTATTGCTCACATCCCAAAAACTTTTCCCATAATTGATCCCCCTTTGTTTTTACTATTTTTAACAAACTTGTGACAAACACTTTTTATATTGACACTTCAATCTCAAAAATTAACTTACTTTGCTTTAATTCGATAATTTCTCAAACTATTACTAACTAGAACAGAAAGTCTAGTTTAGCTTCTATTTTTACTACCGTTCCTTTGGGACACGACCCCAGCCCTTTGTTGGGTTACTATACTCACTTCATTTCGTATACACTCAGACTGTAGGCTAGTTTCGTTGATCAAGGTATCACAAGAAGCATCAAAATGGTGCCACTAATAGGGAGTGGTGTCACGTGAAGATGTAGTTCACTAGAGTTTTTGTTCTTTTTAGTGTAGTTTACTAATTTTTCTTTTACTTTTGTTTTGTTTCTCATGTTTTTTGTGTATCCTTTTAGCTTTTTCTGTTTTCAGGTCCTCTAAGCATGGATTAAGAAGTGGGTCGAAAGTCAGTTGAGGGAGATCGAGTAGTCGAGGGTGATTCAACCTAACTGTGTTAGTACTAAACGACTTGACCACCAAAATATTTGAGGTGAAAAACCAATGCTAACGCCAAAGGAGGGTACATACTTATTCATGGGCCGAATAAGTCTAGAGAGGATGAGAAAAGTCGTGTTGAGGGCACACTTCAAATCATTCTTTGAAAGATCATCGATCAAGACCGATTGTTGAACGAAATGGGAGATAATTGTAAAGCATTGAACCAATTGATTGGATCTCACTCTAGATCAAATAACCACATTAAATCACTCGTGATATTTTCAATGACTCAGCTCCACCCTGACAATATATTGGATTAACCTAGTGACACTAGGTCTAGCTCTAATACCAGAGAGTGAGGCAGGACCTACATCGAGCAACAATGTTAAATAAGGAATTCTTCGGAGGCAACCTAAGGTTGTAACTATATCATTTTACTTCGTTAAATAATGGTGTATTAATGTTGCAGAATAAAATAAGGAAAGTGTGGAACGTCTAATGATTGGAAGAAGAAAATCCATTCATCGAGAAGCCAAACGGGATGGAGAGCCTAGATAAACTCCACCAATTAGTTCAATATATGAGTGGTATAGATTATGTAAAAATTGGAGTACTTGCAAGCAGCTCGGTGAATCGCCAACCTACTTGGCGATCTCAAAGAAGACCACCGATATCACCACTGAAAATTTCATACTTTGAAAAAAAGGCGAGATAAACGACTACTAGGCGAATTGCTGAGTGGTTCGGTAAGTACGACTAATGTCTCCAAATACACGAGAACTAAACATTTATATAAGGTCCAAAGGTCAAATTTTTTAATCTCTCATTTTCCCTCGTTTCAAACTCTACAATATCACACCAAAGTTATTATTTTCTATATTTTCATCTTGAATTAGTATTTTAGATAGTAATTAGTGTGTGGGGTTGGATTTCTTTGTTTCGTAACATTACAAAATATTATCGGATCACCAATGAAGGTTAGACTCTAAAACGCCAAATCTATTTTCAATATTGAGGTAAATATTGAGTGAAATGAGAAAGAAGATAATCAGTCACTGATATACAGACAAGAAAAGCTTAGGAACATGCCCCAACCCTCCGCTAACAATTTTGAACTTAGAAACTCGAGAGAAAACACTACAACACAAGTTCTTGTGTAAGGTTTTATATTTCACCCCTATAATTGGCAAATTGAATGTTGAAACAAAGTGAGTATTATAACTTTTGAATTTTATGTAACTCATGTTTGATATCATAAAATGTAACTCTATTACTCTTTGTGATAGGTGGCTAAATCCCTAATATAGAAGGGTGTAATTATGAGGTTGGGTGTTGACAATAATTAGTGGTTATGTTGTATTTAATTGTTTTCCTAGTTAATTTCAATGAATTTGAGCTAATTAACATGTGGGTAATTTAAAAATTAAGGTGGACAACTTAATTCTACATTATATTTCAAATTGGTTCTTGAAAAAAATCGGTAAGAGTGGATAAAGGTTTCGATGTTTGTAATCTTTGTAAACCTATGTAATTGAAGCAATGTATTGATTTTTTGAGCTTTGCACATTGATGACAGAAAGAAATTATATGTATTGCTTCTATGAGATTGAAAGAAGACTAGTGTCATCAAAGATTACCCAACATATTCGTACTTGTTAATCATTATTGAGAAATAAATTTTTCCCCTAAATATTATTAATGAACTCCCTTACATCCCTGCATTATTTATTCTTGTTTAATCCGTATTTTCTTTATTTGATGCTTCTTACTTCATCTAGAAACTACATGATACATTTTTGTTGAATGATTCACCCAACTTAACTTTCAATAAAATTAGATTAGTTGTATATTTATTAAATAAAATTGGATCCTTAACGTGAAACTACTCCGTGTGGGATTCGACCCTCGCTCTTAGTTAGGTAATTTTATTAACATGACTGCCTACTCTTTTAATTGTTTTTGGAGAGTAGTTTGAGCATTATCACCTGCCTGTTTATAATGGCGACATAATCATTGTCAAAACTCAATTACTCATCAAACTGAGCCAAATCCCACATAAGAATGCAAGACTCATCTCGGATAGATTGTATCATCCTAGAGGTATGAAATATAGGGTTCACACATAAAAGATCTTGAGGTAAGGCTATCTCATAAGACACCACCCCAAATTGCGATATTGAAAGGACTTATAAATCTGGGGTTTACTTTCCCTTCCTCCAAAATATTATCACGCCCTTGATGGGCTACAATAATAGGAACACAATATCTCCAACTATGAACTCCAATGGTCTTAGGTTTCAGATGGCATAACTCTTTCATCTACTCAGGGTAGTATGGAGTTGTTTCTGGATCATATCGACACTATCCATAGAATCTCCTATAAGTTATTACCTTATGTCTGAAGCTCAAGAAGATAAAACTAGCCCACTGGAGAATGAAATCTCCTACAATATAATTCCTTGAAAGTTGCCATATGAATGCATTAATAGTAACTATTATTATGTACAAACTCTACTAAAGCCAAAGACTCATCCCACTAGCCAATGAAATCAATAAAGTAATCCTGAAACATGTCCAATTAAAACTAAGTAGTCCTTCCATATTGTCCATCTATCTAAATCCGAAAAGTTATACTCAGCTGAACCCGAGTACCCAACTCACTCTCAATAGACCCAAAGAATGCAAGAGAACTGAGAGTCATTGTCTAAAGTGATAGACACTGGTCCCCGTGCAAACAAATAATCTCTCATAGGTAAATGTGAACCAATCTATAGGCAGTATGAATAAGTAAAAAGTGGGATAGTTTAGTCCATAGATCTATGATGATCTAAATAGAATCAAAAACTCTAATGGAAAATGGTAAGACTGCCACAAAGTTTGTTACTATACACTCCTTTAATTCTTGAATGGGTAACCACCGAGTCAATCTTCCTGGTCTCTAGTGCTCGTACTTTACTTACTGAAAGTTCAAATCACCCAGCCATGAAGGTTGTGATATCTCTCGTAAACCCGCACCTCCAAATGTGCCTCTATAGATCATGATACATTCACAAGATCTGGATGGATGGAGAACATGTAACAACAGGACTCTTGAAGAATCAACCCAATTAACTCTAAAAATGTAGGACAAATAGATATTTTCGTAATCCTAAAAATACACTCCATGTCTAGGTCACCGTCCTAGCTTTACCACTAAGAACAGTATCCGGAATTACTAAATTGTGGATCTCTAACTGGTGTGCCTGAATCTTCTCTATCGAGGAAAACCTAGCCTCCACACACACAAGTACACTATGTGGCTCAGAGATATCAAGGATCTTTTTTGCTATGGAACGAATGTATGCAGTCATAGGTCAATCCTCCACAACAAACAAAGACCAACTCTCTGTGCAACTACATTCCGGCTTAAGGCGACTACTACCATATTATCCTTTCCTAGGTGACTGTAACACCTTGAAAACCAGAACAAGGAAAATATTATAGAAACTCACTTGAAGTAGTGAACCACGACGGATTTCAATGACCGTGATAGGTTCCACGTTCCGTTGACCAGACCACGGTGGGGAGTTGGACTCCAACGGTTGCTGATGTAAGACAATAAAGCATTTCATGCTTCGTGATCTTGACGATAGACCGTGGTGTCGTCCGTAGAAGTTGTGGAAGTAGGCTCCACTAGAGATCCCCTCAGACCCCCTGCCCAAGTGAAGACCACGAGAACCTTCACTGTATGTGGTCCTTCGCATGGGTCATGGGATGGTCTTTGAAGCAAGGACTTCATACCATAGAACCTACTAAGTAGCACGGGGACCTTTATGGTCCATGTTCCTTCACATGATCCCTGATAGGGCGCATGAAACAAACCTCATAACTTAGAGCTCACTAGATCAAAGAACACGACCCTGCTAACGGTTCTGTACCCCTTTCACGGTCTGTGAAAATGGTCGTGGTCATCCCTGCTAGTAGTTTATATTAGGGGTCTTTTTGTCTTTTCCTTTTTCATTTGAACATGTCCACAACCACGATAAGGGCCACGGTCTTTTCCATGCCTAGCATGGTGGGCATACACCTTATTCACTTCAAGAAGTGGTTCAAATCAAGTAGGTCGATTCGCATGATTTTTCATTAGTAAATCATTATTTTTCTTAGCCACAAGAAAATGAGAAATTAGTTCAGAATACTTTTTAGAACCTTTCTCTCAATATTGTTGCTTCAAGGGCACATTCGAGGCATGGAAAATGGCGAATGTCTTTTTCATCATATCAATCTCACTAATCGTTTCTCCATATAATTTCAACTTAGAAGTGATTCTAAAAATGGCAGAATTATACTAATGGATAGACTTAAAAGTCTTGTATCCTTAGATGCATCCAATCATATCGTGCCTTTGTATGTATGACCATCTTCAAGTTGTCATATCGTTCTTTTAGGTTTTTCAACAAAACAAGTGGATCCTTAACTATCAAATATTCGATTTTATGAATCTCGTCAACATGATGATGCAAGAATATCATTGCTCGTGCACAGTTTTGCTTTTATATCTTATTTTCTTCTTTTATGGTGTCTCATAGACCCATTGCATCAAGGTGGATTTCATCATCCAATACCCATTAGAGGTAGTTCCTGCCAAAACTTTGAAGGGAAATGAACTCTAGTTTCGTATGATTGGCCATTAAAATTAAAAAACAAAAGAATCAATAATGCCTTATTAACTCTTCAAACCTAACCTTCACTTTTTTGAGAAAGTAGAGTCTCGTGCTGATAGTGTGCTATGAAACTATAGAATAAGAAGAAGAAACTAGAGATAAGAGAAGAGAAGACTTATTATTCCTCTTGAAAAATGATTTTATAAAGAAGATGAGCCCTCTATTTATAGAGGAAATCTAACTTGGTCCCCAAGTAGATCTCTTAACCATATCCTAAAAGGCCTCTACATGATAGACATTCACTATAATACAAATACTTTATAATAGGTAGTTTAATTTTTCAAATTATTTCTTACCGTATGATAGACATTCATTATTTTTCTAACAAAATTTTAGTATCTTATTGTTTTGTAGTTTTTGTGTTTCTTTTTAAAATTTAAGTCATGAAAACTTAAAGTAGTAGAATAGTCAAATGAAGGTCTAATAATAAATTGAATTTTCACAATTCAATGATATTTGCTGAGGTCATCAATAAAATGATATTTTTGAACTTGAGGAAAGTAAAACAAAGAGTATGTGTCTTAAAATAATTATTATCCACCATGTATTTTTATTACAATTTCTAAATTTCACTATTATTTAGTTCTTATGTTGTGATTTTTAGTTTTTACTTTTCAAATTTAAATAACTAATTTATATAGATTCTTTTGCACTTATATTGAAATTTTTTTTATCAATACTTTGAGATAAATTTTGTATGGAAAGTTAAAAGAATTATTAAAAGTTGATAGAATCACGAATGATATTTTTATAAAATATATCTATGACAAAAAATTTATTGATTTTTAGGAATCCTACCCCTTCATTCTTATCAATCTGATTATAAAATGACATTCTACCTATTTCGAAATAACATCTTTCAAACAACAAAAATAAAATTCATCTTTAAAAAAACAAAAATAAAATTCATTCTTACAAAAAAATATTTTTTTAATATCATCATTAACAACATGTCAGACTATGTTTAAATGATTTTGGTCCTAATCATGATTATGATGCCTTTTTTTATGATTATTCAGATCATGATGCGAAAGAACACGACTATGGTGATACACCACCTACTTCTAGCTCAGAGAAAGAAGAAGAAGACTATGGTGATACCCCGCCTACTTCTAGCTCAAAGGAAGAAGAAGAAGAACAAGAATAAAGAGGAAACTTCGAAGTAAAAAGATGGTTATGAGGCCGACGAGTATGAAAAGAACGAGGCCGAGGATGAAAAAATGCTTGATTTATCTAGTATTTTATTGTAATGCTTCCTATGACCTTCTATATATCAATAGTTTTTTGTTCTAGTGTATTTTATCTTTTTGTTTTCTTTTCTAGTTTGGTTTTTTCCTGTTGATGAATTTATTAAGTAAACTGAATTTTGTTTTATTATACTTTGATTCATTGTATTTCTCTTTTATTTCGTTTTAGAGTTCAGTATGGATTTAATACTTAAATAAAGGATATACTAGATGAGACATAGGTCCAACATTAAGATTTCATTTTTCCACACAAATGGTCTGGTTTAAGTTTTACATAAGATTTGATATTACATTTGCAACAATCAATATATAATATCAAATTAACTGTAGACAAGGTGATGTGACACATCTAACCTTCAATTCAATTTATCCTTTTTTATCTTTTTTTTTCATTTTAAAAATAATTGTGATATGTAAAAAAATTATTCGTAAAGCACTTAATTACACATATTAAATCTGTATTATTATAATTTATTATTTAGTTTTATTTTACTGTAATGATAGAGACAATGAAAAGTTGTGGCTTGTGAGGACAATAAATAACAATAAAATAGTTATTTTTGTTTCAAATAATCTTTGTTTACCCATTAGACAACACATGCAAAAACAAGTTCTTCTTAAATTGGAAATTGGCAAAGGTTTATTTGGAAATTGTAATGCTTTTCACATTCAGTTGATGTTAGAAATAATAATTTTGGCGTTTAATTATGGAGGTAAAGATATTACTATAAATGATATTTTATGTGTTAATTGCAGTCATGTATTTTGTCAAAATTGTTGATTAGTTTCAGTATGTGTTGTCGAGAACTTGCACTCTTTTCAAATGTTTAAGCTTACAATTACTTCATTATTAGAAAGTAAAGAGAAATTCATCAGTTTGTTTTGCATATCAAAGACCAAATAAATAGTAATTTATGATTAAGTAAATAGGGGTATGTTTTTTTTAATCGCACATGTTATAGTAGTAATTAAATGATACATGGGCAGCTCAAGCGTATTAGTGACCTAAAACAAAAATCCAATGCACGAGGCCTCCGAAAGAAGACGTTCTTTTGCATATGATAATATAAGAATTCTTATTTCGAAATTATTTCTAATTAGATATAGTAATCTAAATATGTCAAATTTCTTCTAATAATCCCTTCATTTTTCATGAATAGTTTATATTTTTTACAAATAGCATACATATTTGTTTAAAAAATAATAACTTATAACCTATTATTATAAAAAAAATAAAAATAAAAATGAGACCACTTAAATTTGGGTCCTAAGGCACATGTCTTTTTTTAACACTTTCGATCCACCTCTGAAATGATATTTACATTTTATCTTTTTGTATGTTATTTTCTTCAAATTTAACCATCCTAACTCATATTTACGTACCTATTTGATTTATATTTTCAATAATATTCATCTAACGTGTTTTTTTATATTCATAACACTCAAATATTTAATGTAAAAGTGTAAGACATTTATGATATTCTTTCTTTTTATCAATATAATTAATTTTTTAATCTTTTCTGCAACCACCATAGACTATTATCTTTTTCATTTAAAAATAATATGATCTTTTTCTTCTCACGATGATTGCATGGAGTATGAATTATCCCTCATATCAGTGTTTAATACTACTTCCAAAATGTGATACTAGCTCATATGATTAAAAGCATACTTCTTTCTGTGATCTTAGATAATTGCACAACCTAGGTCAAATGCTATCTTGGAAATCAAAGTTTCCCTTGTTGCTTAATTATGAAAGCATTTACACTTTTGTTAAAACTAACTCAAAGGCTCTTTGGAAATCTCGGTTGTAATTCTTATTTAAATTCGAAAAACATTGAAAACTTCTTGGGAATACTTGTTCTCATATACTTCTTTGAAGAAAAGAACTTCTAATTTGAATTTTTTGCTTAACTTTGAAACTGGAGTCTTAAAACAAGTTGAAACGTTTGTAAAAGACTTTTGAAAGACTTAAAAAAATTTCCTCACTTAACTATTGATTTGTTGACTTGAATTTTATCTTCTTTACTTGACTCTTGACTTTTCTTTAATTGAATTATGGACTCAAGGATCATGATTTGTGATAGGAAATATCTCATAATGTTTAGGGATGATTTAGATAGAAATAACAAGGTTATTGAAGAATCTTGGATAAGAACTTGAATAGAAACCTTGAAACCCTAGCTTGAAGGTAAACGATGAAGAAACACTTTTTTGAGATTCTTGATTTAGTTTCTTAAAATATCTTTGACCAAAAATTATGATTTTCATTAGTAAAGATGAAAACCTAATTTTTGAACATTTTATTAGGCAAGAAATTTGTTAGGGTTCTCTTGGAGTTAAAAAACAAAAACAAACCTTTTTAATGTTTTGCTGTCAGTTAATTCCTAACACCATTGTATAGGTTACTAAAATCGTCATAAGTTTTTACTCAGAAATTGGATGACGCATAATTGGTGGCGTTGGAAAGTAGATTAAAGTACCTCTAGTTGGATAGGTTATGCTTCATGTAACTCTTAATATTATAAGAGATATGTTCTTCTAAAGTTGACCAAAGTAGAATTTTAAAATCAAAACTTAATCGATAAGGAAACTTCAAAAACACTTATCAAGAACTTAAATCCTTAAATTTTAAGAATTAATTTACGCTGAATAAATCATAAGTGGCGTATAGGTGAATGAACCCAATACTATGGAAGCTCACATACCTTGTACGGATCAACCGTGATTCTTGAACGTTCTTGACGAATCATGAACTTTCTTCCCTTTTCTCCTCATTTCTCTCCTCTCCAAGCCCTAGATTGAAATTCACTGTTGTAAACTTAATAAGATCTGACTTTACCCAAATTGAACTCCTAAAAATAAATTAATTAAGTTGGACAAGGAAAACACCAAACTACCCTTCTAAAATCCGGTTTTCAAACATTCCTTATTCCAACAACCAAACTTCCAAAGGTCATAATTCACTCATACAAACTTGGAATCACACAAACTCATTGGTATTGGAAATATTATTTCGAGAGCTTTCCACCCATATCTGCAAATACACCTAACTCATCTTGATCTAAGTTTTATGGTCATTTGAAGTTGTTCAAGAACTCATTTTTTTCTAACTAAAGTAAATTTCCAGATTTCCATTCTTTCCAAAAATTCACTATTTTCAATTCTTAGCTTCTTCCAAGTTATTTCAAATTGTGAGATATTATAATTTTTTTCATTTTATATTTGAAGAGCTAGTGTCGTATATCAATACCGAAAATTATATTTAGACTTTAATATGATTCGAGAAGAAAATTCATTAATGTTGATTGATTGGCGGGATGATATGTCAAAATAGTCTCGACGAATCATGAACTGATTCTGTAAATATTTTGGTCATCTCTTTTTTATGATTAAGGTCATGGGCTCACAAAGAGGACGTGTTTCTATATATTTTGAATTTAATATAATATGAAATTCTTGCAAATTTATATTTGATAAAGTTTGACCGTCTACAAGTCTTTTAAGATTATATTTCTTGTTTAAACTTATGAAGAAATTGAGATTTTCTTTTGTAGCCCTTACAAATTTATTTTTGATATTCATTTAACAAGAGATTTTCATTTTTACATATGAATAATATAAGCAAGTCGTTTTTATTTAATTTTTGAATAATCATAAAATATTATTATCACGTTGATTTATGAATGGCTTTAATATTATTTAGCTCTACACAACATATTGGCCCCACCAACTTAATTATTATGCTATGTTTTGTTGTTGTTGATACATGGATTTTGGATAATTAGCAAGGGATTAAATTATGGTTAAGGTTTCAATTAATTCCTTCTTCCAATCTTCCTTTGATGCTCGAAAGATATTGATTGGAGTGAGTAATTAATTCGATATTTTCAATTTAGATCTGATGTCTGTAATTTGATTGAAAATGAGAATATGGGTTGGATACATTTCCCTATTTTTGCATCAGAAGAGAGAATAGTGTAAGGTATTGAGTTGTTTAGTTAGCACATAGATGACACCAAAACGAGTTTCTATGAATTGAAGCTATGAGATCCAAAGAAGATTAGTTTCATTAAAGATTACCCAACCTATTCATGAGTATTAAGTACTATAGAGAAACTAAATTACCTCTATATGACATTAATTTTCAATCTCCGCAGCCCTTAATTACTTGCAGGGGCGGCTCAATGCTTTGGCCTTTAAGGGCTCCCAAATTTTTGTTAAGATCAAATTATGTGTTAAAATTTTTATAGAAGAATTAATTATTTATGATAATAAATATAATATTTTATAAAATAAATGATTTTATCCACTTTAACATTTTGTGTACTTTCTTAAAAATAAGAATTAATAGTGAAAAGTATTGGAAAAGGTGAATTACAAATTCTTTTTATATCTTTTTAAATTTTAGTTTCAATCGTTACTAGACTAAAAGCATAATAAAATGAGGTATACCAAGTCATCAACCTCTTACTAGAGTATAAGAATATTAAAATGAGGTATACAAAGTCATCAACTTCCTGTGTCAAATTCATTATTCTTATTCTTATCTTTATTTAATATTTATCAACTTATTATTTATAGCACTATCTTAACAATACACATAATAATTGTCTCAGTTAAAAGATGTTTCTCAATGTTGAGTTGATAAAATTTTATCTAAAACTACTAACTGGAAAAAAAATATTAAGTACTAATAATATCTATCTAAATAGTGTAAAAAAAATAAATTTGGAACAAATACGTATATAAAGTATATTTTATATTAGGCCATGAATTGAAATTTCGCTTTAGAGCTCAAATTATGTTGGGTCGCCCCTGATTACTTGATGCTAATCCCTAGTTTAATTGTGATCATCAATAAAAACACCTTTTTTGTAAATTTATATTTGAATCATTAACATATTGTTCTCATTGCTACAAATGAACTGATTTAGATTCTGAATAGAATTGTCTGTCCTATGTGAGATTCGACCCCGACTCTTAGTTGGTAATTTTTTATTGACCAAGAATTCTTATATTTTGAATTAGTTTTATAGAGTAGTTTGATCGTTATAACAATTTCTTATCGGGAGAGGAGTGATGTTAGGGTCACACCCACCTCCTCTAATGATATTAAGAGGATTCAAGCACATTACATGATAGATGATGCGGTGAGGACAAATTCGCCACTTCCAAACATTACCCCTGTGTTAGACCCTTCTAGCCTTGAGGACAAAGCTATAAACCTGCTCTTTTAATGGAGCCATCAGATACCACTCAATCTTTCTCTTTACGTTCACCACTACATATGGTGCACCAGCCTCGGTATGCTGACGTCTATTGAGCCAGACATTGATCTACCAGAAACCTTCCATATTTAGTTGATGTGATAGCATCTCGTGTATAGAGTGAGATGCCCAAGTTTATTGAGAGGGCCATTGAGAAATCATTACTGCTAGTAAGAGGTCAAATGGTACAATTTCAGAACACTCTAGCATCCTAGAGGGAGAAGTAAGATAATCTCACCGCTAGGATGGAGGAGAGGGATAAGTGTGAGGGTCAATCTAGTGAGTTAACTAAGTTGAGACGAGAGATTTCTATCTTTTGGGCTGATGTATATTAACAACATTCCACTTATATTTTCATTCTATGGGGAGAAATCCCCTTACCTAATGTGTCTTAGTTTGTCCCTTCTTTCGATGTTAGAGTTGATTCACCTAGCAATATGGCTGAGAAACCTAACAATAGAGTTGACGAGGTTGGTGATGAGGAAGAGAAAGAGACTGAATAAGATGAATTTTTTTGGGAGGATGATCAATAGACCGTTGAGAAGCCGATAGAGCTTCATGCTATAGAGGAGGCGATAGTGCATGTCATATTAAAGAAATCTCGTTTTGAGAGTTCAGCAATTTGAGCTAGTGGAGTTTCTTCAGACTATACCATTCTTCCTAAATATGTGGTAGGAACTGATGTCTAAGGTGATGTAATGTAACAACCCTTGCCAAAATAGACCAAAAACTAGTTTTATAGAAATATCTGCATGTGAAACCAATGGTGGCACCGACGGACCGTACCCTAACCCACGATCCGTCCTGCACACTCGTCGATGGGATCAGAAACTCCAAAAAATTTCATTCCAGAAAATTTGTTAAGTCTTGGACGACGGACGAACTTACAGTCCATAGTCCATGACCATCGATTGAGACCCCAATTCACCCACTCTCTAACAAGAGCTAAGTATGTCAAAAATTTGAAGACATTTAAAGGGAAATACAGTTGGGTCAAGTTCAAATAGTCATAACTCTTAGCACAAGATGAATTAGGTGTTCAATGACCTACCCACAGATAGATAACTTAATTATATTTCCATACCCACCAATCTTCCTAAAATCAAACCTTTGAGTAAATCTAGGCCCATTTTAGTAAAGTCCTATCGAACAGGACTAGTCGACGGACCCAACGACGGGGCGTCGGTCAAATGACGGACCGTCAGTCCTGGCCGTCGTTTGGTCTGACAGCAACTTATCTAGGGGTCTTTTGGTCTTTTCCAACTTCATTTAAACCTTAAGATACGTCATTTTAACCCTAAATCATCATATTTTAGTTAGTTTAAGCCTAGAAACATAATTAAAACATATCTAAGTCAAATCATTAAATCAAAACATAGAAAATAAGAAGCAAGAGAGAAGAAAAAGCTCAAGAATCCTAGTTAAAGAACACCAGAAGCTCCAGCAGTTCCAGCCCTAAAACTTAAGTATTTTTCCGTGGATTTCATCACTAGGTATGTGGGATTTAACTAGTGGGTTCTTTTCACCCATTGGGTCCCTAGTTTTCAGTCAGATTCTTGATTCTCATATCATGATTAGATCTAGGATTTCTAGAACTTCAAGAGAACTTCATGAACTTATTAGTTATATGTTCCAAATCAGATTATCATGTTATTATTCAGTTTATTGCATGAATTTCAGAATCCTAGCTATGTATTTCTTTAGTTCTTGAATTACACATTCTAGGTCAGATATTTCAGACATTTAAGATATGCATGCCTCTTTTATAAATGCATAATTAACATATTAATTGTTTCATTCTCATATGGGTATTCAGTTTCAAACTATCCAGTATTTATAGAAACTCAGACATGATCATTAATTTACAGAATTCATTAGTAGTAGCATAATACCGAGTTGGACTAGGGTTCAGCGAACCTAATTAGTCCTACAATTGCTAGCCAAGTAGGTTGTAAGTCCCCTCTGTGGGCAATCAGTTTAGTGATCACACCAGCATGACTTTAAAGCTTTGGCAGGGTATGTTGGGTCCTCTCGATAGGGCATATACATCAGACTCCACATTTAGCTCAAGTGGTTTTATTATCGGTTATTAGTAGCTCTCATAGATCAATCAGATTCTCTGCATTGACCATTTATCAGTGTATTCGCTATTCATTTTTAACCTATTATAAATTGGTCATTGGATCCAATTAGCTCCGTAATGAGTTTTTCGTGTCAGATTATTATACTTGTTTTTATGCTTGTTTAGTTATGTTTTATTTCAGCTTTACTCTATCCTATATGCTCATTACCCTTTAAGTACTGACGCATACGTGCAATACATCATCTCATGAAGCAGGTTCAGCTTCACAGTCTCTCAGAAAGTAACCTCAGCAGATCTAGTAAAGTTATAAATGGTATACTTCGATGTCATTCAAGGCATGGATTGGGTACTCTCATGTTATGCCTCAGTCGATTGTATAACGAGGATTGTTCGTCTTCACTTTTAAGGTGAACCAATCTTGGAATGGAAGGATATTAGCTTAGTGCCTATGGGTCGATTTATTTCTTACCTTAAGGCCAGAAAGATGATATCTAAGGGTTATCTCTATCATCTTGTTTGGTTTAAGCATTCTAGCTTTGAAACCCCAAATATTGAGTCAGTTCCAGTAGTCTATGAATTTCCATAATTATTTCTAGAAGATCTTCCTTGAGTCCCTCCCAAAAGGGAAATCGACTTTGGAATTGATCTCCTTCAAGATGCCCAGCCTATTTCTATTCCTCCTTATAGAATGACTCCAATAGATCTTAAGGAATTGAAAGAGCAGTTGAAAGACCTTCTATATAAGGGCTTCATCAGACGTAGTATTTCACCATGGGGTGTACCAGTGTTGTTCGTAAGGAAGAAAGATGGTCTCTCAGAATTTGCATTGACTATAGACAGTTGAACAATGTCACAATCAACAATAAGTATCGCATACCTAGGATTGATGACTTTTTTGACCAACTTCAGGGTGCTAGCCATTTCTCAAAGATAGACCTAGATCGAGTTATAATAAACTCAGAGTTAGAGATAGTTACATTATGAAAATGGCCTTCAGAAATCGGTATGGTCATTATGAATTGGTAGTTATGTCATTTGGATAAGTAATGCTACTGCAGCTTCCATGGATTTGATTAACAGAGTGTTCAAATAGTACTTGGACTTGTTCGTTATTATCTTCATTGATGATATCCTCATTTACTCTAGGAATGCGGAAGAACATGCGAGTCATTTGAGAATTGTTTTACATACTCTCCAGTATCACCAGTTATTCACTAAGTTCAACAAATGTGAGTTCTGGTTGCGATCCGTTTCTTTCCTTTGTCACATTGTATCTAGCAAAGGGATCCGAGTGGATTCACAGAAGATAAAAGCAGTGAAACAATGGCCCATACCTACCTCCTCTACAGATATCAGAATTTTATTAGTCTTGCGGGTTAGTATAAAAGGTTTGTGGAAGGACTTTTATCCATAGCCTCACCATTGACTAGGTTGACTCAGAATATGGTCAAGTTCCAACGGTCAGATGATTGTGAGAAAACCTTCACAGAATTGAAAACAAGATTGACTACAGCTCCTGTCTTGACTCTACCAGAGGGTTTAGATTGTTATGTGATCTATTTTGCTTCATCCAGAGTTGGCTTAGGTTGTGTGTTGATGCAGTGAGGTAAGATGATCTCTTATGCATCTAGACAACTTAAGGATCATGTGAAGAACTAGCCAACTCATGAACTCGAGCTTGCAACAGTTGTATTTACACTCAATATCTAGAGACACTACTTGTATGGTGTTCATGTAGATGTGTTCACTGACCATAACAACCTTCAATATGTGTTCACCCAGAAAGAGTTAAATCTTTGCTAGAGGAGATGGCTTGAATTCCTTAAGGATTATGATATGAGTGTGCATTATAATCCTGGTAAGGCAAATGTAATAGCAGATGCCCTTGGCAAATTATCTATGGGTAGTGTAGCCCATGTTGAGGAAGAAAGGAATGAGCTAGTGGAGGATTTTCACAGGCTTGTTCACTTAGGAGTTCTCCATATGAGCATATTAGACAATGGTGTAACAGTTCATAATGGGGCACAATCTTCTTTGGTAGTGGAGGTTAAGGAAAAGCAATAGAGTGATCCAATTTTGCTTGAACTTAAGAATTCATCCACATTTAGAGAGGGGAGGTTTTCTCCCAAGGGTGAGATGGAGTACTTCGCTACTAGGGTAGATTGTGTGTTCCTGATATTTGCGAGTTGAGACAACATATTCTTGCAGAAGTACAGAACTCTAGGTATTCTTTCATCCAGGTGCCACTAACATGTATCATGATCTACGGGAAGTCTATTGGTGGAATGACATGAAAAGGGATATAGCAGACTTTGTGAGTAAGTTCCTCAATTCCTATCAAGTCAAGGTAGAGAATCAGAAACCAGGAGGTATTACTCAAGAGATCGACATTCCTATTTGGAAGTGGGAAGTGATAAATATGGATTTGATCACAGGGTACCGCATACTCGCAGAAAGGATGACTCCATTTAGGAGATAGTTGATAGGATGTCTATGTCTTCTTGATTTTTGGCGGTCAAGACAACATATTCGGCAGATGACTATGCCAACTTTTACGTTAATGAAATTGTGAGGTTGCATGGGGGTCCTTTGTCTATCATCTCAGATAGAGGTCCTTAGTTTACCTCACATTTCACGAAATCATTTCAGAAGGGTATTAGTACTCAAGTTAACCTTAGTACAATATTTCATCCACAAACGGATGGGCAGACAGAGCGTACCATTCAGACCTTAAAGGATATGTTGAAAGCTTGTGTGATCGATTTCAAAGGTAGTAGGGATGATCACCTTCCTCTTATTGAGTTTTCCTACAATAATAGCTACCATTCCAGCATTCAGATTGCCCCTTACGAGTCATTATATGGGTGTAGATGTAGATATCATGTTTGTTGGTTAGAAGTAGGTGAAATAGCTTTGATAGGGCCAAAATCAGTCCGTTATGCTATATAGAAAGTGCAACTCATTAGAGATAGACTTGAGACATCCCAAAGTCGTCAGAAATCTTATGCAGATGTAAGGACAAGGGAACTAGAGTTCCAATTTGATGATTGGGTTTTTCAAAAAGTATCACCTATGAAAGGGGTGATGAGATTTGGACAGAAAGGGAATCTCAGTCCTGGATATGTAGTCCCTTACCAGATCTTGAAAAGGGTTGGCGAAGTGGCATATGAGTTAGAGTTGCCAGCAGAATTAGCAGTGCATCCGGTCTTTCACGTCTCACTCTTGAAGAAGTTTGTGAGTGATCTAGCCTTTGTAGTGTCATTAGAGAGCGTGGCGGTGAAAGATAGTCTTACTTATGAGGATGTACCAGTCGAGATTCTCGAGCGTTAGGTCATAAGGTTGACAACAAACAAGTTTCTTCAGTCAAGGTTTTGTGGAGGAGTCATTCCCTAGAGGGAGCTACTTGTCAAATAGAAGTAGTCATGAAAGCCAAGTATCTTCACCTCTTTCCTTCCGATTCAACTCCAGCTTGAGGTAAGTTCATCTTCAGTTTTCCAGTCATTCATGTGTGAATTCATTCTTAGAATCATGTTCCCTCAATTTGTACTTGCATTTTCAGCGTGTTTGCATTTTATCAGAACTCAATTTAGTCAGAAACTCAGTTCTCAGTGTTTAGTAGTAGGGTTTGTAGTTCTTTCCCGCTATTCCATCTAGTGTAGTCTTCGTTCGAGGACAAAAGTTCCCAAGGGGGAGATAATGTAACACCCCGTACCAAAAATATACCAAAAACCAGCTTTACAGAAAAATTTGTAGGTGCAACCAACAGTGGCATCGACGAACCATAGCCTATCCCACGGTGTGTCCTGCACAACCGTCGATCGGACCAGAAACTCCCAAAAATTTCATCCTAGAAAATTGGTTAAGTCTTGGACGATGGACGGACATATGGTCCGTAGGTCAGATGATGGTCCATAGTTCATTACCGTCGATCAACATTCCCATTCACCCACTCTCTTACAAGAGCTACGGATGACCATCACAGTCCGTAGGTGGAAAATTTG
This sequence comes from Solanum chilense, assembly GCA_032847665.1. Classification (NCBI taxonomy): domain Eukaryota; kingdom Viridiplantae; phylum Streptophyta; class Magnoliopsida; order Solanales; family Solanaceae; genus Solanum; species Solanum chilense. Next base: position 41,793,906 of record CM064973.1, read on the forward strand.
AAAACAGTTAACGGGAAATGTAGTTGGGTCAACGTCAAATGTTCATAACTCTAAGCAAAAAATAAATTAGGTGTCCCATGACTTACCCACATATAGATAATTGAATTATCTTTCCATATCCACCGACCTTCCAAACATCATAACTCCAATAAAAAAGTTATATCCATTTTAGTAAAGGTTTGTCGAACAGGCCTAGTCGACGCACCCAACGATGGGGCATCGGTAAGACGACGGACCGTCAGTCCTAGCCATCATTTGGTCTGACAACAACATATCCAGGGGTCTTTTGTTTTTTTCCCACTTAATTTAAACCATAAGATACGTTGTTTTGACCCTAAATCATCAGATTTTAGTCAGTTTAAGCATAGAAACATAATTAAAACATATCTAAGTAAAATCATTAAATCAAAACCTAGAAAATTCGAACCAAGAGAGGAGAAAAAGCTCAAGAACCCTAATTCAAGAACGCCACAAGCCCCTGCAATTCTATCCCCAAAACTAAAGTATTTTTCCGTGGATTTTATCAGCAGATATGTGGGATTTCACTAGTGGGTTCCTTTCACCCATTGGGTACCTAGATTTCAGTTAGATTCTTGGTTCCTATATCATGATTAGATCAAGGGTTTCTAGAACTTCATGAACTTAATAGTTATTGTTGCAAATCGGATTATTATGTTATTATTCAGTTTATTACATGAATTTCATAACCCTAACTATGTATTTCTTTATTTATTTAATTACACATACTAGGTCAGATATCTTAGACCTTTCAGATATACATGCCTCAGTTATAAATGCATAATTACCAGATTAATTGTTGCATTCTCAATTTGCATGTTCAGTTTCGAGCTATCCAGTATTTACAGAAACTCAAGGATAATTTGTTAATTTAATGAATTCATTGGGAGTAGCATAATACCGAGTTGGACTAGGGTTCAACAAACCCAATTAGTCCCAGAACAACTAGCCACGTAGGTTGTAAGTCCCCTCTGTGGGCAATTAGTTTAGTGATCACACCAAGATACCTTTATACCTTTGGTAGAGTATATTGGGTCCTCTCAATGGGGTGCATACAACAGACTCCTCATTTATCTCATGTGGTTTTATTATTGATTATTAGTAGCTCCCACATATCAATAAGACTCTGTGCACTGACCATTTATCAGTATATTCAGTATTAAATTTTAGCATGTTATAAATTAGTCATTGCATCCTGTTAGCTCAGAATTCAATTTATCATGTCAGATTATTATACTTGCTATTATGCTTGTTCAGTTATGTGTTATTTCAACTTTACTCTTTCCTACATTCTTCGTACCTTTCAAGTACTGACACAACGTGCGCTACATCTTTTCATGATGTAGGTTCAGGTTCTCTGCATCCAGATTATGCATAGATCGATTTCCGATCTCTAGTTCAGCAGATTCAGTGGTGAGTCCTCATTCTCTGAGGACAATAGTTATAAGTTTTATTTCAGTCTTTAGTCATTTAGTTACAGTTTTTGCGAGATTTATCTAGGGCTTGTTCCAATATTTCTAGTCCAGTTTAGAAGTTTATTTCAGACGTGGTAAAATTCAGCTTAGAATTGAGTTAATATTTCCTTTATATTAAACTCATTGTTTTTAAATATCTCAGTTATAGAATATGGGTATTCCCTATCTTTTAAGATTTTATTATGATTTAGCTTCCGCATCAGTTTATTATATTTAGTATGCTCTTGATCATGCTAGAGGGTTAGCCTTGGATCACGTGTGGTCGTAGGTTTTGTGTTTGCATCTCGGTGGTAGCTCGAGGCATGACAAAACTTTTGTTAACACCCTTGTTGAACTAATTGTGTTATTGATTTACTTGAGGACAAACAAAATTTCAATTTTGGGGTGTTGATCTGTGGTAGATTAATACTCAGTTGAGGCCTTTTTACTTCAACTATTATTTTTCTCAATGCTTAATTATGCCCTCTTCTGATGAGATTTGTTGTTTTTCAGTTATGAAGGCTAAAAGACAAAACAAGAATAAATAGTTGAAAAAGTGGCTAAAAAAATTGAAAGGAGTATAAACTCCCTAATGGTAGTCACCTAAGATAAATAGCGGTTCTCCCAAATGTCCTAACCTTGTCAATGTGATAGTGCTCACACTTAAAGATATTCAAGGCAGGTTGGTGGATTGAGGATGAAATGGCAAGTCTCTGAATTAAAATGTGAACTAGAAGACATTGCCAAAGATGAAAGAACTTTGCTGAAAAATGAGAGCATAAAAGGGGAACAAAGGTGGTAATCTAGCATTCGACGAATATGAAAGGCAGATTTATTACTAAGGTTGAAATACCTAAAGCCTAAAGAAAGTGAAGGTGAGATCTCGAACAAATAAAAATCCGCTGAATCTTTTTGGATAACACCACAATTTTGACCAAATTTTGGAAAACTATAAATAGCCCAATGGAGAGAGGAAATCTATTAGATTTTTGCACAGGATTTTAGTATATATTTTTAGGGGATTTGTATATGTTAATTTGGAGAACTTTTACCTTGTGAGAAACATCTTTTAGTTTTGGGGTTTTATAGAATATACTCTTGAGATTGAAAAATCTTAGAGTTGAAATCAAAGTGGCCGTTGAATTTGTGATTCACATAAAGAGACCGAAATGAGTTCTATGATTTGGTACTATTAGATTGAAAGAATATTAGTGTCATTGAATATGACCTTGTGTATCCAATATTATTTACCACTATTAAAAAACACAATTACCGCTTAGTAACATTGATACCAATCCATGCAACCCTATAGTACTTCTGACTTGATTGAATTTTTAGTTTAGTTTAATTGTGATACTTTTGTAAATACAAAAATACAACTTCTTTTCAAGAGATAAAATCGGTGATGGATCCATAAATCACTAAAAATAATTTGAAGCGATTTAGAGCTACACAGTGATAATTGAGAAAAAAGATGTCGATAGGCTTTATTATATAAACAAGAATTGTAATGGAAGAGTTTGTCTTGATCATGAAATGTTAGACAGAATTTATGTAAAATAAACCTAAGAACTATGGAGTGAGGATGACCATGATATTGATGCCAAGTAGTGAGAGGAATGGATGGTGTAGTCACCTGAGCTTGAGGATGTGAGACAGGACACTTATATAGTCCACTGTTCGTGGAGCTGTGCAACAGCGGTTTCCGCGTTTTCAAATCCTTCACTAAAAATTAAAGAGGAAAAAAATCATCATACTTTAGATTGTCTTGACAAAATTTAGAAACAAATAGGAGTTTGCATTTGATAGAAGGGGCACACAAAGTGTGGGTTAGCTTGAAAACATTGTTTGATGTATTTAATTGAGTAGAACGAGTGTGAGAGATGGGAATCTTATTACCGTCACCCATGGTTACATCATTTTTACCATGGTATGAGTATGTTGTGATGTGATGGGTGGCTCCTAAATCAACTATGCAAGGGTCGGTTGCAGTAGTAAAACCAACTGCATAGTTGGCTTTAGCTTCAAAGTGATTATGAGACTTCGAGTGGAAGACATTGGCGGTGTGGCCAATTCTATTACATAGTTGGCATCGAGTAACACCGTTTCGATTTATGTTCGACTGCCATTGTGGTGGAGTATTTGAACGTGAGTTGGACTTCCATTGTTGAGAATTTTTGGCCTGCCTGCGATTGGTATGATTATTTGTGTTTTATTTGGTGTGATTAGCGATTGCAAAAGTGATAGGACTAGACCGTTTCTTAGCATTCTCATGGAAAATGAAAATATCATAGTCTAGTAGTTTTTCTATAATTCCTCATAGGAGATATCACGTGCGTGCATGGAAGTAGAGATCTAACAAAACTCAGAATCTAGACCACTGAGTATTTTGACGATGAGTTTAAGATTCGACACAACAGCAGCAACAGTGACTAACTCATCCGAAAGAGACCAAATAGTGTGAAGCTAATGGAGCGAGATTTTTTAGAGACAAGGTCAAGGTGATCACACGAACTAAATAGCCAAGTTTGAGATATCTTCTCATAAGTGGTATACAAAGAATCCCGAGCTAATATAGTCGAGTCAGCGGTAACAACAGTAGGAGCAATGGTCGGTTTGATAGAATCCATAAGGGCATTCTTGATGAGTTTGTCTTTATGGAACCAAGTTTAAAAGGTATGATTAGGAGATGTGTTAGTTCTTAGGGTAATCATGCGACTGGGTCCAGATTTGTCCCATCGAGAAAGACAAAGAGTTGTCGACATATATAAGCATGGACAAATGGGCTTTTGAGGTGGAGAAGTTCTAACCACAACTTAGTTTGAGGGCTAAATGTGATGCAGGATTTAAATGAATGATATTGTTGGTACCCGTCGTGGTATCACCATTGACAACTCTAGGAGGTCATGTTGCTGATCTGCGTAAGGAGAAGGAAAAGTAATTTGGATCGTTCTCGTTAGAGAGTGAAGATCCCTGATACCATGTAACTACTCAATAGGTTCCAGAAAATGATATTTTATTAATGAAGTCCAAAAGGTACTAAATAGAGTTACAAAGACCTAATACAACTCCTAAACTAACTGAACTATATAAAAAATATATGTTGATATAGTTAATGCAGATTCCTAAATAAGCAAGGACTATAAAACATTCATAATGACTTAATTATTCGTTATTGATTAAACTGACTTCTGATGCTCCAACAACTTTAAACTATTGTAGTAAATTTGGTGGAATAATCTACTCACTTACTCTAATGTACTACAATGATAGATCCACATTCTTGATTTCCTAGTTAAACTCTTATCCTTAAACATATACTTGTGGGATTTGACTCTTACTCTTAGTTGGGTATTTTTATTTACAACAACTGCTTATTCTTTTACTTATCTTGAGGATAATTTGAGTGCTATCAGTTAACAAGAAAGTAGAGGAGGAATCTAGGAGTGTAAAGAAGTAGGTATCAATTTCAACGGTGGGTCAATGTGATTTCTCAATAACCTTATTTACCCATGGTTATGTTTGGTCAATATTGAGTACATATCATATTTCTGAATCATAGTATAGTTTTAAAAAAATCCAGTCATACACTCTGATGTGTGTTCAACTAAAAAACTCAATACCTTGACATAAATCTTCTCTATCGAAGAAGACTAACATTTATACTTCAAACCCCAAATTCTCTTTTTAAGAAAATAATGAATTTCAAACTAATACTCAAGCATCAACTCATCTGCCCACTTAATATATTCTAGGCCCTCGGATTGATGATTTGCATCTTCAATTTAAGAGACTCCCTACAAAAATCCAAAAAATTATTGGGTATAAGCTTATTTATCAAACTACAAATTAAAAATTTCTATTGTACTATTTCAGAAAAGTACTACATCCAATTAATGAGCCAAAAAGATACATTTTCTCCCTCCTTTTGTCTATTTATAGCTCCCTAAAATTAGCCAAACCATCATCAAAATTCTTACTCGGCGATGCTAGTCATGCTCTTCGATACATTTGGCGAATCGTTGGCTTGTTATTCATCTTATATTTCTTGGCTTCAGGTGTTCGGGTCAATTTTGACGAGTTCAATGGAGATTTACCTCACATTCAGCAAGTAGCCGATCATCACCAAATTTGGTATTCTTGTCGTTCCACTTGGCTTTAATGTACAGTCACTTTCGACAATCACTTTTTGGTCCACTAATTGAGTTCGGCAAGTCACCATGTACATCTTCTTATAACCAACCTATCTTGAGAATTTGAGTCAAGGTATCTTTCGTTTTTTGCGAGATTTGACTTATTTGGTGATTCATCGAGTGCCTTTTTACGATCATCAATATCAAAACGTTACTCTTTTTCCATGTTTTACCTCTTTTGTGTGATTTATTTAATGAATTGTCCTTGATACTTCAGAGCTACAATATACAATAAATCATTAGATATGGACTTATAAGAACTAAGGACACTAATTTTTGACCTAAAAAGGCCACAAATGAGTCAAAGTCTCATATATATCAACAAACCTTACTTAACTTCTGTTTGTCCTCAAGTAAGTCAAGAATTCAACTAGTTTAACAAGGATATCTACAATGAAAATCTCTATTATGCTAAACAAGCCTCAAATGATGAATATCATTTCTAAATCTAAATACAAGATCACGATTGCTCAGTCAAGATGCAAAATTATGCTTAGACAAAAGTATTCGAGTGCCCTCATAAAAAGAAGAAGATTTTTCCATTCCCTCACAAAGTATATCAATAGAAAAGTTAAGGAATCAATACAAACTCTCACTCTCTTACAGAGAGACACATACATGTTTCATCCCATAAGTTTACCCATATTTTTCAAATTAGTACATCACCCGATTTAAGAAAGATCTGAGGGATTTTTTCATACCTGTAATGAGGTTGAGGGTATAGGGTATGATCCATTTATCTTAGTGAATTCACCTCTTCAAAGAATTGAAGTTTTCAAGTTCATCTTATCTCATACTATTTCCAATTTTGACCAAGAGAGTCAACTCAAATAATTAACAACATTCATTTCTTATCCAATTTATTGGGAGCCCTATTTTACTACCTCATGTCACTATGATAATCAATTAATTGCCTCTGAACACATTCTTTTTTATAATATGGAGAGATCTTCCTCTTTTAAATTTTTTTTTACCTAAGAGTCTCATCATTCTATTTTTTTCAATTGGTATCTCTTCTACATTTTTACCACAGACACAAGTTTGGCTTTTGGCCTGAGTTGGATATTCAAATAAATCAATTTTGCAAAACAAATTTAGAGTAAAGAAGTCAGAACATTTTTTATTCAAGAGGTTTGGACAAGGTTGATAATAAATGTTTTAGGCTCAAATGGTGCAAAGATGGTTGCAGACCCTCAGGTAGTGACAAAATAGATATAACAATTTAGGCTCACTCTCAAAACTTGTTCGCAAGATCATTTTTTTCCATTCACCAAAGGTTAAAGAATTATAATAACAATTATTCACCACACAAGGCACTTCGAATACAATGATTATGAAAAAACATAACAAAATTAAGTTTCATGCATTGATCATTGTAGGGCACATCAATAAGAGACTAGTCATAATGAAATGCTAAAATATCAAGCAATAGTTGTGCAATATGAATTTCCTTGCAACACGAACACGAACATATCTCTCTTCATAATCAAAATCAAAGACATCGATATTGATCATGATTAATACTCGAATGTTTATAATGAGTGCAAAATATCCTCAATCATTTCAAATAATCACAACTATTTCAAAACCGTGGGGATATTGATAGATAAGAGAAATTACTATTTACTTATCACAACCAAACCCAAAGCCACAAAATGTATCAAAGGATAATATCAAATAAGACCAAATAAAATTTTCAAATTAAAAGACAAAAATCAAAAGAGGATAGACAAATGACCTTACCCTTCAAAAAAGTGAACAACAATGTCCTCAATGCGGTATAATGTGCTTAAATAAAGTGAATAAAATTTCCCTTTGGACGAAAATGCATGTGATGAACTCTGATCTTGTGGATCAACTATCGAGGCATCTGATAAATGACACTTAACACACTACTCACAATTCTCGAAGGCATCGAGATCCAATAAGGAAAGAACCCAAGTATAACAATACCAACATGGAAAGTAATAAATTCTAATCCTTATAATTACTTTAGATAGAGTTTGAAATAAAAAAGGAAGTGATCTTTGAAGACAAATCCAACATGGAAACAAATATAAGATTGAATCAACAGGAAAGGAAAACATCAATCTAAGGAATTAGAATCAATATGTAGATGGCCCAAATCCAATGTAAAGCTCACCTTGATTGACAAGATAAGATCAAGCTATCAATATAATTCAAAGACGCAAATTAAGTCAAAGATTAAAAAAAATATGCTGACAAGACAAGGAAAGAAATCAATCTAACCAGGTTATGCAAGAAGGAGAAGCAAATGACGCCAAGGACTCAAGAACTGCTAATATCACAAGAACCAAGCCATCAAAAACTAGAAGGATAGATAAGTGATTTACCATGCACATGGATCATCAAATTGCCTAAATCAAGGAATATGTCAATTATCATTGATTGAGATAAAAATCCCTTCGGTTATTCCTTAACAAGAGCAGTCCTCAAATACTATATAATCCTCGCCTAGCCTTAGTTGTGACGTACATACTTCACCTGAACTTATATTGTAGTCTTATTTAATTTTTCATTAAATTTTATACACAATTGAGTGAACAATAGAAAAAACAAAGAAAAAGAAAGATCTGAGTGTAGGTTATACAGGTCGAGGTTATGTCAAAGAAAAAGCTATGAATTGAATATTAGACGGGGCTCTTAAATTGTAACTTTTTTTAATACCAAAGTTCTCAACAAGATCTTAAGGAAACCCTTGTAACCCAAGGGGACTGGACTAGCAGCCACATCAGGTTATCCGAACCAGTATAAATACTCTGTGTTATTTACTTACTTCATCTTATTATTATTGTTGATCTATTGTACTAATGTGCAGGTGAGTCGACATTCTGGAGTAGGAAGTCGATAGAAGCAAATTTTAATTCACCCCCCCCCTCTTAACTTTCGATTGGTGTCAAATCAAACCTCACAAGTAAAGTGTTTAACCATACGTGAGCAAAGATCCAATGACACACTATCAAATTCCTGGCGCATTCTTCAAGATAGACATTTGTCACACTGACCACCATAGTTTAATGAACAACATTATTCTCATTGGAAAGACAGATTCAAAATATTTATTTCTTAGAATAATCATCAATCATGGATAGTAATCAAAAAGGGACCAAAACCTATTCTTAGATTGACTAAAAAAGATGGCACTGAAAAGCCATTTGATCCTGAATCATTTTATATCACTAAGGAGCAACAAAAAAGGTAATTCAAATTAATACTAGAGATATAGTTTTTTATATTGTGAAGTGAGTGGAGTATCATATGATAAAATATCAACATGTGAAACTGCGAAAGAGATGTGGGAAAAACTATAAGTTACTTATGAATGAACTTCTAAAGTAAAGGAAGCTCAGATCAGTTCACTTGTAAATGAATATGAGTTGTTCAAGATGGTCGTAGATGAAAATTTTAAATCCATGTTATCGAGATTCAATAAAATTTTCTGCTAACTCAAATTACTTGGAATGGTGTATTCAAATGCACTACAAATTAGAATATTCGTTAGAAGTCTCCCCAAGGCTTGGGTAACTAAAGATTCCATTCTTGAAGAAGGAGATCTGCAGAAAGTAACATACGATTAGCTTCGAGTAAACTTAATAGCCTATGAACAAGTACACCAAGAATGACAAAAAGAAAATTGTGGCATTTACTGTAGAGACAAGTGACGTTGCTGAGGAAGTCGACGAAGATCAAAGCGAAGGAATGACTATCAAAAATACAAGAGACAAACAAATTCATAGACAAAGAATATGGACACCTTAATAGGAATTCAATAACAAGGAATTCCAAAGAAATGGTGATCGCTGCTACTATTATGAAAAATCAAGACATATCAAGCAAAACTGTCCAGAACGTAGAAGAAGAATAAACTAATAACTCCCTTTCATGCTAGGATTGGAAATCCTGTAATTTACATATCCATACGATTGAGTCCTTGGGTTTCCAACATAGTGTAAAAAAGAAGTGCTTCGAATCATTGCTATTTGACTCGGACTTGTTCTAAAAAAGTTGAGGTATTTCGAATTGTTTGTTGCCACGGACAAAGTCAGGGAAAACCTCTGAAATTATTTCAATATTGAACCTTGGACATATAATAGTTCTGAATCGAATTTATTTAGAAAGCAATGGAGAAGTCTAGAGTTAAGGAGAAATATCCGAGGATAATTATGATGAAACCGCCAGCACATGTTTTATGACACTAAGTGAAACAAATGAGGTAAGATCTTTTAACTGTTCTAAATGTAATGACTTACAACACTCTTTGGATATAGTTACCGATGAACTACAGAAAGTAATTGATGCATATAATAAGATTGCTCAAGAAAAGATAGACTGGAAGATTCTTCTCGAAGCAAGTCAAATTGAATTCTACTTACTAGCAGAAGAACTGGAAAAAGTAAAAGTGCAGCTGAAAAATATCAGAAAATCTCCTAGTCATAGCTCTATCGAATATAATAAAAGTACTATCAAAGGGAGAAGATACTCTAAACAAAGTTCCAACAAATCCAACATATCTATATCTAATTCCTTTTATCATTCTGCTGAAACTGCTATAATTTTTTCTTGTTATACCTGTGGTGGCATTAGTCACACATCTTTCAAGTGTAGGAAACTTTCTTCTGGATAATGGATATGGCGACCAAAAGTTGTTGATCCTAACCCTCAAGGACCCAAGAATACTTGAGTACCAAGAATAAGTTAATCAACCTTTTTAGCAGGAGCATACCAGAAAAAACATACAAGAAACGAATGTGGGTGGATGCTCCAGACACATGTTTGGATTAGAGAGAAAATTTAAAACTATAAAAAACATTGCTTGAGGATTTGTATGATTTGGATATAACATAAAAGGAGAAACCATTGGAGTTTGAACTATCACCTTCAGCTCATCATGTGATCTAGTAGAATCTTGAGCAATCTTTCGATATGACATCGAAAGCTTGGACACGCAAAGAAAAAGATTATATTAGAAAAATGGAGTGGTAGAAAGGAAATTTTGTTCATTAAATAGATACAACAAAAAGAATGCTACTTGATCAAAGTCTTCTTGATCTTTTTATGCAGAAACAGTAAGTATTTCTTGTGAACAAGTGTCTTATCAGAACTATACTAAATAAGGATCTTTATGAACTCTGGAGAGGAACGAAACCTAATATCAACTATTTCCATCCTTTGGATGCAAATGCATCATCCATAATTATGGTAAAAATTATCTTGGAAAATTTGATCCAAGAAGTGATAAAGGTATTTTTCTAGGTTATTCACCTATTAGAAAGGTCTTTTGAGTCTTTACTAAAAGAACTTTAAATGTTGAAGAATATGTCCATGTTGTAATTGATGAAACTAATCTAAGAATGCAGGAAAGTGTAGAACATGAAGATGAAATTGATATATCCAAAGCAGCAGACGAGGTTCCAAAAGTGTTCACTGAAAATTTTACTAAAGAGCCAGCTATTGCAGAAGTAGAGTCGACTAATCCAATCGATAAAGGGAAAATTCCCAGGGAATGGAGACACAATGCCACCTATCCTGAAAAAATTCATTCTGGGAAAACCAGATTAAAAAATCCAGATGAGATCCTCTCTTATAAAACAAGCTTTCTTAGCTCTCATATCTCAAATGGAACCAAAACGAATTAATGACGCAATGAAATATAAGACTTGGACACAAGAACCAAATGGTTATTTTGCAACAAATTGAACAAAAATGGATTGTTTATTAGGAATAAAACTATTCTGATAAAGGAATTTTTGAAAATCAAAGTAAGTATGCAAAAGAATTGATAAAAAGTTTGGAATAAAAAAGTTTAAAGCCTTTGGAACTCCCACGAGTCCCTCTACTTGTCTAGAACTCTGATACAACATGACAAACAGTTGACGAAAAACTTTATCGAAGAATGATGGTGTCTCTATTATATTTCACTATAAGTCGACCAGACATCAGGTTTAGCATTGGCAAATGCGCATGATTTCAATCCGCTCAAAAGGAATCATATCTCACCGCTGTGAAACAAATTATTCAATATCTCATTAGGACCTCTGATATGGGGTTATGGTATCCTTTTTCTAATAGTTTTTATTTAATTGGATATTCAGATGTTGACTTTGCAGGTTATAAAAATGATAGGAAAACCACTAGTGGAAATTTCCAGCTTTTGGGAAAATCTCTTACTTCATGGCATAGTAAGAAACAAATCTCTGTGGCATTCTCAACTACTGAATCAGAGTATTTGGAGGTTGGAAGTTGTGGCACTTAAATACTTTGGATGATGCATCATCTCTTCATCTATGATTTATTCTTTGAGAAAGTACCTATTTTCGCGATAATACTAGTGCTATTAGTCTATATAAGTATATCATGCATCATTCTAGCGGTAAACCAATAGATATCAAAGCATCTTTTATTCGTGATCTTGTTGAAAATGGTGCTTTGGTCTTTGAATTTGTTGATTTTGAGAATTAGTTAATCAATATAATTACAAACCCATTACTTGAGGATAGATTATCCATGCACTTGTTAAGCACCCTGAAAGTTTTTTTGGGTGAATGCTAAACTTTGACTTGGACTTGTTTATTCTAACTGCTCGTTTTGGACAAGTTAGATACCTAATTCTGCCTTCTGGAGGACAAATTTGCTTTAAGTTTCTTTTACCTATTTCTGTTTATACTTGGTATTTGTTTTTCTTTATCATGCCAAAGGGAAAATTTGTAACCACAATCTTTAAGACAGGGGAACCAAGTTCAAACTTTGACACTTTCCTAAAGCCTTCAAGGTAAGGGGAGCCGCATATATAAGGGGAGCTAAACATTATGCCATATCTTAGGGAAGTATCATTGTCTCTCCATAATCCATGAAAAATTGAAAATTAATTGTCATTGTCAAAAAGAGGGAGATTGTTAGCTTCTTAAACTTATGTAAATTCTGATAAATGATACTTAATACACTACTTACAATTCTCGCAGGCATAGAGATCCAATAGGGAAAGGATCCAAGCAAAATTACACTAACATGGAAACAAATATATGATTAAATTAATAGAAAGTAAAACGTCAATCTAAGGAATTCAGAGACAATGAACAGATGGCCCAAATCCAACATACAACTCACCTTGGTTGACAAGATAAGATCAAGCTATCAATATAAGGCGGAGATGCATATTAAGTGAAAGATCCAAAATATGATGACCAGACAAGGAATGAAATTAAATCAACCAGGTTAAGCAAGATGGAGAAGCAAATCACGCTAGGGAATCACGATATGCTGATCAGACAAGAACAGGATACATAAACATTTACTACGCACATATTTGATACGGACATGGATCAGCAAATCGCTTCCATAAAGAAAAATATCAATTATCCTTGATGGAGATAAAAATCCATTGGCTTATTCCTTAACAAGAGTAGTACTCAAATACTATATGATCCTTGCCTACCTTAATTTTGAAGTATGCAATTCACTTGAACTTATATTGTAGTTTTCTTTTATCTTTCATAAAACTTTGTACACATTTGACTGAACAATTGAATATAAAAGAGAAAGAAAGATATGAGTGAAGGTTGTACAGGTCTAGGTTGTGTCAAAAGAATATCAGACGGGGATCTTAAATTGTAACATTTTGTAATACCCAAGTTCTCAACATGCCCTTAAGGAAACCCTTGTAACCCAAGGGAACTAGACTAGACACCACATCGGTTATCCGAACCAGTATAAAATACTTTGTGTTATTTACTCACTACATTTTATTATTACTGTTTATATGTTTCACTAATGTGCATTTGAGTCGAATGACTATAGTATGAAGTCGACTGAAGGAAATTTTAACTCACCCACTCTTGACTTGCATCATCAACCTAGAATTAGGTCAAGGTGCGTATGAAGGAGGGGTACCACTCGGACCAATCTCGGAGGCCTCCTGATAGGATTGCCTTATATTATCATGCATGATCGACTCCTCCTAACTATGTAGTTCTGCAATGCCCTTCGCACTCACCTATTCTTCCTCACAAAACTCCTCCTCATCCTCCAAAATGTTATCTTGATCAACCTCATCTGCCCCTCTCTCAATCTAAAGTGGAGACACATTTACTCTAGGCATTGTCAAAGGATCATATGTCAGCATCATAGATGGGGATGCCACACCCCAAGCATGGAGATGTTTGCAGATTTCAGTTGATCCACATCCCTCCCCAACCCTATAAAACAAGATTTCAAGTTTGTCATATCTGGTGATGCATCCTCTACTTTGTCAGACTCATTAACCCGAGCAATAAGAATATGTAGTTTTAATCTATAATAATCCAACAAAGCATGATGCTCAGCCAACTCATCCCTTACAAAGTCCATGTAAGCCTCAAGAGTTTGATTTACTATTGGTTTGGTGTCAGATGGAGGCGGCTTCATTCAGGTCGCATCATTTCAAAGATAATATGTCTCTATTCTCTAATTATAACTAGAGAATGGTGGGGTGTCCTTACATCAGTATCCTCTCTAAATGGAACCCCTGCCAACACTACAAGAACTTGACTTTAACGACCACTTTTTAACGAAGGAAGATAAATCCCATCGTTATAAGTACATTTTAGCGACCAAAAAATTCCGGTCGTTAGAATTAATTTGTAGTTATTAACGAAGAGGCATATCTGGTTCTTGAAAGTTTAAAATATAATTTATTCTTTAAAAAAATTTATAAATCGGTAATTTTCCCTGTTTAGATTATCATCTCTGTCACCCACTCACCCATGCAAAAGAAAAAATCATTGTGTATTGTTAGGGTGTCATTCTCCATACCCTATGAAGATAAATTCTACCAAATCAATGAATAAATATATTTGTAGTTATTATTAGTAATTATTGATTTGGTTATTTTTTTACTGTATAAATAATTTTCCTAATGATGTTATTTTTTATTTAATAATAGAAGTACAAGCTTCAAAATATATAGACGCTTACTCAATTTTATTTGTGGCTTCTTGTTTTTATTTGGTTAAAAGATCTTCAAAAGCAAGAGGAATATATTTGATTTCCCTCAAAAATGGTGAATGATTCTCCGAAAATTCCAAAGACATCGTCGAGGTTGGCAACCAATCCAGCAATGGGAATATGGGCAGCACAATGTTGAAAAAACTTGAAATAGAAGACAATTCCGGGATATGAAGAGTTTGAGGAAATCAGAAGTAGGTTTGTTGAAAAACCCTTTAACGGTAATAACAAACCAAATGGTTATTGTGATGAACCTAACGATATTGCCTATGATTCTTGTCAAACTTGAGTGATTAACGGTCCCAGTTTAACTAAAACTCCATCTGGATTTAAGAGAGAATAATACCCGAGGAAATATTACTCTAAATGGATGCTTATTATTTCACTCCTTCATGGAAGAAACTTCGATCCTTCACAGTAGTGGGTACTTTTATTTAACAAATACCAAGTTCAATGAATTAAATTATCAAAATTAATCTTCACTAGCCCCACAATTATAAAGGATACTATACCCTCTACCGCTCTTCTTGCCAACTCCGACATGAGGGTTTAAATAGTAACACTTAAAGGTCATATCAAATCCTTCACTAAAGGTGAATCTAGCAATTGATATATCTTTCGTACCTTCATGTTAGAGTTGGTAAGAAGACCGGTAGTGGGTATAGTATCATTCATGATTTTGGGGCTGGTAAACTGAATTTAAAACTTTGATTTCTCTAAACTCAAAATCTTGTTAAAGAAAACTACCCACTTTATAATGATAGAAGTTTCTAAGGAGTGAAATAACAAGAATCCATTTTAGAGTAATATTTCCTCTAGTAAAATCTTCTCTTAAACCAAAATAGGGTTTTAGGTTTATTGTTAATTACCCAAGTTTGAGAAGAATAATACTCAATATTGAATGTTTAACACAAGAACCATTAGGTTTGTTGTCTCAGTTAAATTGTTATTTGACAAACCTATTTATGATTTATTCAAACTCTTCATGTATAGAGATCGTCCTCTATTTCAAGAATTTCCCACATTGTGTTGTCCATACGTTCACTGATGGATTTCTTGCCAGACTCGACGATATCATTTGAATATTTGGAGAATCTTTTTCCATTTCATAGTATAATTATATTACTTCCTCTTTATTTTGAAGATTTCTTTTACCATATAAAATTTAATAAGCATCTATATTGTTTTTCTTTTGCATGGGTAAGTTATAAGTGGGTGACAACGATGATGAATATGAAGCAGGAAAGTTACTAGTTTTTTAATTAATGAATTAATTTGTTTTTTTGTAATGATCTAATCCCGTCGTAATAGAAAAACCAGTGTTGAAAAATTTTAGACCGGAAAACTTTTCGGTTGTAACTTGGAATTTTCCAACCTCGTCCAGATTTGGACAAAAATTGGAGTCAGTAAGGTATAGATAAATCTTGTGACAAAAGGGAGGTTTGATGGATAATTTTACCATATGAGTATATATCTAATATATTCAAGAAACCATATGTCTTTACAAATTTAAATTTGGGCGAGTACAACTCCTGAAATTGATGTTAGCCTGAACGGGTATTTTCAGAGTGCCGTGGGATGAAGGTGTGCTGCTAAATGGGGGCTTGGAAATTTTAATTTGCATTTATGTCTCCATTTAATCCTCTAGGGTGGTATTAGTCCCTCTAGGAAGTGGACGCTATAGAAGGATTGGGCCGCCACAACATGACAGTCGCGACTTAAGTAAAAAATAAACCCCGAAATGCAATTATTCTGCAACTTTCAATCTTGAGATCTAAGAATGAACCGTGGATATTTCTTAAGCGTTTTCCACCTCTCCTATCACAAACGGTAAGGTTTTTGCTACTAATTCAATTTATCGATCCATAAAACATAGTTTCTTGGATAATTATCGATGGGGGAGGGTTTTGATCTTAGAATTATGGTGGAAAAGTCCCTAAAACTTGGTATGGGTATCAAGGGTTTGTCAAAGGGTTTATGAATTCGATTATAATCTGAGTAATTAGGCTTCATTTATTAATCCTTGTGTTGTATTCATTGGTTGTAGACCCAGAACTAGAGGAAAGAATCTTAAAAGGGAAGAATCAAGTTTCTTGGGGGCTTAAAGCTTTGTTCAACGTAGGTGATGGTTGTTATTTCATGTTTTAGTTATATATATTAGTAATTGCCTCATTATATTGCATATTGGTATGCAAATGTGCATTATCGATCACACTAATCGCAAATGCATATGAAAGAATAACAATAGGCCATGTATTAATTATATTATTGTGAGAATGTACATTGTAATTGTGAGTGTGGTATGTTGAATGGAACAAGTGTCACTTTTCAACACACTAATTGTGATCGAATGTCACGTGCCGACATGAACATTGGAACGGGTGTCACGATTCGATACATTAGTTGTTTCAGTATGGGATTCGTGAAAGGACCAATGACTTTTCATATATGTGTAATATGGAAATGTGGAATTGCATGTTGATCCTAAAATGATATCAATATTGTATGTGTTCAATGTAGTGATTTTTGTGATGTTGTAATGACTTTCTCATATTGCACTTAGTGGCATAGCCATGTGCTCGTAATGTACATAGTGGTTTTGTACAGATACTACACTTGCTCTTTTTTTGGTAAGTACATGACATCTTCAGGAAGCTAGTGACATAAGTCATTTAGAAGATTAGTTATCGAATCTAATTCAAGGGTTAGCCAGTTCTTCTAGGCTGCAATGAGTTCTCTTTTTGGTTTAGACCATTTCCGTTAGACCTAGACTAGTTCTTTACATTTTGTTATTTAGTTTGGGTTATACCTACTTTCATAGAATTGTTGGTTCGAGTTTTGGTACATTGAATTTCAAGTTCTAGGGAGTATTTTCGCATTAGATTTAGTTCAATTGTTTTGTTATACTTTCGAGCTAATTGGAACTCCTTAATAATTATTTATTTATTTAATCATGCTTCCATATCTTGAATTCTTTAGTTCTTAGTTAAATTGCCCAGTTGGCCTGTAATAATGGTTTTCCCACAAGAGAGTTAGTGTAGGTGTCATTCGAGGGTTTGGGTTGTGAGAGTTTTAAAGATGGGGTAATATATCATTTTATGAACTGGGTGCATCCCCTTGTTAATACTAAACTAAAATTATTTTTGATGATAGGAAATTCTTTTGGTCATTGTAAATGTACTTATAACAACGGGATTTGTTTGCCTTAGTTAAAAATGGTCCTTAAAAGTCAAGTTCCGTGTACTAATACTTATAACGTTAAAAGAATAAATCATACATAACCTAAAGAGGCATTACTTATATGTGATATAACAAGGATAAAATAGACCATGCATAGATAAAAGGAGGGGAAGGGGGTTAATTATTGTTCAAAATTGAGGGGGGGGGGTTTGATATTTAAAGTAAATTTGGGGTGAAAATGAGTTTCAACCATTATTTTAATAATCAAGTTTTGTTACAATAATATTGTGGGTTAACTAGCATAGAATCACAAACCAAGAAAATAAAGAAGAAGCCGACACCTTACCCTGACCTCGATTCCACCCAAAAACTTGATCCTCAACCCGATTATGTCATAACCCAAACCCGGACCACTGACACAAACCATGATCCAAGATCCGATGTTTACTCAAGACCTAATTCAGACCTTAATCCCAAACAAAGATTAAAGATACATATCCAAACAAGGATCTGACCTTGATACTTATATATGATTGAGTCGGGTCAAGTTTGGATCTGCTTCGAGAATCATATATTAAGATCACATCAAGGGTCATAATTGAGAATCAAGTGTTGAGTCTAAGTCTCGAGTCTCAAAATCATGTTTTAGATGAGGCACTTAGGATCCAGCCAAGATTCTTGTTTAGGGTTTGAAGTTAGGTCCCTAGTAATGATCAAATTCATAATTCAGCTTTCTAATTGGGGAAGGTTGCATTTATCATAGAATTCATCACTTGACCAAAATTAGTGGGGGATATTTTTTCTAAAAAAAATCAACAAATTTGCCTAGATGAATTATTTTTCATGTATCAAGGAAGGGATAAAATTGTGAAAATCAAAAATAAATAAACTAAGAGACTAATTTAATAGCAGAAATTTTAGTACCTTAGTTAACTAATTACCTGAAATTTTACATTGTTCTTAAGTGTTTGATTGCCCACATTGCAATTCCTCCATAGTTTCCCGTTTCAAAAATAATATTTAAAAAATGACATCAAAATACATCATAAAAACATGGATACATATCAATAGGCATTTAGATAAGAAATAACATTATTACCCCATTTCACATGTATTCAAACATTTATGTCCATATATTACGATATCTTCAATTCCACTTTCAGAGAAGAATTTATGACAAAAAGTCCTCTCAGATCTTTGTTTTTTTAATCCAAATCTTACAAATAATAAAAAAAGGGAAGGAAAAAAGTTAAAAAGGATACAAAAATGAAAATAAAAAAAAAAAACTATATGGATTCACATAAGAGGCTGGGTATTTGATAATTCAGTCCAGTTTCAATTTTTTTCTTTTGTTTTCAGTTCTTCCAATAGTGTTAGTGAACATCTAACCGAATTATTTTTGTTCAGTTCTATTCATTCAGTTCAATTTTTGTTTGAACAAAAAAAAAATTACAATACATTAATAAAAAAAATGTAAGAAAAAAAAGAAGCATGTTGGACTAATACCATGGGCCACGGTTGAAATTGATAGTCTTGACTCGTTGCTGATCGACAATTCTGGTCGCAGCGTTGATTGTTGTCCTGGTCACGACAGATGTTGTTACCCTGGTCATAGCGTTCGCTGGTGGCGGTGATCATTGGGTTGCTGGTTTTACTTGATAAAATTGAAAGATGGAACCTAAAAAGTGTAGAGCAAAGCGAAAAAAAAAGATAGAAAAGTTGAAGCCCTAGTGCTAGTTGGCACTTTATAGTTGTTAATTTTCTAATAGTAAAAAAAATAAAACTTAAAAGGGATAAGTGTGGACCAACCGATTAAATTGATTCAACGGTGGAGTATAAAATGATAAAATATGTCAGGTTATAGGTTGTTTTGTTGGGTCATTAATTGAATCAATTTAATTAGGGGCTGTAATTGTTTTTGAACTTAGGGTTAAATTGACATAATTTCTATAGTTTTTTGAAAAAAAATATATAATTATATTTAGGATTTTTATTTAAATATAAGACTAAAAGAATACTACAATATAATATGAATAAAATGTTAAATTAATTGTAATAATGAATGTCATATAAAATACTTTATTTAAATGAGTTATATTCACGATCATAAATACATTTTATAGTTTTGTTTTAACTAAAAGGCAATTAAAATTTTCAAAAATAGGTATAATAATATGATATAGAGAATATTATTTTTTAAGTACCATATAAGTAGTAAAATTCCACTTAAAATTATGAGTAAATTAACTAAAGTAGGGAATTTTCTACCATTTATTTTTGTTGCAATATATATTCAATGTTATTTTATAAGGGGCTATTAGGTTAATGTATAAATTGCATTTTATTCATGCATAAATAGTTCCATTAATTTTATTATGTTTGCTAGAATTTTATTATTAGGTGGAAAAGTGAATATAACGTATACCATGTCTAGTTGGTAGGATTCCTAATTTTGTATCAAAGTTATTAATGTATTAATTTTATGTCGTGTTTGGTTATGTTTTTTGTAGTCGTGCATATATAATGCGTACCTAACTTATGAGGAAATATATAAATAAGTTATGCAGGGTAGAAGGTGAAATAATTTATGCAGGTATTAGTCTATACATATATTAAAATAATAAATTACGCATTCACCTCTATCATATATTTTTGTTGAAATCTTTACCTAACTATACTATTTTCCTAACTTTGTTTTTTTACTCTTTTTGTGAAAAAGAACAGATGTACTCCCGAACTATTGTAAATGGTATCTAAATACCTTTCATTATATTTTTAGAACTCTGATGTCCCTACCGTCTAATTATTGGAATGTTTAGAACCATTGGACAAATAGAGGGACACGTGTCACGATCTTAACAACCTATCCAAGTTTTATTAAATTTTTATTTCCAATTAATAAATTGATCCGAATAGTAAAGAACCCCACCCAAATAATTTTAGACCCGCACAGATTTTAAATTTAATTTTCCCTTTCTTCTCTAGTCCAAAAACCAGTTACACAAAGAACTACAACGACTCCATCTTCTCCGTCGAAGCTCCAGATACGAAATCATCTCTGATTGCTATCAAACCTAACCTCTCTCGCTACAGAAAAATCAGTGAGGTAGTGACCCTTCAACCATGAAACATGACCACCACTCACTCATCTCTCCCTCATAGTTGCCCCAACATCTCAAGCAAACCAAACTAGGGACCTTGGAACGGATTTATAGTGGCAAAACTCAATAACCTTTTTACATAGCTGAAACTTTGAAAAATTAATATTATAGGGATGAAGGCAAAGAAAAAAGATCTGTGAAAATCTAAAAAGAAGCAAGACATTCAAGAATCACATTACAATGAGAAATATAAATATCAGTCATAAATGAGACAACAAAAATATGGGAGGATAGGAACAAATATACCTCTAGCTCTCTCTATAGAGCTTCAACAATGGAGGTCAAGCAGATACTCCATAACCCATATCTAATTTGAGCCGTGGGAATATTACTACCTTCCAAAGGTACCACAAAATTATTTATTGATAAGCAAGAAAAGAAAACGACGGAAAGTTGCCTCTAATTGAAAATCACCGACAGTGCTTCTTGGATGAGTTCCAACTCTATTTTTGTTCTTTATTCTATTAAAAAAAGTTAGTTAATCTTACTAAATGTTGCGTTGATGGAAATATCTTTAACTGGAGTATGTAATATGAGAGTTAACTAAAGAACAAAAGAAAATCTGTAACGAACTCTGTGTTAGAAAGGAAGAAATCAGAGAAGATGGTCAATTGGGTTTTGGATATAATTTCGGTGCGGAAGAAATCAGAGAAGATTGTCTATTGGGGTTTTGTTATAATTTCGGTGCTGATCTAAAATTATTTAGGTTAATTTTTTAATTGGAAATAAAAATTAAATAAATTTTGAATATGTTTTTCAGATCATAACACATGTCACTCTGTTAGTCCAAAGGGTATACACACTCCAAAAATTAGACGGTAGTGGCATCAGAGTTCTAAATGTATAACGGAGGATGTTTAGATATCATTTATGATAATTTGGATGTATATTTGTCCCTTTTCTTTTTTTTTTAATCCACAAATAATTTTTTTCTTGTTTTTAATCGAAATCCAAATGTAATATTTTATTATTATTACAAATTAAATTGTATATATTTTGCTGGCACATAGGTTAATCATATAATAATGTTATATATTATTAAATATATTCCACTTATTTAATCAATATGTAGAATTATTTTGTTTAGGATGTGAAGTTATACATAATTATATATTCAGTATATTAAAAATTTATGAATTAAACAATATATACAACACATTAAAAAATATTTACATTATGCAAAATAGGATATTACAACTTTCATGCCCCGAGTTACCCCCGAGATGCGGACACAGAACCAAGGACCACAAGTGATCCCAAGCTAACTATGCTGGCATGATCATGATCATACTAAAGAATATAAACTTTTATGGAAAATAAATCATAATTTTAAACTGAAAAGATGGAGAAAACCCATATTCTATAACTCAGATAAATGAAAACCGATGAGTTTAATACAAGAAAATTAACTCACTACTAAGCTGAAACTAACTATGTATGAAATAAGCCTCTAAACTGGAATAGAATTATTGGGACAAGCCCTAGTAGCTAAATCTTGCAAAACTGAAACTAACTATGTCTAAAATGAGAACCTAAACCTACATCACGAGAAGATGTAGTGCACGTATGCGTCAGTACTTGAAAGGTATTGAGCATGTAGAATAGAATCAAGTTGAAATAAAACATAATTGAACAGGTATAAAGCAAGTATAATAATCTTAACATGATATAGATTATGAATGTTGAGATAACTGATTGCAATGACCAATTTATAACATGTTGAAACTAAATACTGAGTATACTGGAAAATTGTCAATGCAAAAGAGTCTGACTGAACTGTGGGAGATACTAATAAACGATAATAAAACCATACGACCTAAATGTAGAGTTCGATATATGCGCCCCATCGATAGGACTCAATATACCCTGCCAGAGGTATAAAGACATGCTGGCATGATCACTAAACTTATTTTCCATAGAGCGGACTTACAACCTACTTGGCTAGTAGTTTTGGGACTAATTGGGAACGTTGAACCCTAATCTAACTCTGTATTATGGTACTCCCATGGATTTATATAGTTAACTGATTATCTCTGAATTTTTTGTAAATACTAGATAGCTCAAAAATGAACATGCAAACTGAGAATGCAACAATTAATCTGCTAATTATGCATTTATGACTTAGGCATGTATATCTAAAGTAACTAAAATATCTGACCTAGCATGTGTAATTAATGAAATAAAGAAATACAAAGCTAGGGTTCTACAATTCATGCGATAAACTGAATAATAACTTTACAATTTGATTTGGAAGATATATTTTCATGAAGTTCTGTTGAAGTTCTAGAAAACCCTAGGTCTAATCACAATATAGGAAATCAAGAATCTGACTAAAAACTAGGTACCCAATGGGTGAAAGGAAACCACTAGTGAAATCCCACATACCTGGTGATGAAATTCATGGAGAAACACTTGGATTTTTGGGGATGGAACTGCTGGAGTATTCCTACGTTCTTGAACTGGGGTTTTTGACCTTTTTTTCTTTTATTGCTTCTAATTTTCTATGTTTTGACTAATGATTTGACTTAGGGTAAGTTTTAGTTATGTTTATAGGCTTATATTGACTAAAATTTGATGATTTAGGGTTAAAACAACGTATCTTAGGGTTTAAACGAATTGGAAAAAGACCAAAATACTCCTAGGTAAATTGCTATCAGACCAAACGACGACCTGGACAGACGGTCCATCGTTCCATCGACGGTCGGCCGTTTGGTCCGTAGGTTGGGCCTGTTCGCCAATGGGAATAACTTTCTCGGAGGTTGGAGTTTAGAAAGGTGGGTGGCTATGGAAAGCTAATTCAATTATCTATTTCTGGTTAGCTCATGGGACACTTAATTCATTTTGTGCTACAATTTATGACCATTTGAAGTTGACCCAATTGCGCTTTCCCCTTAACTGCCTTCTAATTCCAACCTACGGACCGTGGGTCCACTTATGGACCATGCTGGTCATCCGTGGCTCTTTTTATGGAGTGGGTGAATGGGGTCTTCATTGAATGTCATAGACTGCGGACCGTAGTCTAACCTATATACCTTATATCCGTCCATTGACCAAGACTTATCCTGTTTTCCTGTGCTGAGATTTTATGGAGTTTCTGACCCTATCGACGGATGTGCAGGACAGACCGTGGGTCAAGCTACGGTACGTTGATGCCACCGTTGGTTGCACCTGCATATTTTTCTTTAAAGTTGCTTTTTGGCCTATTTTGGATACGGGGTGTTATAATAACGTACTTTAAATACATTAATCGTATTTTATTTTTACAAGTTATAAACATAAAAAACAACAAAATGAAAAAATAATGATCCCAATTAATTATAGATTGAATATCTTTTTCCTACTTTTTATTAAAAAACTCAGAGATCTTATACTATTTATTTTATAATTTATTTTTAGTAATATACATTTTAATTTACAATAAATTCCATTTTTAAAAGTAAATAATTAATGTATTGTGATCTCTACATAACTAAAAGGAGTACATGCATAACTAATTAAATCCTGCATAACTAATACCTCCAAAGTTAAACTATGCATATCTAAACCTGCATAATTAAACCACGCATAACTATAACTGCATCACTAAACTCTACATAACTAAAACCTGCATAAATCTAATCAATAACCAAAAGACCCCTAAGTTTATATCAGGTTTGTTTAAAATGGTTGTTCAAGTATGTCGTACCGCCATGCTCGTTAAAGAAATAAATATCTCTCACTTAATGGAACACGCTCGACGAATATAAGAAGAGAAGATTAATTAAATATCTTTGATGGAACCAATGATGGTGCCTTTTCACATTTGAAGTCCGATGGACATATTCGTTGTAGATTCTAAAAAGATTCTCTAATAAAGTTTCCTCTAATGATCTGGTTCCAAAGTTCAATAATGATAGGATGTCTAACCCTAAGCCCCAATAAGGAAATGGTGGTGGATCTTCTTTGTCTACTTGTACTAGGTGTGGAAGGAATCATTATGGTAAATGCTTAGCCGGTATGGATGTCTATTTTTGTTGCGGTAAAAGCTTTCAAAAGACAAGCAAATGTCCATCACGTACTACTAAAGAGAGAGATGGTAGGCAAGCTCCACCTAGTGGTTTGGGTTCCTGTTCTCAAAAGAATAATAATTGTTTGCACTTCAAAATATATATAAGCAAGAGGGTTCTCTTGATGTAGTCAATAATATGTTGAAATTCTTTCATCTTGAATTTATGATTTACTTGATTCTAGTGGTACTTTGTGTTTTTTGACGCTATATATCACTATGAGATTTTATGCTTGTGTTGATATGTTGTTAGACCCTTTTTTTATATCTACTCTTATCAATGAATCCACTATTACTGAGAGAGTCTATAGAAATTGTCATGTATCTTTGTCCCATAGACTTACTTATGTTGACCTTTTAGATCTTGATATTTTCAATTTTGATATTATTATTGGTATAGATTTGGTCAATTATTGTTACTGTTATGTGATTGTCAAACTCGAGTGGTTAAGGTTCAATTTCCAAAGAACACCATCCTATAGTAGGAAGGGGAAATTTCTATGACTAAGAGTCATAATGGTTCTTGTCTTCAACCTAGAAAAATAATTTCTAAGGGTTGCATATATCATCTTGTACAGGATAGGAATACAGATGTTGAAAGCGCTATTCTTGAATGGGTCCCCATTGTAAATGACTTTGTGTGAGTGTTCCATGATGATCTAAACCATGTTCCTCCCAAAAGCGAAATAAATTTTGGTATTGAACTTCTCCTAAATACATTACCTATTTTTATTGCTCCTTACTATATGGTTCTAGCAAAATTTAAAGATTTAATGCAGCAACTAGAAGATTTGTAAGATAAAGGTTTCATCTAATCGAGAACCTCTCCATAGGGAGATCAACGTTTGTTTTTTTCACAATAAAGATGGTTCACTTCACATGTGTGTTGACTACCGACAATTGAACGAGGTTACCATCAAGAAAAAGTATCATCTTGCATGGGTAAATGATCTTTTGTATCAACTCCAATGAGAGAGAGTTACTTATAAAAGATCAACCCCTGATTGGGTTTTCACCAATTGAGGGTGAATGAAGATGAAATACCGAAGAAGACTTTTTTCACTTGGTATGCTCATTACGAAATTTAGATAATGTCATTTTGTTTGAATAATACTCCCACCGCATTCATGGACTTGATGAGTAGAGTGCTTAAAACAAATCATGATATGAGTGTAATTGTGTGTATTGAGACATCCTAATTTATATACAAAGTGAGGATAAGCATGTCGACCATTTGATAATTATGTTTCAAGTTCTCAAGGACCAAAATTATTTGCAAAGTTTAGTAAATGCGACTTTTATTGAGATACTTGGCCTTGCTATGTCATATTTTTTCAACTAAGGGTATTGAGGTAGATCCTAAGAAGACAAATGCGGTTAAATGTCAGCCCTGACTTCTATTCCCTATAGATATTAAAAGTTTTTGGGTTTGACTGGATATTACAGAAGTCTTTTGGAAGATTTTTCTTTGATTATCTCCATTGGATACATTGACCCAAAAAGATATTTAATTTATTATGGTTCGAATAATGTGAGAAGACTTTTTAAGAGTTGAAAGATAGACATACCTCCGCTACAATTTAGAATTCACCAGAAGGTTACGTCAAGTTTGTTATTTATTATGATGATTCAAGTATTGGATTAGGATGTATTCTTATGAAAAATTAGTAATTCATTACCTATGCTTCAAAGCAACTTAAGATTCACGAAAAGAACTTTCCTACTAATGATTTGGAACTACCAACAACTTCTTTTGCCTTAGAGATTTTGAGGCATTACTTATTGTGTGTCCACGCTGATGTCTTGACTGACCAAAAAAGTTTTCAATATGTGTTCGAGTAAAAAGATCTAAAATTCATCAATGTAGATGGCTAGAACCCTACAAGGACAATGATATAAGTGTCCTTTATTAAATAGACAAAGTTAATGTGGTGGTCGATGCCTTAAGTTGAATGTCCATGACTAGTGTTGTGCATGTTAGTTATGGTAAGAAACAATTTATTCATGATGGTCATAGACAACTCATAGGTACTCGGTATGTTGATTAAACTGAAGGTGGCGTTATTGTTCATAATGGTGCAGAATCATCTTCTGTGTTAGATGTGAAAGCTAAGCAATGTGTTAATTTGGTTTTGGTTGAGTTGAAGGAACCGATTCTCAAAAAATTAATTTAGGCATTTTACGAAGAGGAGATGGTGTGCTTCGATATCAAGGTATTTTATGTTTTCGCAATGTTGATGATTTGAGAAACAAAATGTTATCAGAAGCCCATAATTTTTAATATTTCCTTCACCCGGGACACAGAAAGATGTATCATGACTTGTGGGAGGTTTATTAATGGAATGACATTAAAAATGATGTAGTCGAATTTGTTGGTAAGTGAACTTATTATAAAAAATAGAAAGTTAAACATCACAAGTCAGGAGGTTTGTCCAAAGTTATTAGTATTCCTAGTTAGAAAAGAAAAGATTTGAATATGGACTTAATTGTTTGTTGACCCCACAGTCAGAGGCAACATGACTGGATTTGGGTTATTATAGATTGTATGACGGTGTCCGCTCATTTGATTCGTTTCAAGGTTAAATATTTGGTGGAGGATTATCATAAGTTGTAGCTAAGGGTATTGTTTAGGTTGCATGGAGTTGCCCTATCAATTATCTTTGATCGTAGTGTCCAATTTACTTCTCAATTATGGAAGTTTGTCCACAAAGGCCTTGGTACTCATGTCAAGATTAGTATAACCTTTCATCGTAAAGCTGATGGTTGCAGACTTGGGAAGATATGTTTAGAGATTATTTCATTGACTTCAAGAGTAATTGGGATGTTCATTTTCCTTTAATTGAGTTGGCACATAATAATAGCTATTTCAGTCGATGTTAGAATAAGAGGAATTCAATTTTATGTTGATAATTAGGCTTACTTGAAATTTTCAACTATGAACAGTGTAATGAGATTTGATGAGAGATGGATTCATAGTACCTAATATGTAGGCCAGTATAAAGATTTTGAGCCGTATTGGTTAAGTCGCTAATGAATATGATTTGGCTAATGATTTAGCATCAGTACATTAGGTTTCTATGTGTCCTTATTTAAGAAGTCTGTAAGAGATCTGACATCTATTGTATTATGCTTCAACAACTCCTTATTATGCTTCAACAACTCCAAATGAAGGGAATGTTTGGGGTTCTTGCAAATGAGGATTCACATCAGACCATTCACAAATTTGTTGATGTATGTTTAGAATTCCCTAATTAAGTTAGGGTTTACATAATTTATCATGGATTCTTTTGCATTATTGATAAATATGATTGTATTATGGTGTCCTATGAATTAATTTATTAAATACTATAGTTTTATGACAATTTACCCATAAACCCATGTAATCCCCATGTTTTCAATTTACGAATCATACTATGTGGGATTTTGATATTTAAGGAAGATTTTGGGAAATTAAGCATGCATTGAAAGATTTACATGAATTTATGATAAAATCCATATCTAACCCATGTTTTCTAAGTAATGATGATTGAAATAGGGTTTTGACCTCGACAGGTAAATTATGGACTTATGCATTTTCTTATGCAATCTATGTAAATATTTTAAAGGGTGATTTGCGAGTAAAGTCCAATGATGATGATGTGTGGTAAAAGAATATTCTCATTAACACATACTAGCATGATGTGAAAGGTTTTATCACATAGAATGGATTCTTAGGTCGAAAGGCTTTCTCACCTAATTTAATTAAAGATAAGGAGTTATCCCAATGATTTAGCTTGGATTGGTTGTCAAAGGATACTTGTCCATGAATAATGAAATCAAGTAAGAAATGAATATTCTTTTGGATTTATGCTTAACACTGAGGATATTGATAATGAGATGGAAGCTCCCCCATTAGTAGAGGTCGGGTTCCTAGAAGAAATCTAAGGAGATGGAAGATATCCGTTAATAGATTCGGGGTTCTAGTAGTAATCTCCTTATCCCTTAACTATGTGCCCCCACAAGTTGATTAGCTAGTGGGTCCACTTAATGTAGAAGTGTATGGTTCTACCTTGCCAAGTTGGACAACTTCTTTTGGTGGTGGAGACACCAGAAGATCATGTTATACCTGACATGGTCCTTGTGTCAGTTTAGGCTAATATCCCACATTAATAATGAACTAAGGTTACTTCAACAAGTATCACATATGAGTTCAAAGGTGTTAAAGCTGATATGAGCTTGCCTTGACCATGGTTTTATAACTTATTTTTTCTAACTCTCTTACATCATGTTTTATCTTTGTCAATTGCATGTCATGAAATTAAATATCCCTTAAAACATGATTTAAAAGTTATGCATGGCTATCATACTTGTAATATTATTTTGCAATAACCCGAACTCTTTCCAACATTTCCTCGAATGTAGGGTCTGACAGATAGGGTCATCAATTTCGTGGCTAGAGGTTGACTTGACATATTTTCCGAGCTTTAATAAGTCCTCATGCCTCGAGGAAGGAGTTATATTATTTCAGTTTCTTTCATTTATTTCTCTTTTTTATGATGTATGGGCTAGAACCAATCTCATTCTATTGTATTAGATAGCAGTGATGAGACAAGTGTTTTAGACTTCCGCTTTGCTATTATAAACTATTTTGGATTTGGATAATTGTTTTAATCTTGTTATTATATTTTGTATGTTATGAGATCTAAGTGGCTTGTATGGAGTCCTTCGGGGTTCTATACGCCATTTTATATCCAAGGGGTACCCCTGGGTCATGGCAATTATTGCAATCATATTCACCTCTTCTCAAGCTCTTTTTATCCTTTTTCATTTGAGAACTTGAACTTTGATTTGTCAGTCATTTTATTTTAAACCCCTTTTTATTTCATCGGACTCTTTTTTTCATTAAAATTTTCCAAAGAGTTTTAATCAAAATCTCTTTTTTTACCATAGTGTGGTAAAGGGTCGACATTCCACATCCACCCTTTTTCTGCTTATGCCATACCTAGATAGTTCCAAGATTCTAACTTTCATTCCATGGATACCTCTAGTAATCATTGCGCAAACCTACAACACCCACAAAAGGCATGACAGTAAATAAGAAAATGGGGACAAAACTCAACGTAAGAACAAGGAAAATCAATAAAGAATTAGAGGGAAATGTTGAAATGCTTGGGGAGAAAAATACAGGAGGTTAACACTGGAGAAATTTTCATCAAATAATTGAGGCAGCAACCAACATAGAAATTGTGTTCCAATGCCCCAAAAATATTACCTAATGCACCTTAAGCATAAGGAATGAATAAGAGGCGGAACCAGCTTTTCTATGCCTCAATCCACTAAGAGATGTGAAGGAACCAACCCATGTAGAGAAGGGCAAGATCTCACTAGAATAACAACCATTTCAACCAGAACTAATACAATTCATTAGCTTGAATGCAAGATGGGCAGAGTACCAAGTTCAACCATCCATGTGTGATATGGTTCAAACCCATAAACATGCTATGTGGTTTTTCTAGAAACAAAAAATGACTAACCATAAGCATCTTAGAAAGACTCTAAAATTTTATACTCATATCCAATCTGCGGCGAGTGGAGTCTTTGGTGGTATCATCATTACATTGAAGGAAGATATTGTTAAAATTGATAGCCTAACTATTCCTAGGGATCCATATGATGGTGAAGGTACTTCCTAACTTAAATTCATTACTTTTCTGTGCTTTTTATGTTGATTCAGATTTAAACGTGGAATGAATCTTTATGATGAATTTTGCCAAATTGTTGTGACTGACAAAACTGATTGGCTAATTAGAGAAGACTTCAAGAAAGTCCTACATGCCAAAGAAAAACTTGGTGGGCCAAGCATAAATAATTCTCGAATCGACCATTTGAGGAACTACCTTAATAATTGAGGTGTGCTGGACCTGAGATATAAAGGTTGTAACTACACTTGGACCAATAAATGTTTTATGAATAGAAATGGACTCATTTTTGAAATATTTGATAGGTGTGTGGACAATACCCACTACATAATCCAGTTTCCTAAGGCCCTAGTCTCCCACCTACCCAAAACAAAATGTCACCACTTCCCACTTATCGTTAATCTCCAAGCCAGTGCTACCAATTCTAATAACAAGCCCTTCATCATGTAATCCATGTGGTATGGGCATCAATCTTTCTAAATATTTGTTACAAAAATATTTGACAACACCAATACCTTTGACAAAGTTATTAGCCTCTTCAAGGATGAGGCAATTACATGGAACAAATCTACATGCAGCAATATCTTTCGGAGTATGAAGAGAATTCTTGAAAGACTCATAGTCATCCAAAACTCTTCTACATTTCACAATAGACCCTTCGTTCAAGACCTAGACAAAGGGGATACCAATATCGAGTTCTTTCACACCTCCACCATGAACGGTATGAGGAGGAACAAAATCACTTCCCTCAAAGAATACGCTTCCTGGGTATGAGGTCATTAGGGAAAACTAACTACTTCGTAAATAACTACACCACTAACCACTCTCATTCCAAGAATATTCCTCTGGGAGTAAGCTCAAAAAAGTTGCATTTTTGAAGGATACAAAGACCTCTTGGACCTCCCCATCACTAACACAAAAGTTTTCAATGCACTAAAATCTTTCAAGACCCTATAATCCCTAAGGCATATGGCCTCCACCCTCTTCTCTACAATAATATTGGGACCTAGTTTGGGAGAAATTCATCACCTTCTGTAAGGAAGTCTTCTATACTCAACTATTTCCCAAAATTTAACCAAACCCTTCGGTTCCTTATTCCTAAGATCCAAAATGCCACCATTCTCAAGGACTTTATGTAGATTGGGCTTTGTAGAATGATATATAAATTGGTGAAGAAAATCATTATGAATCACATAAAACTCCACCTCTAAAATATCAATAGTCCTAGTCAATCAGTTTTCTCTCACCCAGAAGAGACTCAAATCACGTCATTATATTCCATGATTACATCTAGCACTAAAAAAACATGAAAGGGAAAACATTAATCTTATCTGAATAATATATTTGGAAAAATCCTTCGACAAGCGGAAGTAGTCAGTCATAAGAAACACAATGTTATTCTTTATTTCCCCCCTCCCCCTAAAACACATTTCTCTCATCATGTATGGTGTCTGCTCTAACTCCATATTTGTCATTTTATATGGGAAACTAAATCTTTTGCGCGTACTAGGGGAATCTAGCAGGAGGATCCATATCCCTATACTTTTTCATTCTCTGCATGAAAAGGTTGTCTAGGAGTATTGACCAGTCTATGAATGGACTTACATCAAAAAAACCACCACTAGGACAAAGTCTCTATCATTACTCGTGGTTGCCCGTTAGAATTAACATGTTGTACTTGACTGCCAAGAGGTCTCATACAAGCCCTTGGCATAATCATAACATCAAAACATAGAATAGTCTAATCTTCTATAATACCCTAAAACGAACAAAGGTGAACTGGAGATTTGTAAATGTTTCATGATTTAATTTTGTTTTAAAATGACTTATAATTATTTACTTAGGAAGTGTATGAAGTTTGGTGACATTTGGAGATCAAACGTCAGAGAACGTCTATGACGTTCAAAAGATATGCCTTAGGAAGTGCTTGTGTGTTATGATGTGTATTAGTAAGTTTTACATGTTTGTTTTAATTAAAATTGACGTGGGATTTTCTAATACCTATATGAACATTTTTAGGGGTTCAAAGTTTGGGTAATACTCTACCTAAATCCCACAAGGGGTCCTAGAAGAGGACCCAACACTTGGCAACCAAGCTGCCAAAAACTAGGCAATCGACGCCCATCAACCTACTAGTTGTAGTCTCAGCAACGCCTCGTCATTTGGGGCATAGTACCACACTCATTGGGATCTTATAACCCAATGAAGAATACTTTTAATCCATCGAAGCCCTAGAAGGACAGGTCGTTGATCAAACGACGCCCATCAGCTTGGGGTCATCGATTGGCGCCTGTTAAAGTTGTCATGTTTTGCTGCCAAACTTGGGGTGTTTTTGTAAATTCACCCCAAGGATTTTATGAACCTAGGATTATTATTTGAGTTCTTTTAAATTCTATTAAATTGGTTTTAATTCCTAGACCTAGACAATACCCCTCATTTAAAATATTCAAACTCTGTCACTAAAGAAAGACACTCCCAAAACGCCATGGAAGCTTGGACTCAAG
This sequence comes from Solanum chilense, assembly GCA_032847665.1. Lineage (NCBI taxonomy): Eukaryota > Viridiplantae > Streptophyta > Magnoliopsida > Solanales > Solanaceae > Solanum > Solanum chilense. The sequence continues at coordinate 41,827,139 of CM064973.1, forward strand.
GAAGGGCTTAGAGGGCTGCTAGTGGACGTGATCTTCATCAAAATTAGTGGGTTTCCTTATCATTGATGTATGGTAGTCATCCTTTAACCCTCTTCCATTCAAGGATTCGTTTCTAAAATATTTCTAAACGGGTTTTCAAACTCTATCTTCTTCTATCTTTGATTCTAAGCATGGGTCATCACATAAAAATGTATTAATAATTCAAATGTATTATTTTTAGTGTTATATGGTGATTTCAACATCAAAACCCTAATAAAACCATGCTTATGCATATTTTCAACTTTTAGCTTAAGTAATGGGTTAAATGAACATGATTGTGTAATGCTTGAGCTTTGGTTTCTTCATGGTGATATTATGGTTTAGCTACTGGCCTAAGGGAAATTTTAGTATGAGTTTTTGGGTAAATTGTAAATAGGTGTTGAAAGATTGAATGAATGATAAGTTTGTCTCATTGTTTAACTCTTAGTATGAAATGCTTTTGAGTGGTATGGTCTACCTTTAGTGGCGGTGTTTACGTGAAATATATATTGTGAATAAGGCCATGAAGTCATATTATGTGAAGTATGATGATAATGATATTGTTCTTGTGATGTGATTTATGAAGCTTGTTATGTGAAGTATGCTAGAGCTAATGTCCTAAGGTACTATATGATTATGTGAATCATGTTTAAGGGTGTAATATGATGAATGAAGGTTTAAGAATGTTTAGAATTAAATGTTGATGAAAATGGTGATTAGGTGAAAGGAGTGCTCACATGTATACTCACACACTCATACTTGAATGAATGAATGAAGTTAGTGAATGTTGTAAGGGGAGTCTTGGGGTGAACACTCTTCGTGAGTTGAGATGAAGTGTTTAGTAGTAACCTCACTATCTTCCAAGAGCTTTCTAAGATAGGTAGGAGGATGGATGCCCTTCATAAATCAAGATGTGGTTTACACTAGTTATCCTTAACCTACAGTATGAAATATTGAGACTCAATGGGGAGTTATTCTTAGCACCGAGAGGATATGAAGAAGGGCGGTTGCCTTTATTATTTACGAAAGATATTTTATTATTATAAATGTCGTGAAAGTTTTAATTCCGCACTACTTTTCATGAGTTAGGTAACGAATGATAACAAATGGCTAGTGCAAGACCTCTAAAAGGTTAAGTACTCAATTGTCCGACCCAAGGGCTACCCTAAATGCTAGGGGGTACTTTCGGGTCATGACAAACTTAGTATTAGAGCATAATTTATGGGAAATAATTTAGGATTTAAAGTCTCACAAGCCACTTCTAGTAGAGTCTTGTTCATCGGTGTGAGTCGTGACACATCCATGAGTGAGAGGCTATAAGATGATAGAAGTTTCCATTTCTTCATTATTCTAATGTCATGCCTTAGAGTTGAGTTCTATAAGATTTCTTTCTCAACCTATTATATTTGTGTTTATAGTACATGAATATGAGGAGAGAAACTGCTAGAAGGGAGGAAGAACGTGTATCCAATGAGAGGATCCCTTCCCGTGTTGACCAATTCCCTATAGTTGTCCTAGAGAATGTGAATCACGCGGTTCCCCTTATGGAACCTCAAGGACCACAAGGACCTCAAATTCCCCCTATGCATCAAGATCCTCAAGTTCCCTTTCTTGAATGGGATATGACTAATGTTAGAGTCAAAGGCTACCCTTATGAATTTGACCCAACTCATGACAATTGAAGCTCAAGTCATCACTAACCATTTGGTTGCCCAAGTTAACCAAGGGGGTTGACTCAACCTAATGTGAGTACTCATGCTACTAGAATTCAGGATTTCATGAGGATGTACTCTCTTGCATTTCATGGCACTAAGGTGGATGAAAATCCACAAAGTTTCATATATGAGATATTCAAGGTAATGGATGCTATAGATGTGACCCCTAGGGAGAGAGCGGAGCTAGCCTCTTACCATCTCAAAGATATGGCTCAACTGTGGTTTGAGCAATAAAGGTATGAGAGACCCTTAAGGGATGGTCCGGTAGATTGGGAAGTTTTGAAAGAGGCTTTTCTAGATAGCTTCTTTCCCTTAGAGTGGAGGTAGAAGAATATGGTTGATTTCATGAATCTTCATCAAGAGGGAATGAGTGTGAAAGAGTACTCTCTCAAATTCACCCAAAGATTTAATTATGCCCCGGCCATGGTATCCAACCCTAGGGCTAGGATGGACAAATTTGTGATGGGAGTGTTTAGTTTGGTGGAAAGGAGTTTCGTACGGCAATGCTCCTTAATGAAATGGATATATCTAGCTAGAATCATGGTGTATGCACAAAAAATTGAGGAGTCCAAAATTAGGAAGATAATGCAAGAGGGGAAGAGGCCTAGGTTTGATGAATCTAGTCAACCAAAACCCAAGAAGAGGTTCTATCACCAAGAGTCTTCAATGGAAAAAAGGATAGAGTTTCCAACAAAAATTCCCAAGGAGGTGGCCATACTTGTGAGAGGCCTAGATGTGCTACTTGTGGAAGCAAAATTTAGGTAAGTCTTGCCGGAACGAATGGTTATTTTGCATGTGCTAGTAAGAATAACAAGATGAGGGAATGCCCTAAAATCAAGGAAAAAGGGAAAGATATCAATCAAGCTCCTCAAGGTGGTCTAGATCCTATTGCTCCAAAGAAGAACCCTCCCTATGGGATGGGGGCTAGGAGGGAGAACTAATCAGGAATTGATAGTCCCTGTAAGCCTTAACCCTTTATGGTTGTTGTTTTATGTGGTAAGATAATTTCTTATGGTTTTGTCTTTTTTATGATCATGCTTTCTTGATAAATTTCTTAAAGGAGAAATTGTTGAAGTTCATGCATGTTTCACTATGGGAGAGTTATGCTCACTGTAAATAATTTCAAAGTTTGAGAAAAATTGCATTTTCATGAAAAATGGTTTCAATGTGTTTAAAAATTATGTTTATGAGCATGTCTAATGTTTTAGAAGGTAGTTCCTCCATAAGTGAAGAATTAAATGTGTTTTTGAATTTGGAAATTTCTTTTTGAAAGTTGACTGTGTTGCTTAGCAAAATGCTTGTCCATGTGTAATTGGTGTTCCTTGTAAGTTTGGTGCATTGACTACTAATATTTGACCCTTTATTTAGTGTGTTATATGCTCTTAGTAAGTCCTTAATGTTCTTAAAGAGTTTAGTGTCATTCGAGGATGAATGTTGTTCCAAGTGGGGGAGAATGTAATACCCTAAAACGAACTAAGGTGAACTAGAGCTTTGTAGATGTTTCATGAAATAATTTTGTTTTAAAATGATTTATAATGGTTTCCTTATGCAGTGTACGAATTTTGGTGATGATTGGAGGTCATACGGCCAAGAAGGTCCATGACGTTCGGAAGATATGCTTTAGGAAGTGCTTGTGTGTTCCCATGTGTTTTAGCGAGTTTTACGTGATAGTTTAATTAAAATTGATGAGGGATGTTTTAAAACTTATATGAACATGTTTAGGGGTTCAAAGTCCGGGTAAGACTCCACTTAGGACCCATAAGGGGTCCTAGAAAAGGACCCAAGACTTGGCAACCAAGCTGCCAAAAACATGGCAATCGACGCCCATCAGCCTACTGGCATAGTCTCAACAACGCCCGTCGTTTGGGGGGCGCAGTATCACACTTATTGGGATATTATCCCCCAGTGAAGCAGCCTCTGAAACCATCAACGCCCCAGCAGGAAGGGCCATCGATCAAACGACGCCTAGTAGGTGGGGGTCTTTGATTGGCACCTGTTAAAGCTATCACGTTTTGCTGCCAAACTTGGGGTGTTTTTCTAAATTCGCTCCAAGTATTATATGAACATAGGATTATTAGCTTAGAGTTTTTAAAGTATATTCAACTGGTTTTAAGTCTTCGATCTACATAACACCCCTAATTTCAAATATTCAAACTTTCTCTCTAAAGAAAGACACTCCCAAAACCTCATAAAAGCTTGGACTCAAGGAAGGGCTTGGAGGGATGGTGGTGGACTTTTTATTCATCAAAATTATTCGGTTTCCTTCTCATGGAGGTATGGTAGTCATCCTTGAACCCTCTTTGATTCAAGGAGTCATTTCTAAAAGATTTCAAAAAGGGTTTTCAATCATGTTTGACTCTAATCATGGATCTTCATATAAAAATGTTTAAATGATTCAAATGTATTGTGTTTAGTGTTACTTGGTGATTTTAACATCAAATTCCTAATGAGCCCATGCTTATGCATATTTTCAACTTCTAGCTTAAGTAATGGGTTAAATGAACATGATTGTATAATGTTTGAGCTTTGGTTTCTTCATGGTGATATTATGGTTTAGCGACTGACCTAAGGGATAATTGTTGGGTAAATTGTGAATAGGTGTTCAAATCTTGGATGAATGGTAAGTTTCTCTCATTGTTTAGCTCTTATTATAAAATGCTATTGAGTGGTATGATCAATCTTTGGTGGCGGTGTTTATTTGAAATAAATGAATGTAAATCTACTTGTGTATTGTGAATAAGGCAATGAAGGCATATTATTTGAAGTATGATAATAATATTGTTCTTGTTATTGTGATTTATGAAGCTTGTTGTGTGAAGTATGCTAGAGATAATGTCCTAAGGAATATATGATTATGTGAAACATCATAAGAGTGTTATATGATGAATGAAGGTTTAAACATGTTTATAATTCAATGTTGATGAAATTGTGATTAGGTCAAAGGTGTGCTCACATGTACACACACACACTCACACTTGAATGAATAAATGAAGTTAGTAAATGTTGTAAGAGGAGTCTTGGGGTGAACACTCTTTGTATGTTGAGATGAAGTGTTCCGTCGCAACCTCACTATCTTCCAAGAGCTTTCTAAGATAGATAGGAGGATTGATTCCCTTCGTGAGTTGAGATGTGGTGTCCACTAGTTATCCTTAACATTTATTATAAGATGTTGAGACTCCGTGGGGAGTTATGTTTCGCAGGAGAGGATATGAGAAAGGGGTGGTTGCACTTTGTGAGTTGAGATGTTGTATTTCAATGTACCTCTTGAGATGAGTACTCTTCGTTAGTAGAGGATGAGTTACTTAGTTGAAATCTCCTTATCCCTTAACTATGCTCTTGCATAAGTGTAGCTATTGGGAAATCCATGTAAAAGTTAAAAGAATTACCCACCCTAGGCAAGTGGGGATCCCTCATCCAATAAGGACTAATATCAGGATTCCATGTTTAGCTCTCATGGTCTATGTTGGTTAAGCTAGCCCCCACAATAGAATGAATGAACTAAGTCTCATAAAAGAATGTACTACTTATGGTAAGTTGTGGTATGGGACGCTATTAATCAATTGCACTAAGTCGACATTTCGAACGGGAGTTTTGGTGTGTATTTTATGAAGTGTATGAATGCAATATCATGTGTTGTAAATAAAGTTAGATAAATTAAGGTATAATATTAACGAAGCATGTTAAAGTTAAGTTTTATATAATTAAATTATGAATGACTAATGTAGTGTTCTTGATCCAAGGGAATCCTCAAGGAGCACTAAGCGGGAGTAGTAGTAGAGGATACTACTCTCACGTTGCACTTAGTGTAACTTACAAGTCCCATTGGAGTATGTCACTTACATGAAGTCCTTAATGTATGAATGTTCTTCTAATGTCTAGTCTAAAGTATGGACTTGTTTTCCCGTGTGAGGTAAGCCTATGGTTTGTATTCTTAAGGATCACTTAGGTGTGTATTGAAGGGGGTGTATGGGTGGTTCCTTAATGTCTTACCTTAGTGATTCTTAGGATAACTTGGTTAGGAAATTTCAAAGGAAATGAGTTCATTGTGTTTGGTATGAATTACTCACTGTAATGTCACTGTGTTCACTGTAATGTACTTGAGTTTACTGCAAAGTTATATTTTGGTTATAAAATTAAGAGGGTTCTAATTTTTTGTGATAAATGATGATTATTATACTATTTTAACTCTATAATAATGAAGGTTTTACTTATTTGGCATGCTTATTTTACTAAAACGTCCATTTTTTCATGTTTTTGTTTATGCCAATCTTAATACATTATTTTGTACTAACCCCATACTTTTATATATGTTATAAGTATAGGTTGGAGGCAAGAAGAAGTCTAGAAGGCAAAGCTTGGGAATCGACTCTTTCAATACAAAGTATATCCTCATATATTTCAGGGCATAATCCTATTTCTTTTGTTTCTATTATTGACTTGTTAAGTATTTTCATTGATGTAAAGGGACATGTCCCTGAGATATTTAAGTTGTGTCGTTAAGATTGTTTGTCAAGACGATATCACTCTTTAGTATTTATGAAAGATATTGTATTATTATTATAAATTTCATTAAAAAATTTGAAATCTGCACTACTTTTCATGCCTTATGTAATGAATGATAGCAAATGGCTAGTACAAGACCTCCAAAAGTCAAGTACACAATTGTCCAACCCAAGGGTTGCTCTAAATGCTAGAGGGTACTTTTCGGTCATGACATTTTCACCTCCATATACTTCGAAACATTTTGGTGGTTCTGCACCATATTAACTTGAACTTGTTGTCCTAGTGATCCTAGTGACATGATGCTAAAGAGTGTAGTCATCATATTTAGCATTTCAACAATTTTTTAAGGCTGCAATTGCATCCACTTCTAACACTCCAACATTCTTTAGTATGACCGGTTAAGATCCTCCTTCATTCCACTTAGGATTATATTGTAAAATTATATTAACTAATGTAAATAACTCAATAAATATCGTCAGCTGAATCAAGTAAAATTTTTGTGTTTGGTTCCATTTATTCAATAAAGGTATGGATCAAAACTACGTTATCTTGACGATGATGTGAAAAACTTAGAAACAAGGACATAAACCGTCACATCCGGGGATCACCCCCTAGATGCAACCGGCATCGTCGTTCTCGTAGAGGACTAAGACTAGCCTCTTAGCTTACATCATTACATTCATAGGTTAAACATGCAAAAAATTTAAAGCTTTTCTATATCTATCTTGAGGTTTATATAGACCTCTCACATACGCATAATATATATTCATATTGAGTATACATAGGCCCTTCATATAAGAAGATTATATAGTCTTCTACTTTTATTTCACATAGATATATATAATACTTAACATAGTCTTAAAAGGATGTCTCATCTCATAACTATCTAAACCAAGAGTATATCAATGGGCAGATCTTATACATCACTGTAATAAAGCCACATATAGGATACAATCTTTAGTAGTCAAATGAAAAGGAAAGAACTAGAAGTCTTATTACTAGGACAACACCAAATCTTGAATAGTTTCATTGCCCTCGGAAAGTGAAAACCTACTCAAATTGGATGAGTGAGAATTCCAAGTCTTCCATCAAAGTCGTCTCAAAAGCACTTTAACGACCGGAACCTAAAATGTTGGGGAAAAGGGAGAATAAGGGGTTAGCACATCACATGTACCAAGTATGAGACCATATGCACACACATCATAAAATCATGCTAAAAAGGAACATTTCATTGACTCTAACAATGTGATAGGACACCCTTTTGAGATCATTTTACAAGCCTTAAGACAATAGATGATACGACCTCTAGGAATAGAATTTCCCCCTTCCACGCTAAAACGGTTTCATTTGGAAAATTGAACTTGACAATTCTAGTCATACAATCAATGGAAGCAAAACAACCATGCAACCAATCCATCCCCAAAATGACATCAAAAAATCTACCATATCAAGTTATACTAATTCAACATAAGTAACTCTATTGGGAAACATTATAGGACAATTTCTATACATCATCTTTGCAACCACCGACTCACCTACCAGGGTAGTTACCATGAAAGGTTCATTTAGAATATCAGGAAAAATATCAAACTTTCTATCTATCAAAAGAGTAACAAAAGATAATGCACTATCCGGATCAAGTAAAGCATAAACATTAATTAGAGGACTTGTAACATAGCGGACACCACATTGGGAGAACTCTCTTGTTCACCCCTTGAGTGAAGTGACTAAAAGCGATTCTTCTTTGGAGGATCCATATTAGAACCACTATCTTTCCCCTTCATATTTGGACAATCCCTAACCTTGTGGCCACTCTTTCCACACCTAGAGCAATATCACCATAACGTTTCTTGCTACACATTCCACAAGTTGACTTCTTGTTTGGTGAGCTAGTACCTCTTCCCTTTTGAGACTTAGGGTTAGAAACCCTATCATCACGAGCCTTGGTAAATTTGGTAGGAACTTGGTTAGAAGACCTATGTTTAAAACTAGGATTGTCTTGAATGTTAAGCCTACCTTTTGAAGAACCACCATCAAAAGATCTTTCCCTCTTGGCATCTCTACTCTTTCTCTTAACCATAGTCTCTTCCACTTGTTAAACATGAACCATGAGAGAAGAAATGTTCATATTACCATGTAGCATGGACGAAAGACATTCTTCTTTCAAGTCATCCAACACCCCCGTCACAAAGCTGCTCATTTAATCGCTTGGGTCAGAAACCAAAGAAGGAGCATACTTTGACAATTTAGTAAATATAAAAGGGTAGTCAAGTACACTCATACATCCTTGACGAAGATTGATTAATTCCTCCACTTTGGCTTCACTTTTATCCCTAGGAAAGAAACTATCAAGAAAAGCCTTCTTGAAAAACTCCCAAGTCACCGGTCCACCTCTTAAAAGCCTATTGTCTCTCCATTGGACGTGCCAAGTTTGGGCCACATCTTTGAGTTGGTAAGTGGATAATCGACCTTCTCACTAGAAGTCAACCTAAAATTATAGAGGATCTTGTAGGTTTCATCAATGAACTCTTGGGGGTCTTCCTCAACTTTGGACCCATAGAAAGTAAGGGCATTCAACCTAATGAAATCCCTAAAATGAGAGGCCATGGTGCCAACATGTTGGTTTCCTTGGGGTACAACCTCCCGATTAGCTTGGGTCGTCATGGCTTGTGCTTGAGTAGTGACGCCTTGCGCTTGAGTAGCAATGGCTTGGTCCATTTGGAGAAAGGTATCCCTTATGTCCCCATCCGTCAAAAGAGGAGGATCGACCGGAGCCTAGTCATCATTAGCAAGTTCTTCAAGAGGAGGGACTTGATTACCTCAAGGAGGACCTCCCGCATTGGCAATCTCTTCATCAAGTCTTCAAGAGGATGTTCTTTGAGTATCATTGTCTATAATCACAATAATAGGATTAGATGCTAAAGGCACATAAAGTCAAGACTCTAGAGGCACGATATTAGATTTCCAAGAAAAGGAGTATTTCCTAAGCATCATATAGTTTCCTATTCATAAGTATGGCGCTCTTCACAATTATGAATAAGAATCTACAAAGACGTAGTTAAGTGGGAATTCGACTCTAAACATATTCAACCGCATGCTCTGATACCAAGTTTGTCACATCCAGGAAGCACCCCCTATATGTAACCGGCATCGTCGTCTTTAAAGAGGACTAAGACTAGCCTCTTAGATTACATCATTACATTCATAGGTTAAAAAATCAAAAAATTTAAAACTTTTCTATATCTATCTTGAGGTGTACATAGACCTAAATATATTCATATTGAGAAGTGAGGACCTACCCAACTTGGATGAGTGAGAATTCCAAGTCTTCCTTCAAAGTCATCTCAAAAGCCCTTCAACTACCGGAACCTAAAATGTTGGGGAAAAGGGAGAAAATTGGGTTAGCACATCACATATACCAAGTATGAGACCATATGCACACACATCATGAATCATGCCAAAAAGGGACATTTCATTAAAGTGTGTTATTTCACTTTGAAAAGCCTTATGCACATGCAAGAACCAATACAAGTCAATCTTACATATCCATTAAGTCAATACCATATACATCACAAAACAACCCTACTAAACCTAGTCAAGTCAAACATGCATATCATCATACTTGAGTACATAAATAATACAACTCTATCATCAAGCTATAACATCATCAAGCATATATAAGAATTCATAATATCATAACCAAAGTAAGACAATCACCCATGAACCCCCATTAAGTGAACTAGTGCAATGACTAAGCAAAGTCTCATAACCTTACTAGGTCAAGTAAACCCAACAAGAACCATAGCCGATGTCCAACTTCACAAAGCATATCATTAAGAATACATATCATCATACTTTAGTAATGGAGACCAAACACATATTCATATGTGAATTCTATCATCATATACATATCATGTACAATTATAAGCATCTACACATATAATAACACCCTTCTAAGACTTCCCTCAAGGCTAATTAGTGAAATGTTTAGGCAGAGTCTCATACCCCTACCTAGACTAAGTTAAACCCCTTAGGTCTTCCTAGTTAGAGTTCATTCCATTACTTCATTTTACCTTTTAGGAACATCTAGCCTAAACCAACATAGACCACATGAGCTAATGTGGAATCCGGTGTCATGGAACGCTACAAGGAAGGCGGACTACTTGCCAAGGAAATATCAAAACATGAACATAGCAACTACCTGGATATACTAGCTAGTATTCTTATAGGGCAACATGGTTCATAAACTAGGTGATATAGTTGGGACAATCTTTATGCTACATGCATTATAGTATCCAATCTCATTATTACAATAATGATCCTACCTTCCCTATGTGGGAAGGGACACTCCTCCTTTTAGTCCACTCGGTGCTAAGATAGAGTCCTTTTTGAAACGTCTTTAATATCTTTATTAATCATAATTGATAAATGTAGGTCATAGGGTTTATCCCTTATATAATCATCATCAAATCTCAATAAGAATTGCATGAATATTATCCTTTCATTATAGTTTATACTAGTGAGGTTAGCACATTTAGATATCATATCATGATAGGGCACTTTGGTATGTTATCGCCATCCTTATAATATTTACATATTAGCCTACAACTCACAATCAATAGTTCAAGACATTTTAATTCAACACCATACCAACCCTATCAATCTTAATATACGGTATACTTCAATACAAAATATCCTCAAAATCACAAGTAATCATAATTGAAGTAAGGAATAGAGATCACAAGACTTACTCAATCTCTTTCACAATGTCATCATCAAGGTCAGACCATCGATCACTCAATTCAAACCAAACATGGGTGTAATACCATCACCCAATATTAACCAATTTAATAACAAAGCCAATTGAATCATTATAAAACAATTCATCACTAGTTCATAGCCTAGAACTAGAGACTTAGATCAAGTTCATAATATACTTCACAACCTAGGTCAGTTACTCAAGAACTAGCATCATTAGATTACAATATATCACAATATACTCATACTTAGAGTAATAACAACATGGGATAGTAATTCACACACTAACCAAACCAATTGAGTCAATATTATATAATTCATTTCAAGATCACAACCTACTGTTAAGGGGAATAGGTCATCTACTACAATTGAGACCAATACATCAAGAAGTAACATAATTGAGTTATAATACATGTTTATCTACTAATAATATCCAAAAGTAATCATAAACAAAGCAATTCACAATATCAATTTCGTATTGCAAGAAAAACCACTTGAATTTCATACTTTTGAAATCAATTTGATGGAACCCTTTGAAGAAAGAAGTCCCAAAGGTGAAAGAAATCTCATACCTTATTGATTGATGGAGTTTGAAGGAGAAACTTTGGTTTTTAGCATCCCTAAAACCCCTTGACCTTGACTTATATGGTGTTCTTCTTCTTGGGAGAGAGAAAGAAGACAGAAGGAGGAGCTATTTGGGTTTGGGAAATTATGAGGGTTAGGTTAGTCTAATTTGGTTAGGGTCTTTATATAGGTCATTAACCAACTTAATTAGACCTCCATTAACCCCTAAATAATTAACTAACCACCAAATTAATTAATTTAACTAAACTAAAAAGGTGCAACAAAACAATGGACTCACAGACGAGACCTCGATAGACCGTCCGTCTGTCAAACGACGGCCAAGGGACCAACCATCTTGTTGGTCCATCATTTCGGTCAGAGAATATCCAAAACAAGCCCTTTTTAAAATTTGGCTAAGTGTCCATCGATGATGGACATCGATGCCCCGTCGACTGGACCACGAAACGTCGATGGCCTTCATTGGTGACACTGTCTCTTGACAGCTTTTTGCCACTTTTGCAAAGGTCCTCCTAAAGGGCCCTTGGTTGGTCCTTTGGGGAGTCGTACCTGGACATTTCGACTATTAACTAACTCTAATACGTGTTAGACACTCCTCCACAAAAGTTCATCATTTTTAAACTCCTAAAACTTTGTCAAATAGGCTAAGGCACACTAGAACCTCATTGAACTAGTTTCTGGACGTCATAGACGTTCTTTGACTTTTTGATTCCTAAACTTCCTAAATGACTTATATACACTATTTTGGACCTTAAAACAGTGATACAACCTTTAAAAACTCATGTTAGGCTCTAGAACATGTCTTAGATTTTCGGAGTATTACATTATCCCCCCCCCCCTTAAGGAACATTTTTCCCCGAATGAAACTAAAATTCTTAAAAAGTAAGAAATAGACTCAAGACTAGAAGCCCAACCAACAACAACATATCAAAACATGATTCATAATCAAAGTTCACATAACCTCATAACCTTTGTCATAATGTAACTCAAAACATTATTTTCAACTCATAAGAGTTCAATATTCACTCATGCTTATTCATTATGCCAAAACCTCCTTTACCACATATCAACGTTCTCAATACAAATCATGAGATCATAATATACCCAAATGCACAACATAAACTCAAAACAAGTAAAAATCAAAATTTTCAAGTCTAAAGGCATAAGTTCATTGTAATTCACTATAACATGAACATTTTTGTAGAACATCACCAAAAATCATAACAACTTCAAATTTAGTCATTATTTTGATTATTAGTAGGAATAACTAACCTTAGTTATCAAATAGATGAGGGTAACAGGACTTCATGTCGGCCTCGCCCTCCCATGTTGCACCCTGAACTAGGTAATTCTTCCATAACACCTTTACAGAAGCCACCTCTTTGTTTCTTAACTTCTTTACTTGTCTATCAAGAATTTGAACTGAAACCTCCTCATAAGAGAATTTCTCTTGCACACCTAGACCTTCAATAGGAAGAATGCACTAAGGATCACAAATACACTTCTTAAGCATGGAAACATGGAACGCGGGATGAACCGAAGCCAATTCACTAGGTAACCTCAAATCATATGCAACCTTACCAATGTTTTGCATGATTTCATAGGGACCCACATAACGAGGACTCAACTTCCCTTTCTTGCCAAATCTCACCACCCCTTTCATTGGTAAAAATTTTAGATACACTTTATCACCTTTTTCAACTCTAATTCTCTTCTCCTATGGTTGGCATAAGAATTTTGCCAGCTATAGACTGTTTTCAAGCGATTCCTTAGAATATGAACCTTCTCCAAAGTCTTATAAATGAATTCGGGACCCAAAAGTGAAGACTCACCCACTTTAAATCATCCAATAGGAGATCTATACCTCCTACCATACAAGGATTCATAAGAGCCATAGATATAGAGGAATGGTATCTATTATTGTAAGAACACTCAACCAAAGGAAAATGTTTATCCCAATTTCCCTTGAAATCAATGATACAAGCTCTAATCATATCATCAAGGGTTTGAATAGTACGCTCTTCTTGACCATCCATTTGGTGATGAAAAGTGGTGCTTAGCTTCACCTTGGTACCCAACTCTTTTTGGAATGACCTTCAAAACCTAGATGTGAATTGTTCACCCATATCCGATGTGATGGATAACGGAATACCATGGCGACACACAATCTCATCTATGAATATCCTTGCATAATCCTCCGCGGAGTAAGTAGACTTGATGGGAATAAAATGAGCGGATTTGGTCAACCTATTCACAAACACTCATATGGAGTCATATTGCTTTTGTGTCCGAGGCAAACCTACCACAAAATCCATATGAATTTCTTCCCACTTACAAATAGGAAATTGGATTTATTAAAGCAAACCACTCGGATTTTGATTTTCGGCGTTTAATAGTAGGCAATTTGGACAACTAGCAAAAATTCCGCTATGTTCTTCTTCAAGCCATCCCACCAAAACACCTCTCTAAGGTCATGGTACATCTTGGTGGAATCCGGATGAATGAAGTACCGGGATCCATGAGCTTCCTCAAGGATCCGGTTCCTCAAGCCATCTAAATTGGAACGCACAACCTTCCTTGATACCTCAAGACACCATCCCCCCTAAGGAGAATGACTCATTAAGCGTACCAAGAACCGACTCCTTCAAATCCATCAATGGTCTATCAAGGTGTTGTTTAGAATTCACCTCAATTCCCAAATATGATTCGGAGTTACGATAGACCGTGAAACCACCATTTGGAGAATATTCCAATCTAACACCCAAACGAGCCAACCTATGAACATCTTTCACTAGATATTTCTTGGCTTTCTCTACATGAGACACACTACCCATGGTCTTGCCGAGGTGGTAGAGAACACACACATCGTAATCTTTCAACAATTCTAACCACCTTGTTTGTTGGAGATTCAACTCCTTTTGAATAAATATATATTAAAGACTCTTATGGTCCGTATACACATCACACCATACAGGTAATGACTCCATATTTTCAAGGCAAATACCATGGCCACTAACTCAAGATCATGAGTTGGATAGTTCTTCTCATGTACCTTATGTTTTCTAGAAGCATGAGCTATTATTACTTTCCTATGTTGCATAAGAATACACCCCAAGCCCACTCGGGATGCATCACAATATACAACGAAGCCCTTGCTACCCTACGGTAAGGTCAACACAGGAACGGAAGTAATCCTATCCTTTAATATTTTAAAACTTCTCTCACATGCCTCTGGCCACTCAAATTTCATACTTTTTTGAGTCAAAGTAGTCAAGGGAGATGCAATGGATGCAAAACTGTCTACAAACCTCTTATAATAACCCACTAAACCCAAGAAACTCCTAATGTCGGTTGGAGTCAATTGCCTAGGCAAATATTTCACCACCTCAGTTTTCCTTGGATCAACCTCAACCCCCTCACTAGAGATGATATGACCAAGAAACACCACCTACCTCAACCAAAACTCACATTTTTTATACTTGGTAAATAATTGGTTCTTCTTAAGCACTTGTAATACCACCATTAAATGGTCCATGTGCTCACCCTCATTTTTCAATTATACCAAGATGTCATCAATGAAGACAATGACAAATGAATTTAGGTAACTTCAAAACACCTTATTCATGAGATCCATAAATGTCGTCGGGGCATTAGTGAGACAAAAAGACATTACTAAGAACTCATAGTAACCATATCTAGTCCAAAATACCATCTTTGGTATATCCTCACCTCTCACCGTAAGTTGGTGATACCCCAATTTAAAGTCAATCTTAGAAAAGTAGATTTCCCATTGGAGTTGATCAAATAAGTCTTCAATCCGAGGAGAGGATACTTGTTCTTAATAGTGACTTTATTGAGTTAACGATAGTCGATACACATTCTAAGGGACTCATCATTTTTCTTCACAAACAAAACTTGATAACTCCATGGAGAAGTACTAAGTCTTATGAAGCCTTTGTCTAGTAAATATTTGAGTTGAACCTTTAACTATTCCAATTCGTCCAGAGTCATCCGATACGAAGGAATTAAAATATGGTTGGTATCCGGTATCAAGTCATACAAAAATCAATTTCCCGTTCCAGAGGGATTCCAGGAAGATCATTACGAAAGACCTCCGGAAATTCCCTTACTATGGGGACTAACTCAATGAAAGGATTTTCGGAGTCTAAATCTTTGATTCTAACAATGTAATAGGACACCCTTTTGAGATCATTTTACAAGCCTTAAGACAAGAGATGATACGACCTCTAGGAATAGAATTTCCCCCCTTCCACGCTAAAACGGTTTCATTCGGAAAATTGAACTTGACAATTCTAGTCATACAATCAATGGAAGCAAAACAATCATGCAACCAATACATCCCCAAAATGACATCAAAAAATCTACCATATCAAGTTCTACTAATTCAACATAAGTAACTCTATTGGGAAACATTATAGGACAATTTCTATACATCATCTTTGCAACCAGCGACTCACCTACCAGGGTAGTTACCATGAAAGGTTCATTTAGAATATCAGGAAAAATATCAAACTTTCTATCTATCAAAAGAGTAACAAAAGATAATGCACTATCCGGATCAAGTAAAGAATAAACATTAATCAGAGGACTTGTAACATAGCGGACACCACATTGGGAGAACTCTCTTGTTCACCCCTTGAGTGAAGTGACTAAAAGCGATTCTTCTTTGGAGGATCCATATTAGAACCACCATCTTACCCCTTCATATTTGGACAATCCCTAACCTTGTGGCCACTCTTGCCACACCTAGAGCAATATCACCATAACGTTTCTTGCTACACTTTCCACAAGTTGACTTCTTGTTTGGTGAGCTAGTACCTCTTCCCTTTTAAGACTTGGGGTTAGAAACCCTATCATCACGAGCCTTGGTAAATTTGGTAGGAACTTGGTTAGAAGACCTATGTTTAAAACTAGGATTGTCTTGAATGTTAAGCCTACCCTTTGAAGAACCACCATCAAAAGATCTTTCCCTCTTGGCATCTCTACTCTTTCTCTTAACCCTAGTCTCTTACACTTGTTAAACATGAACCATGAGAGAAGAAATGTTCATATTACCATGTAGCATGGACGAAAGACATTCTTCTTTCAAGTCATCCAACACCCCCGTTACAAAGCTGCTCATTTAATCGCTTGGGTCAGAAATCAAAGAAGGGGCATACTTTGACAATTGAGTAAATATAAAAGGGTAGTCAAGTACACTCATACATCCTTGACGAAGATTGATGAAGTCCTCCACTTTGGCTTCCCTTTTATCCCTAGGAAAGAAACTATCAAGAAAAGCCTTCTTGAAAAACTCCCAAGTCACCGGTCCACCTCTTTAAAGCCTATTGTCTCTCCATTGGACGTGCCAAGTTTGGGCCACATCTTTGAGTTGGTAAGTGGATAATCGACCTTCTCACTAGAAGTCAACCTAAAATTATAGAGGATCTTGTAGGTTTCATCAATGAACTCTTGGGGGTCTTCCTCAACTTTGGACCCATAGAAAGTAAGGGCATTCATCCTAATGAAATCCCTAAAATGAGAGGCCATGGTGCCAACATGTTGGTTTCCTTGGGGTACAACCTCCCGATTAGCTTGCGTCGTCATGGCTTATGCTTGAGTAGTGACGCCTTGCGCTTGAGTAGTAATGGCTTGGTCCATTTGGAGAAAGGCATCCCTTATGTCCCCATCCGTCAAAAGAGGAGGATCGACCGGAGCCTAGTCATCATTAGCAAGTTCTTCAAGAGGAGGGACTTGATTACCTCAAGGAGGACCTCCCGCATTGGCAATCTCTTCATCAAGTCTTAAAGAGGATGTTCTTTGAGTATCATTGTCTATAATCACAATAACAGGATTAGATGCTAAAGGCACAAAGAGTCAAGACTCTAGAGGCACGATATTAGATTTCCAAGAAAAGGAGTATTTCCTAAGCATCATATAGTTTCCTATTCATAAGTATGGCGCTCTTCACAATTATGAATAAGAATCTACAAAGACGTGGTTAAGTGGGAATTCGACTCTAAACATATTCAACCGCATGCTCTGATACCAAGTTTGTCACATCCAGGAAGCACCCCCTATATGTAACCGGCATCGTCGTCTTTAAAGAGGACTAAGACTAGCCTCTTAGATTACATCATTACATTCATAGGTTAAAAAATCAAAAAAAATTAAAACTTTTCTATATCTATCTTGAGGTGTACATAGACCTTTCGCATACAAATAATATATTCATATTGAGAAGTGAGGACCTACCCAACTTGGATGAGTGAGAATTCCAAGTCTTCCTTCAAAATCATCTCAAAAGCCCTTCAACTACCAGAACCTAAAATGTTGGGGAAAAGGGAGAAAATTGGGTTAGCACATCACATATACCAAGTATGAGACCATATGCACACACATTATGAAATCATGCCAAAAAGGGACATTTCATTAAAGTGTGTTATTTCACTTTGAAAAGCCTTATGCACATTCAATAACCAATACAAGTCAATCTGACATATCCATTAAGTCAATACAATGTACATCACAATACCAACCCTACTAAGCCTATTCAAGTCAAACATGCATATAATCATATACTTGAGCATATAATCAATACAACTCTATCATCTAGCTATAACATCATCAAGCATATATAAGAATTCATAACATCATAACCAAAGTAAGACAATTACCCATGAACCCTCATTAAGTGAACTAGTGCAATGACTAAGCAAATTCTCATAACCATACTCAATAAAGTAAGCCCAACAAGAACCATAAACAATGTCCAACTTTACATAGCATATCAATAAGAGTAGATATCATCATACTTTAGCAACGGAGACCAAACACATATTCATAAGTGAAGCCAATCATCAAATGGTATCATCAATGTGCAAGATCATCATATACATATCATGTACAATTATAAGCATCTACATATATAAGAACATCCTTCTAAGACTTCCCTCAACGCTAACTAGTTCAATGTTTAGATAGAGTCTAATACCCCTACCTAGACTAAGCTAAACCCCTTAGGTAATCCTAGTTAGAGTTCATTACATTACTTCCTTTTACCTTTTGAGAAAATCTTGCCTTAACCGACATAGACCAATTGAGCTAATATGGAATTCGGTGTCATGGAACCCTAAACTGAAGGAAGGCGGACTACTTGCCAAGGTATTACCAAAACATGAACATAGCAACCACGTGAATCCACTAGCTAGTATTCCTACGGGGCCAACATAGAGCAAGAACTAGGAAATATATTTGGGACCCTCTTTATGCTACATGCATTATAGTCTCCAATATCATGAGTACATTAGTGATCCTACCTTCCTTATGTGGGAAAGGACACTCCTCACTCTAATTCACTCGGTGCTAAGCTAGAGTCTCTTTTGAAATGTCTTTAATACCATTTATTAATCATCATAGATTAATGTAGGTCATATGGTCTATCCCTTATATAATCATCATCATAGCTCAAAAAGAATTGCATGAGTATTGTCCTTTCATTACAATTCATACAAGTGAGGTAAGTATATTAAGATATCACATCATGATAGGGCACATTGGTAAGTTATCACCATCCTAATAACATTTGCATCTTAGCCAACAACTCATAACCCATAGTTTAAGACATTTCAATTCAACATCATACCAACCCTATTAATGTTAATATAAGGTATAGTTCAATACAACATCATCACTTAATCATAAGTAATCATAATTGAAGTAAGGAATAGAGATCACAAGAGTTACTCAATCTCCTTCACAATCTCATCATCAAGGTCTTACCATCAACTTCTAAATTCAACCCAACAGTGGGTGTAATACAATCACATAATAGTAACCGATGTAATACAAAGCCAATAGAATCACTATATAACAATTTATCACTAGTTCGTAGCTTAGAATTAAATACTTAGATCAAGTTCATAATCTACTTCACGACCTAGCTCAATACTCAAGAACTAGAATCATTGGATTAAAATATATCACAATATACACATAGTTAGCATAATAACAACATAGTATAGTAATTCACATACTAACCAAACCAATTGAGTCAATACTATTCAATTCAATTTAAAATCACAACATAGGGTTAAGGGGAATAAGTCATCTTCTATAATTATGACCAATACTTCAACAAGTAACATAATTGAGTTATAATACATGTTAATCTACTCATAATATCCAAAATAAATCATAAACAAAGAAATTCACAATATCAATTTCGTATTGGAAGAAAACCCACTTGAATTTCATACTTTTGAAATCAATTTGATGGAACTCTTTGGGGAAAGAAGTCCCAAAGGTAAAAGGAATCCTATACATTTTTTATTAATGGATTTTTATGGAGAAACTTTTATCTTTAGCAGCCCTAGAACCCCTTGAACTTGACTTCTATGGTCTTCTTCTACTTGGGAGAGAGAAAGAAGAGATGAGGAGAAGTTATTACGGTTTGGGAAATTATGAAGGTTAGGTTAGTCTAATTAGGTTAGGGTATTTATATAGGTCATTAACCAACTTAATTAGACATCCCTTAACCCCTAAATAATTAACTAACCACAAAATTAATTAATTTAACTAAACTAAAAACGTGTAGCAAAACAGTGGACTCATAGAGGAGACCTCGACAGACGGTTCGTCTTTCAAAAAACGGCCAAGGGACCAACCATCTGGTTGGTCCATCGTTTAGATAAAAGACTGTCCAAAAGAGGACCTTCTAGAATATGTCTAAGTGTCCATGAACGGTGCATCGACACCCCGTCGATTGGACCATGCCTCGTCGATGGCCTTCATTGGTAACACTGTCTCTTGACAGATTTTTGCCACTTTTGCAAGGGTCCTCCTAAAGGGCCCTTGGTTGGTCCTTGGGGATTCATACCCGGACATTTTGACTATGAACTAACTATAATACGTGTTAGACACTCCTCCAACAAAATCCATCATTTTCCAACTCCTAAAACTTAGTCAAATAGGCTAAGGCACACTACCACCTCATTGAACTAGATTCCGGACGTCATGGTCGTTCTTTGACGTTTTGATTCCTAAATTTCCTAAATGACATATAAATTATTTTGGACCTTAAAACAATGACACAAC
Organism: Solanum chilense; assembly: GCA_032847665.1. Lineage (NCBI taxonomy): Eukaryota > Viridiplantae > Streptophyta > Magnoliopsida > Solanales > Solanaceae > Solanum > Solanum chilense. Next base: position 41,847,811 of record CM064973.1, read on the forward strand.
CTTTAAACACTCATGTTAGGCTCTAGAACACGTCTTACATTTTTGGAGTTTTACATTAACCTGTCCCAATTTTGGTACAAGTTTTCTTCTCCTTTCTTTCAGAAGCTAAATATGTCGTTAGTCAGCTCGGCTATTTTCCCAGATAAAAAAAATTCAAGAACTTTCTAGCAATATCATCCCAAGATGTTATGGAATTTGTCGGCTGAGAGTTTAGCCATCTTTTTGCTTCCCTTTGTAGAGAAAAGGGGAATAAGGTGAGCCTAACATAATTAGAGTTCACATCAATTGGGTTGTACATGTCACTGATCTCGAGGTATGCACTCGTGGGTCCTCATGAGATATACCAAGTGAATTGTCCATTTGTGTGCAATAGTTCCACCTTGTTTTGCATAAATTCAAACCTCCCATCGGTTGTAAGTTTCTGATACTTGAAGTAATATTGGTGGTGTGTGGGATTGCAACATCTATCACTTTCATTTCTTCCATCATTGTAGGTGTGTATTGATCCTCCCTTTCTTCTAGGGTTATGGGTTCACTACTGACCGAAGGAACATGGTATATGAATCTTTTTTTCCTTCTCTCGTAACAAACAAATCTCTCAAGTTCAGTTAGAGGCTCTACTAAGTCATGGTCGTTTTCCAGTGTCAAATCTTGACACAACCTGTAAAATGAATAGCCAAGATTAAGTTGTCAATACTTGTACAAATAAATTAGAAACTCAATAATTAAATGTCTTCAGATTTTACAGTCCTAAGTAGGAGCGCCAAAAACTTATTGCGATCAAAAGCATACGCAAGTGTACGTTGTAACTCAAGTAGTATAGTGACTCTTCCAAGCAAGATTATCGAATCTAAAGGACTTCAAATCAACAAACAATAACTTTATTGTAACTAAAATAAACTTACTTATGCAACAGACGATTTTAGGTATTTGTTTATATCAACTAAATTGAAAAATTTCAACTATTTCTTACTATAATTAAAAAAGTTGAAAACAAAGGAATTTCACAATTTTTAAAATATTCTAGGGTTGTATCATACACCGATTTCGAAAATAATAATAACTTATCGTAATATTCGACATGTTAACCTCATTATTGATTCACAGGGTTGATTTACATCATTGAGTGGGGGTAGGAATGAACCAATAGTAGAGGATTAATCTATCATGTTGCACATTAATCAAATGTGGCATATAGGTATAATCCTATCCGATATATGGAATACTTTAGGTTTTACCCTAGAATAAAAACGCTTCTCACATTCTCTGGTATATCCCTCTATTCGTCTTTTGAGTTCAAGAGCGAACAATAAGTTTATTTACTGTTGATAATTCATTTGAACCGTTAAACAAGAATGCAAGCATCAATCATAAGAAAAATCATCTCATGCTAGAAATAAATACCATCAAGCCATTAATTGTAGCTAAAACCCTAGAATAAGGGAATTTAGCCACTCATAGTATGTAACATCATCAAATAGAGTTCAAAGATCATAGAAGTATTTACCAAAATGAAAGAAGGGAATAAAATCCCTAGGGATTGTTAGCAAAATCGCCCAAATCATGTTTTCCTATTTTTCAAAAACTGAATAATGATAAAATAATACAACTGGACTATTTATAGTCTAAAATAAAAGATGTGATGCAAATCTTGAATCCACGTCCGCGTCGACACACATCCATCTCATATTCAACTGGTTTGTAAAATTATTTTTTCACATGCTGGCTTCAGCTCTGTAACGCGAAGGTGCTCCCTCAAAATGTATTTTTTCCATATTCTTGGCCATTTCTCCTAGCAATTTCGACTTCTATTCTCCGATATCATAAATGGCGTCGTTTTTCTCTCTTTTTCCTTGCTTTGACCCCTGCAACATGTAATCATATTGGTTAGAGGACACACGATAAATGGACTCTACAACTACACTACCGATTAGAAAATTGCTCACAAACTTAGCAAGACATATTGGATAACTAAGTTATTAGGCGCATAAATATGCCTAAGATCATAATGGAAAGTGCAATTTTGAAATCCTCTATTTCAATCTAAGTAAGGACAACAAATCTTCCATTAGACACGACCACATCCCACACAATAGCCTTAAAAAGACTACATGATTTGAGTCCTTATTAGCAATGGGCTTTTTTCTAGTGGTAGTTCTTATGACCTCATCACTAACGACAACTTGATCTAGGACCAAATATAATGGATGCACATTGACTGGATCTTGACTTTCAAAGTCCCGAACACAATTAAAACTTTTCTATGGCTCTTCCAACATGGGATACTTCCAACCAATCACTGCCTCCACCAAAAGGGGCTCAATGTGAACCCCAGCTACAATTATTGTAGATCCTCGAAAGAAGATATCAACCACATATTTTTTGAGTGCCCTAATGCTACTACTTTCTGGGACAACACTATTAGACACAATAAGAACATTAAGGCCATAAATGTCAACACTAGTAACTAAACCCCCTTTTGGAGACACATGAGGAATATTCCATTCAAGAACATCATCAATTGGGGAATCCTTTCACCATTTTTCTTATGGAATATTTTGCTTACAAGTAATAGTAATATGTTAACAAGGTAACAGACCATATCAATAGTGTCAACATCATAAGTAAAAGTATATAATATCATTTGTTTGTGGTCCAAAAGAGAAATTCACTCCTATGAAAAATGCCATATGAGTTAAATTGGGACCCCTGACGGGGGGACCTATAAACTCAACATTGATAGGGTAGTAAAGAACATTTGGGATGGGAGTAATTGCAAGTGACTAAGGATATCACATTGGAAAATGAGTCCTTGGTCAAAGCTATTGAAGCCCAAAAACAATTATAGCCATGGCAGAATTACAACCCCTAAGAATGGGCCTTAAACTTTGAGTCGAACACAACTTATCCCCCTGAGTCATCAACATTGAGTCTTCAAACATCGTTAACTGGATAGACCAAGATTATCTATCTTAGACAAACTTAATTATAATGTGCAAGTCATTAATGAAGATGATTTGCACACTATCACTGATGTACTCTACTTGGAACAAAACAGGGTTGACACTACGCTGGCAAAAGAAGGACTAAAACTGGAGCTTTTTAATGCCTTTTATATCTTCTTAGCTCCACGAGCGTGCTCCTATCACGAGTAGGAGGTATATAAACTATGAAAATCGTGTATTATAAAGGTTCATTTTATTAACCCTATTATTCAATGTCGGGATCGATTTGACCCAAGACATTTTAATTGTGGACCCACTAATAAGGGAGTACATACACTAAACTTATATTGTCTATGGTGTAATATATATAAATACCTTCTTTAACCAAAAAAGACAAATTTTGGTGCCAGTTGAATAAATCCAATAGGGGTTACTACTAGTGAATAATGAATGAAGTCTTTTCAATGAGTATTTTTTAATCAGCATCGCAATTTGTTTTCTTTCATGTTTTAATTGAAAGGGTGACACTCACGGGACTTATATATAAAAACAAAATTGATAAATATGGAGTGAGACTTAGATGTCCCATCCTAAAGAAATGAAAACAAAATTTAATAAAAGCAAAAAAAAAAAAAGCGATTGTTATAAAAGAAGACAACTAGGGTAAGTGAAATTTTGAAAGTCTGCCTTCTCGAGACCTCATTATAGGCGACAATCTCCCATAGAGTTGACAAAACCACAAGGTTCCTTCGGAAGTACTCCAGCTATATTAACTCCAGGTGACTTTATCACTCATTCAACTATGTTATTTGTGTTCTTTATTTGCAAATCTGGATCTTGCTTACGTATGATAAGCTACTGTGAAGATGTTTTTTCCTCACCCTAGATTTCTTGAATTAATTTTTGATAGTAAATTTGTAAACCTAGGAGCTGAAATTCAAGCCCTCTTTTGCCCAGAAAATATCCCATAACTTAGTAGTGAAGTACCATAAAATGTTTTCCCTATTATTAATTTTCCATAAAATAAGCCTCATACAATCTAATATCACACATCATTTAAACCTAATTTTCTACTATATTAGTACTAAAATTAGCGGAACCAGTCACTAATCGATATTGAATGATGCTCTTAATTTAATACTTTAATAGACTGAGCCTCTAAGAGATTATACCATAAATCAAAAGGAAACATTAGAAAATAAAACAATTACTGATTAGTAAATATTACCCCTACATATGAAAAATATCAAGTAGAAGTAATTAGAACTAGAAAGAGATTCACCCATCATTTTTTCTACGACTATTACAATTGTACACCTCAAAATCACACTTTGTGGCATAGTAATTAGGATTTTTGAACTCACTTCAGCAAAAACTATATGAACATTATCCTTTTCCAATAGAAAAGTATTGTGATTGGAACATGTAACCGCAATTAATCAATTTTGCAGATGTATCATCCTCAAGAATCGCATTTTTATTTTATCTATATTGAGTATTTTCTTAGATATTGCTGGCACATCATAATAATTTTCCACCATATAAGTGCCACTAAATGATAACATATTTCCTTTCAATGTTTGAAGCTTATTCGTAACCTTCTTGATGAGTTCACTGTAATCACTCTTTTTCTTCATAGCCGGATTCTAGGATAAACTATGAAATTGTTTGGAAATAGGCCTCCTGAGATAACAATACATCTATATACTAAACCTCCAAGTTGTACACTAGTATTATGATGCATGTACTAGGAACCTTTTTCTTTGTTGATTAATTATCCTGATTGAGATTCATATCTTTCCAGTACCTTCATTATTATTTGGAGGGATATTTCATGTGGAACAACAAAAATAATTGTGACATGTGCATTAGATAAGTGGTTAAGATTTGCACTCCATTTAGGAATACCATAACAAACATATTGGCTATCATCAAATAAAGAATTTAAAGCCCTAGAAAAAACTTCAATATTGAAAATAAGTAAAGCATAATTTAAAGGGGCCCCCTGTTTTAACACCTAGTAGAGTGAAAGAGGTCTTTGGTCTGCTCATTAACCAACACAAAGTACCAACAGTTAGCTAAAATTCTCCCTATGATATCAACAAAGCTCTCTGACAATCCCACTCTTCTTAGGATTTTCATCTAAAAGAACCATGATATTTGTCATAAGCCTTGATCATATCAAGCTTAGAATAATATTGGTTGGTTTTCCATTTTTGGTGATATCAGATTGCATCTCCAGAGTGAGTAAAATATTTTCAATAATGTTCCTTCCTTTTACAAATCACAAATGGTTTGAAGAGATCAACCTAGGAATTACCATCTCCAATCTTTCATGTACCAACTTGGAAACAGTTGTATGGATTAAATTACTCAAGGTTTTTAGTCCTTAGATCAAAGAAAGAGTGCGGGTAATTTTTTTAGGCAGCAACAGAAGGTTAGTATGATATTTCCTCCAAAGAAGGAAAAGACCAATTTCCATATACCGTTACCAACTATATCCTAGTAATACTAATAAAAAGGACTTGTAAAACAATCTAGACCACTTACGTTGCCCCCACAAAACTAAATACAACATTTTCACCTTTTCCTTTGTAGGAATAATGTCAAGAGAAAACACAATCTTCTTCTTTCAGAATATGTGGGATGTGATTTAGAAGAGAAAACTATGTAGCATTCCTTTCTTGAGTAAATTGTGTTTGATAAAACTTAACTGCTTCATTAAAAATTTGTTCTTTATCCTCCAGCAGACCACCTTGCGTATTATGACTTTTTGTCAAATCAATCTTTTCCTTCTCCTCTTCGCTACACGGTAAATAAATCTAGTATTTTTGTCTCCTTATTAAAACTACATAGTTTCTGTCATTTACCAACAAATCTCCTTGATTTCAATAGTGCCTTCCTTGATAATTAGTTGTTTGAAAATATCACAAAACACCTCTCTTCTCCGTGACTTGAGACAACATTCACTTTTAAAATTTTGTCATAAAATCAAAGTAAAGGTTCTGAAATTAGAACCTGAGTTTTAGCAACCACTCACTTGAATGATTCATGTTCTACCCAAAAATTCAAGAATTTCGAAGGCCTTGATAATATTTACCAAATTTTATTCATAAGATAGAAGTACAGGGCCATGACCAGATGTTAACTTCCAATTGAGTAAGAAATTTTGCATCTCTTGGTTTACTAGGATTATGTCAGACCTTTCAAAAATATATTCCTCCACTGTTATACTATTCCACAAAGTAAATGGGTTACCTTTTTTTTACCTTTGTGCACAACCAATACAATTTGCAAATTTTTCAATGTCACCTTCCTGTATGGGGACCTCGTCAATCTTCTCTTCCTCATTCAATACCACATTAAAATCCTCACCAATAATCCATATGAAAGTAGATTAATTGTACAATCGATATAGATCCTCCTACAAGTGCAATCTTTGCAAACTATCATATTTGGCATATACTGCACTAATATAGAAAGTTTTGTTTAAATGAGTACGTAATTAGTTTGGCAAAATGCACTAGAATATAAACTTGATATCCCTCCATCACAAAAAAAAACAAATTTTGCCATTATGATTAGCTTTGGAAAAATCCATCCACAATATCCTTATATATTTTTTGATGTGACTAGCATTTTAAAAAAGTTTCATTAAAGCAATTAAATTGAATTTTATGTGCTCTACTCAACATTTCAACTCTGTGAAATGCTTTTTGAGTCTTTATGGACCTAATATTATTAAAAATATAATTTATTGTTGACACTTATTCATTTGTAACCCTCTATTTGACAATATTTTGGTAGGCTAAGAGCCTACTGTATTGCCACCATTCTTCTCAGCTTTTAGTGTTTTATTGATTGTTATGTGACTTTCTCCATCATTTGTACTATCTACTCCTTCAATATTTTTAGTAAATAAAATTATCAAAATTACCACTCAACTTTGTTTTATTGGTTGACTTTACCCCTGCCATTGAAAGCAAGTTATATTTTACTATTGCCGTCAATAAACTTAATAAATATACCCCTTCTTGGATGAAAAGCCCCAAATCAATTAAAATTATCAATTTTATTTAAATAACCCAATTATAACTCGACCCGACCCACTTAATAAAATAACTCATTTCTTTTACCCAAATCAACTTTAGTGTTCTAATGAATTTTAGTGTTCTGTTTGCTTTTATTAATGTTAAAAGTGTACACCTTTCTCTTTCTCTTTTTGATCTTCTTTCTACTTTCTCCCCATGCAACCTTCGTCTTTTCATTTCTTGAAACTAAGCATAATGGCTTTCGCAAGATAAACTATAGATTGTAGCTGTAAAAAAAATCTCAGCGCATTGTGTTTTTGCCTCTTAAGATTTACAGTCCATCCACATCTTGCATTGTGTTCTGTCGCACATCCTTGATGGTTTTCAACACCAAATAAAAAAGATTGCAAATTTCTCGTCTCTAGGAAAATGTAGTGTATATACAAATATAAATCACTTAAACATGAAATATTCAATAATTATATATGTACAACATAAGACATAGGTGAACTTATTAAATTCCTTGTAAATTTCCAAAAGGTCGTGTCAAAATGAACCATAGATCTTTTAATCTCAAATACCTTTAAGTTCTTGTTTTTGTTTTTTTCCAAATTAAATCAGTTAACGGTTGAGATCATAGATAGAATAACATGAAAAATTATCCAAATCAATATATATGGGCTCCGACGGTGGTGGTGGTGGTGGTGAAGGAGATCACGGAGAGGATGGTGGCTTGATGGGGGGGAATAAAGTTGATTTGGGTAAAAGAAATGGGTTATTTTAGTAAATGGGTCAACGAAAATCATCTTACAACCCTTGTTCAAAAAGCAATTTACCATTACAATGACTTTGAAAACCATTTGACAATGAACCCATGTTTAGATTGGAAATAGGGGAATTTGATCATAGAAACACGGGATCAAGGGTTACCATACCTTATTGTTTTAAGACCCATGAAATTGGAGAAGAAATCGGTTAAAAATTCATCTTCTAGCTTGAGCTTGAGTTTGGCCTCCAATGGAGTTTTGGGAGAATTTTGGAAGAGAAGAGGATTTTGGGTTTTTGATTTATCAATGGGTAATTGTGTTTTGATATGGGAATGGAAGTAAAAATGAATTAAAATACATTTGTAACCGAACCCCAGTACCCAAAATACCCCCACGTTAATTGGACCTGTTTAAATAAGTCAAACTTAACTTTCATTTTTGGAATTTTCGTTGGGGAACAAGTCCGCGTAGTGGAGATGTTCCCACAAGATCTCTGGATTCAAATTTTGGGACATTAGAGTCCGAGACACATCCGTGACATAGATCAACACTTTTGTCCCATGGTAAACCTAGACACCGACGCACACTTGTTTATGCCATGCACAACTTCTTGCTGCCTTGGGCATCTTGTTAGCCAATGGTTGGGTCCTCCTCAAGGACCCTTAGGTTTGTTCTTAGGAAGTCATAACCATATGTTTTAACCCTAACCTGTTCCTATAGGTGTTAGGTTCATCCCCACTGACATTGGAATCCAAACAACACATAAAAACAAGGCAAACATACAAGGACACACTAGCACACAAAAGACTAGCTTTCGGAGGTCTTGGTCGTCCTTTGACATTTGACCTCAAACCTATTCAAATCAACTATTACAAGTAGTTTCTAACCTTATAAATAGGTTCATTAACCCATACAACACATGTGAGGCTATAGTTATCCTAGTTAATTTTGAGGGTCTTTAGAGGTTTAAACATGGTAAATTGCATGCTTTAAAGGGAAATGTCGGTTTTTGCATGATTTCAATGTTTTCATGAAAGGATATCATACTTAATGCATATTCATACTAACGCCTACTTTTCCTTCATTTTCCTCAAGTGTAGGGTCCAGTTCTCGAGGGGATCATTCTAGTATCTAGAGCTTATAATGAGTATTTTTTTACCTTGTTGGTGAATCCTCATGGTTTAAGGATGGTTTTTTCCTATGTTGTATTTAATTTTATGTACTTCCCCTTTTTGTACATGTTGCATGGTTTATTCCCTATTTCAGTCAATCATTGTATTAGATAGCTTTGTTGAAATTAAGTGTCTTGACTTCCACTTTCGTTTATGAAAATTTTGGACTTGAAATGTGTTTTTACTTTTATTGTTCTATTTGTTATTTTTATGCAGACTAAGTGGATTTCATGGAGTCCTTAAGGGTTCTATACGCCATGTTTCATCTAGGGGTGTACCCTGGGTTGTGACAAACTTGGTATCAGAGCACAAGGTTTATAATGATCTTAGGATGATGTCTTATAATCCATGTATAATCGAGTCTTAATCATGAGTGTGAAGCGCGCCACTTTTATGAATGACAGTCTACAAGATGTCAAGGAAACTTCACTCTTTCTTTAATCTAAGTCGTGCCATAGCGTATAACTCCATAATGCCTCTCTCCTAATACTTGTCCTATGTTCTTTAGTGTATGAATACTACAAGGGATAATGCTAGAAAGATGAGGAGTGACAATGTGGAACAAGCAACTCCTCCTCAAGATCATCAAGTTGTGGTTGATCCTTTGGTCGAGAATGTTAATCATGCGGAGTGTAGGGAGACTCTTCAAGTATAGGCTCAAGATGTAACTGCTCAAGAAAATAGAGAGGTTGTATCTCTGGTGAATCCTTATATGTATTCCGCATCTTCAAGAATGAGGGATTTATCAAGATTGAACCTTTCCCCCCCCCCCCTCCGGAATTTTATATCTCCCAAATTGATGAAGACCCTCAAGAGTTTATCGACCAGGTCTATAAGGTACTTGCTATTATGAGGTGACTCTGGAAGTGAATTCAGAGTTAGATGCTTACCAATTTAAAGGTGTTTCTCAAGTATGGTATAACCAATGGAAGGAGGGGAGTTCGGTGGAGCGGGTCCTGTAGAGTGGGATATTTTTAAATAGGTGTTTCTTATTAGATTTTTCCCCTTGAGTTCATGGAAGCTAAGTTGCAAGACTTTATTAACCTTCTTCACTAAATTAGAGTGTGAGGAATATGCTCTAAAGTTCACCCAACTATCCTAGTATGCTCCAACTAATTTGGCAAATTCAAGAGCTACCAAAAAGTCTCCTTACTAGACCTAACATCCTGTCATCGCTTTCAGATACAAGGAAGTTGGACTAGTTATTAGACTATCTCACGGGTGAGATACAATGTAGATCCAACTTTCGATTCACTAGTGGGATCCGGGCGGTCCGGGGGGGACCACCACGGCTCCTCTCTTCTCGAGAATCCGCCAGAGTAAGATCAGTATGGGAGTTCGGTTAACAAATTTATGATGGGAGATTTCGACATTGTTGTCAAATAATGTCGTACGTCAATGCTTGTTCAAGATATGGATATTTCAAGTTTCCAACAAATGGAGGAAGAGAAACTCAAGGAAAAAAATATGCATGTGAAAACATCTAGGACCGATCATGGGAACTTTTCAAATACTAGGTCCGATGGATAAGTTCAATCAAGGTTAATAAACGTTTTTCCAACCAAGGTTCCTCCAGTGCACCTCTAAGGTTCAACAAGGATAGGGTGTCCAATACTAAACCTCAAGGAAGTAATGATAGTGGACCGTATATGACTTGGCCTATTTGTGCAAAGTGTGGTGCCTAGTGGGCATAGATGGTTGCTTTAGTTGTGGAAAGAGTGGTCACAACATAAGATATTGTCTGATGCTTAAGGTTCAAGGAAGATAGGGCAAGAAGGCTCGTCCTAGAGGTTTTAACTCCAACGCTCCCAAGAAAAACCACTTTTTTTCTCTCTAAACCCGAGGTGACCAAGCAAGGTCCCCGGATGTAGTGACAGGTATGTTAAAAGTCTTCCTTTGATGTTTATGAATTATTGGATCTCGGTGCTACTTTATATTTTGTGACACCCTATGTGGAAATGAAGTTTAATGTTCCTTCGAAAGTGTTTTTATAACTTTTTATGCCTCAACTCCTATTGGTGATTTTGTGGTGGCTAAGAGGGTTTATAGAATATGTCATGTTTCCTTATCCGTTAGAGTTACTCTTGTTGACTTGGTAGAGCTTTACATGTTATAGTTTGATGTGAATCTTGGCATGGATTGGTTATATGCATGTTATGCCTCTATTGATTGTAGAACTCGGGTGGTTAGTTTCCAATTTTCTTATGAGCCTATATTAGAGTGAAAATGGAGGAAATTCTATACCTAGATTTCAATTTGTATCTTACCTTGAAGCTAGAAAGTTTATATCAAAAGGTTGATCTTACCATGTGGTTAGGGTAAAGGATGTAGACTCTGAACCCCTTTATCTTGAGTTGCTTCTCGTGGTTAATAAGTTCCTGGTAGTTTTCCTTGATCATTTATCTAGTATTCCTCTTGAGCAGGAAATAGATTTTGGTGTTAACCTTTTTCCAGATACACAACCTACCTCTATTTCTCTTTATATGATAGCTTCGACCGAGTTAAAGGAGTTGAAGGAACAATTAAAGAATTTGTTGGATAAGGGTTTCATTCGACCATGTTTCTCTCCGTGGAATGCTCATGTGTTGTTTTTTATAAAGAAAGATGGGTCTCTTAGAATGTGCATCAATTATCGTCAATTGAATAAAGTGCCCATTAAGAGCATTATACTCTTCCAAGAATTGATGACTTGTTTGACCAACTCCAATGGGCTAGTTATTCTAAGATTGATCCTCGTTCGGATTATCACCTACTGAGGGTGAGAGATGATGATATTCCAAAGATATTTTTTCAAACCCGGTATGATCATTTTGAGTTTTTAGTAATGTCGTTTGGGTTAACGAATGCTCTGGAGGAATTTAAGGTTTTGATGAATAGGGTTCTTAGACAATACTATGATATGTGCGTAATTATTTTTATTGATGATATTTTGATCTACTCAAGGAGTAAAAATGAACATGTGGATCATTTGAGAATTGTGTTATAAGTTCTTAAGGACCAGTAACTTTTTGCGAAATTTAGAAAGTGTAAATTTTTGTTAAGGTCCATAGCTTTCCTTAGTCATAGTGTGCCAAGCAAGGGGATTGAGATAAATCCTAAGAAGATGGATGTGGTCAAGAGTTGGCCTAGACCTCTTACTCTTTCCAACATTAGAAACTTTTTGGGTTTGGTCGGCTACTATAGAAGGTTTGTTGAGGGACTTTCTTTCATTGTTTCTCCTGTTGCGGCTTTGACTCAAAAGAAGGCTAAGTTTATGTGGTCAGAAGCTTGTTAGAAGAGTTTTCAATAGTTAAAATATATACTTTCTTCCACTTTGTGTTTACCTTATCGGAAGGTACGGATGGTTTTGTGGTGTATTTTGATGCCTCTAGAGTTTGATTGGGATATGTGCTTAAGAAAAATGGTAAGGTGATTGCCTATGATTTAAGTCATCTTAAGATCCACTACAAAAATTATCCTACCCATGACCTTGAGCGGCGGTTATGTTTGCCTTGAAAAGATATAGGAATCATTTATATGAGGTCCATGTGGATATTTTCACCAATTATAAGAGCCTACAATATGTGTTTAGTCAAAAGGACTTGAATCTCTGTCAAAGAAGATGGTTAAAACTATTGAATGATTATGACATGAGTGTACTTTATTCCCCCCCCCCCCCCGGTAAAGCTAATATGGTAGTGGTGCTCTTAAAAGGTTATTAGTGGCTAGTGTGGCTTATGTAGAGGATGAAAAGAAAGCGTTGGTTTGTGATGTGCATAGGTTGGCCCGACTAGGTTTTTAACTAGTGGATTCCACTAAAGGTGGTGTCGTGGTCCATAATGGTTTTGAATCGTCCTTTGTGACGGATGTAAATTCCAAGCAAGGTCTTGATCCTATATTAGTTAAGTTGAAAGAGGCGGTACTTAAGAAGTTCGTTGAGGCTTTCCCCCAAGAGGGGAATGGGGTGCTTAGGTATCAAGGTCGGTTATATGTTGTGAATGTTGATGATTTAAGGGCACAAATTATAGTGGAAGACCATAGTTCTCGGTATTCTATTAACCCGACAGACACCAAGATGCACCGTGATCTGCAAGAAGTTTATTGGTAGAATGGGATGAAGAATGATATTGAGAGTTTTGTGGTCAAGTGTCCTAATTGTCAACAAGTTAAGGTCGAGTATCAAAGGTTGGAAAGATTATCCCAAGATATAGGTATTCCCACTTAGAAGTGGGAAGATGTAAACATGGACTTTATTGTTGGTTTTTCTCGCATCCTAAGACAACATGATTCTATTTGGGTCATTATAGATAAGATAACAAAATCAGCTCAGTTTGTTCTTATTAAGGTTTCTTTTTCGGTGAAATACTATGCTAAGCTATATATAAAAGAAATGGTGAAGTTTTGTGGGATTCTTTATCCATTATTTCCAATTAGGGTACCCAATTTACTTCTCACTTTTGGAAGTTATTCCAAAGAGGTCTTGGCACTAAGGTTAAGCTTAGCATGAATTTTCAACCCCAAAATGATGTTCAAGAAGAGTGTACCATCCAAACATTAGAATATATGTATGTTAAGGACATGTGTAATAGATTTCAAAACTAATTGGGACAATTACTTGTCTTTAATAGAGTTTGCCTACAATAATAGTCATCACTCTAGTATCGATATGGATCCTTTTGAAATCTTGTATGGTAGGATATGTGTGTCTCCCTTTGGTTGATTTGAGGTGGGTGAAGTTGCTTTTATAGATCCAGAGCTAGTTTATGAATTCATTGAGAAAGTTACGCTTATAAGAGAAAGGTTGAAAACGGTTCTAAGTCGGCAAAAATCTTATGCCGATGTGAGACTTACGGACCTAGTATTTGAGGTTAATGATTGGTTCTATCTAGAAATCTCACCCATTAAGGGTGTGATGAGATTTTGAAATAAGAGTAAACTTAGTCCTCGATATATATGCCCATACCAAATTTTGAGGTGTGTGGGTAAAGTTGCTTATGAGTTAGATTTGCCAAATGTGTTGGCTCTGATTCATTTGATGTTTCATGTTTCTATTTTAAGAAGTGTATTTGAGATCCTACATCCATAACTCCCCTAGAAGGGTTGGGTGTTGACGGAATTCTTTCATTTGAAGAGGTTTTGATAGATATTCTAGACTGGCAAGTCAACAGATTGAGAAACAAGGAAATAGATTAAGTAAAGGTTTTATGGAGATTTCACGTAGTTGAGGGTGCTACTTGGGAGACCAAGGTCGATATGAAGTCCCGCTATACTCATCTTTTTCTTCTACTTCTAGTCTAGCTTGAGGTAAGTAGTTCCTCTTGAGTTTATCTTATTTGTGGGAGTCGTATGTATTATATGTCTTTTTCCATTATTTCTTTTTGTTATGCATGTTCTTGAGGAATTATGTTTAGTAAGAAAATGAATTTTTATGATTGATTGTTCTCGTGTTGTTGTGCGTTGAGTGAGAGTTGCTTATGTGCTTCTTGACATGAATTGTTGAACATGCTTTAGTTGTGTTTTTTGGTACTCCATGAGGTTCTGTTGAGCATTCTTTTAGTTTAGAGAAGGTAATAACTCCTATGAACATGAGAAATTTTAAGATTCCATGCATAATAGATTATTAGGTGTAGTTCCTACTTCCTTGTGATGCATTGAATATATGTTTAAGTTGGAGTTGATGTTTCCTCCTTTGAATTGTGCATTATTATTATGTTGCATGCATGATGAACTGCTAATCTTGAGTCTTTACCTCAGTAAGGTGTCTAGATCTTCATTCAAGGATGAATATTCCTAAGAGGGAGATATTGTAAAACCCCAAAAATTATTAGGCTACACTAGAGCTAAACGTGAGAGTTACAGTCATGAAGGTGGCCTAGGGCCAAGGGGAAGAGGGAAAGATCCAAGTGAAAGGAGCCAAGGTAGCCCAAAAATCCCAAGGAACTTCCCACCATACCGCGTGAGCCTTCACGGCTCGTGGTGGTCATCACGCCTTGTTATGCCACTCGTGGTGGTGAGGCAGTAGCCTCCCTAAGGCTGTCCCAAACTAGGTTCCTACACATGAGCCACTTTACTGCTCGTGAAGACTTTGAAGGCTTGTGGGAGTGGCCTTGATCATGCCTTGGTATTTGATGGTTGACGGAGGGTGGCTAAGTCACTGCCTCAAGGACCACGAGAGGGACCAGGGCTCGTGAAGATGCCTTGGGCTTTTGATATAAAGGAACATGTTGCCTAGCCACTGCCTCAATTCTACGAAGGGGACAACGACTCGTGGGGCCTCATTTGATACCTAGCAGCTCACTTAAAGTGAGGAGTGTTTCAGGTAATTTCAGTTTTAGTCCAACTTAAGTGAGATCATTTTTCCTTAACTTAGGGTCAGTATATAAGTCATTTTTACTCAAAAACCAACCTATTCAACTCATTATTTCCAAAACCCAAGTTAATTCCCAAAGTTCATCCTTTCCAAAAAGTCTCTCTCTAGAAAACTCAAAGAAGAAGAGAAGACGAAAGTGAAAGCTAGGGTTCAAGCAGCAAGGTTTTCACACCAAATTCATAGGGATTTCTAATCAAGGTATGGTAGTATTTCATCCATAGAGTCCCTTCAAAAACCTAATTTCAAAGGTAGAAATCCCCAAATAAGGTTTAATTCCAAAGTCATGGGTTCCTTTCAAAAATGATTCTAATGCTTGAATTATGTTATTATTAAGTATAAATTTATGATTCACTGTGGTTTTATGATGAATCACCAAGAACCCATGAAATCCCCATATTATTCAATTGTAATTTATGATCTTGGTCTTTGTTGAAGAAGGAAGAATGTTATAAAATTATGCATGTAGTAATTTGGTTACTTGAATTATGATGTATCCATGTCTAATGTATTAAATTCTAGATGTTATGATTTGATGTGAGATTTGAACCTTGAAAGGGTAAAGTATGAGAATGATGCATGTTTTAATGGAATCTATGTATTTGCTTTAAGAAAACTTTGAGACAAAGTTTCTATGATTATGATGTAGTTATTGTGTTGTCGAAAGGATATTCTCATATAAACAGTTATGCATGAATATAATATGATGTGAAAGGTTTTTCACAATATGAAGATTCTAAGGTTGAAAGTCTTTCTCACCTATTGAATCTATACGTAGGCATGGATTGTTGAAGGTTATTCTCACACATGATCTAATGAGTTATCTTAATGATTTAAGTTACGACTTAATATGTACTCTAACTGAATTATTGCTTAGAACTGACTGGATATTTAATATGACATGGAAGCTTTTACACTAGTTGAGTCTGGCTTCCAATAGGATCCTTTTACACTAGTTGTGAATGGGTTCCCTAAGTATGTCTCATGAGATGGAAACCTTCTACGCAAGTTGAGTCCGAGTTTCTATTAGCAATCTCCTTATCCCATAAATTATAAGCCCCCATAGGTTATTTTGATAGTGAATTACCTAAGATTAAAGTACGGTTCTACCATAGCAAGTAAGACACCCCTTTTAGGTGTGAGTAAAATTGGGGGACCATCTATAGCTCACATAGTCTCATGTCAGTTGAGGCTTATTCCCACAATAACAAGAACAAGAATATGAATTATCAATTATCCATTATGGTTAATGAAGAAGCTTTTTATATGAGTTTTTAAGGCTTTGAAGATGGTGATGACAATTTTTATGACTTAAGTTTTTCCACTTTCTTTATGATGATGTTTAAACATGGTAAATTGCATGCTTTCAAATGAAATGTACATTTTTGCAAGAATTCATTTTTATGCATGGCTATCATACTTAGTACATTTCTTTACTAACATATATTTTTCCTATATTTTCCTCAAAGTGTAGGTTCCATTCTCGAGGTGATTATTTTAGTGGCTAGAACTTGGAATTAGTATCTTCCGACGTTGTTGGTGAGTCTTTTTGGTTCGAGGATAAATTTTTGATATGTTGTAGTTCCTTTCATTTTCTTTTCCTTTTCAGACATGTTGTATGGGCTAGACACTATTTCATTCAAACATTGTAATAGATGGTTATGTTGAGACTAAGTGTCTAGACTTCCTCTTTCGTTTATGAAAAAAATTGACTTGAAATGTGTTTTCTTCTTATTGTTCTATTTCTTATGTTATGATGACTATGTGGCTTGTATGGAGTTCTTCGGGGTTCTATACGTCATGTTACATCTAGGGGGTACCCTTTGGTCGTGACATGCTATAACATTGGTATCTCCAAAATTAATAGTATGAAAAAAGGGAGGGAGGGCGAGAACATGATCAAAATGGTCTTTCATACACGGGGTTATGAATTATTTTGGTCGTTTTTATATCTCACCTTTTTTAAATAGTCCTTAATGTATATAAAAAACGAGGATCATTTTGATCCTTATCCCTAAAAACTAACTGAAGAATTAAAAAATCGTTAAATTTAATTATGGGTCCCACGGTTGGTGGAGTCTTTCTTTTTAACTCTTCTCCAATTTCTTCTTCTCCATTTTCTTTCTCCCTCCCTTTTTTCTCCAATTTCCAGTTGATTTATTCATCTATTCACCGTCAAAATCCTCTCTTACATACTAGGTCAATTATAAATTGGATAAAAAATGGTTAAAAAAAAGAAAATGGAGAAGAAGAAAGAGGGAGGAAGAAATGGTCCACGAAACATGGGAGTCATAGTTAATTAACACTCTTTTTAATTATTTTTCAATTACTTTTAGGGACTAAAACCAATATGATCCTCAATTTATATAGGGAAAATGGATAAATATAAATTCGAACTATCGAAAATGGTATGCATATACCATTTGTCATACTTTTGAGACATCGATGCCCTTGTCGTCCAAAAATTAGAACATATATACCCTTTATATGCTCTAGTTTTTGAACGGTAGGGACACCGATGTCCCAAAAATATGATGGATGATATCTGCATACCATTTTTCCTTTTATGTACTCCTTCCGACTCATTTTATGTGGCAACATTTGATCCGACACGGAGTTTAAGAAATAAAAAAGACTTTGAAATGTTTACCAAATTACCCTTTAAAAGTAGACTCACTTTTCTCTATCCTCATAAATGTAGTAGAGTACTATTTTCAAAATTAATTAAGACCAACAAGTGTAAAAGATGAATTTTACATTTAAATACTTACCATATAAGGAAGTGTTACAAATTTTTTTGGGACTGACCAAAAAAGAAAATTGTGCCACGTAAAATAGGACGAAAGAAGTATACATTAAGTACTATTTAGATAAATTGATAGATATAAAGGACCTAAATAATTCAATCTATTTTGATCATTTTATTGAAAAAGGGCTATAAAGTCGGTTTGTTGTAACAAAACATATTTGGCTTTCTTGTTCTCTCTACCTTGAAATCAGAAAACAAAAATCTTGTTTAAAAAAATGGCATCTTTTGGTGAGGCACCAGCAGGAAATGAAAAGGCAGGAGAGAAGATCTTCAAGACTAAATGTGCTCAATGTCATACTGTTGAAAAAGGTGCCGGTCATAAACAAGGTACATTAGCTTCCTTTTTTTTTTAACAATTTTTGACACATCTATTCTCTTTTGTCTTTTATTTGTAATTCATTTTTTTCTTTATTTCCTTGGTGCCTATATATATTCTACCAGATCTGCAATTTATAAATTCATTTTACTTCAACTTTTTCTTCTTTTGGCAATTTAATAGATATATAATACTCTCTCTATCTTAATTTATGTAATATATTATTATTTTTTTAAAGAAATAATTTTGTCTGAATGAAAATTTTCAATTTTTTTAATTTATACATTTGTAAACTATATTAAAAAATTTATAAGTTACAATAATTATTAATTCAAAAAAAATTACTATTCAATGATACACTTATCTAAATCTCGAAATTTGAAATGTATATTATTGATTTTCACTTTATATGTTAGGCAAAAAGATGGCTTTACAGGAATTTTTTCCATACATAAACTAGTGATTGGTTTGTGATCATAAGTTAAGATCAAATAGCATTTTATATATTGTTAAACATGCATGTATTGGATTTTTATGAATTTTTTTGTGAGATTTTGTTATTATTGATTAGTTGGATCATTTAATCACGATATACTTAACGGAAAGTGGTCCAAATATATACTCCTTTCGATTATAATTTGAAACAAATTTTTCATTATCTTTTATGGAGAAACACATGTCTAACTCATAATCAAATAAATCAAATCTAGTTTATTTTTAATTTCTTTCTAGAGCCATCCATTTGATCCGATTTGACCAATTTGTTTTTTTTTTTTTTTATTTTCATCTTCTTCTCTTAAGATATTCTTATTAGCTTATTTTATGATATTTTTCCATTTTCTATATAAGTAATTAGGAATGGTAATAAAACAGGCTGGGTGCAGACCAAGGGGGTAGAGCGGGTTAAAATATATTTTGTAGAAAAAATTTATGTCGAGCTGTGATGAAGTATTATAGAATTCTAAATTTAAAATTACAATCATTTCTTTTAAACTAATATTTTATTTAAACAGGACCCAATTTGAATGGACTTTTTGGAAGGCAGTCTGGAACAACTGCTGGTTACTCCTACTCTGCTGCCAACAAAAACATGGCTGTCACTTGGGGAGAAAACACTTTGTATGACTATTTGCTCAACCCCAAGAAGGTACATTTTATCTTTTTATTATGGGAAAAGGTTTAAATATATTCGAATTTTGATTGAAATTTTTGTAACAATATTGAATATTGAAAATGATATTTTATTCTTTACACTATTTAATAGTATATTTTATAGGTATATATGTGTTGACGTAGATATCATAAATATTGTATCATTATAAATAATAATAACGTCTATGTTTTCCTAATAAATATGCAATTTGTTGATTGTTTGTACAGTATATACCTGGTACAAAGATGGTTTTTCCTGGATTGAAGAAGCCACAGGAGCGTGCAGATCTCATTGCCTACCTGAAATCTGCTACTGCTTGAGGAAAATGACATTATTTTTTTATTATATAGTTTCATAGGCATGTTTTACCATGTGGTGAAAGATTTTTTTTTCTCAAAAAAGAAATAATAATAAATAGACCTCTTATATATGGGGTGACTCATTTTCCAAATAACTAGTTCATAAGAAAAACACTTGATAAACAAGGCCAATTATAATATAATATTTTTCTCACGAGTGTTTTGTGGTATGGTATGTGTTTTTTATAACATAAAAAGTAAAACTAATTTATATAAAAGAAGAACAAGAGAAAGAGAGATATGTTGTTCTTATTTCTTTACTCGTTTTGGAATGCTATTTATAGCCATAGTGTAATGTTCAAAATTCTTCATTAGGCCACCAAGAAGTATCATAATTGGTTTAAAGTGAGGTGAGTAGATCCCACTGGGACATTCATGTTAGGATCGAATTCACGCACACACACTAGATGAATGAAGAACACAAAAACTTTCAAGAGAAAGAGATGAGAGATCTAGAGAGAGAAAGAGAAAACCCAATATTTCGTGGTAACACCCCGTGAGTAAACTTCCACGGCGGTGAGGTATATTTATATTAATAAATCAGAGTATTTTTTGTTACAGAGAATAAATAGGAAAACCTAAAATAGAGAATAAATAGGAAAGCTTTAAATAGAGAATAAATAGGAAAACCTAAAATTAATCAGGCTCCACTACCTAACAATTCTCCCACTTGGAGACTGACTCAGTCATCCAAAAAATACATTCTCAAAAAAAATCTCTTCATCATCAACATCTTTACCGCACCGCAACATCTGTAGCAACAACTACAGAAGACCAACCGAGGTTTTACATAACCTCAGTTTTCCAACATCAACACATTTCGTCAACATGTCTGCCGCGTTCTTTGCACCCTCTATCTTCTCCAAGCACATATAACCATTCTCCACTGCCCTGCGAGTGAAATGGTATCGCCTTCTGATGTGCTTTGTCTTCGAATGATAGACTGGATTTTTCACCAACTGTATGGCACTTTGGCTATATGAGTAGAGAATCTTCTCGCTTGGCTTCTTGCCCAATTCCTCAAGATAATCTGTCAGCCATATCATCTCTTTCCCAGCTTCAGCTATTGCCACATACTTAGCTTCAGTAGATGAAAGAGAAACACACTTCTGAAGCCTGGACATCCAACTCACTGCTGTTTCACCTATGGTATAAATGTACCCGGATGTACTCTTGCTCGAGTCAACATCCCCACCAAGATCAGCATCCACAAAACCCTGTAGAGTCTCCTTGCCTTTGCCAAAACAAAGTGAAGTACTGGATGTACCTCTCAGATATCTCAGAAGCCACTTCACAACTTCCCAATGCTCTTTCCCAGGGTTCGCCATGTACCTGCTAACAACTCCCACTGCATGTGCTATATCAGGTCTAGTGCAGACCATAGCATACATCAAACTACCAACTGCTGAAGCATATGGAACAAGTGCCATGTGATCACGCTCCTCGGTAGTCTTGGGTGACTGCTCCTTTGAAAATTTAAAGTGATTTGCCAATGGAGTAGTCCTGGGTTTAGCATCATTAACCCTGAATCTGCTCAGCACCTTCTCAATGTACAACTCCTGAGATCGATTTAAAGTGCCAGCAGATCTATCCCGAGAAATTTTCATCCCCAAAATCTGTTTTGCTGGACCCAAATCTTTCATCTCAAACGCTGCAGACAACCTTGTCTTCAGATTGTTAATCTCCCTCATACTAGATCCTGCAATCAACATATCATCCACATACAAGAGTAGAAAGACATATGAATCAATGTATTTCTTGAAGTAACAACAAGGATCCTTTTCAGCTTTGCAGAATCCACTCTTGGTCATGAAGGAGTCAAACTTCTTGTAACACTGCCTTGGTGCTTGCTTTAGTCCATACAAGCTCCTGGTGAGCTTGCATACCATGTGTTCCTTGCCTGGAACCACAAATCCTTCCGGTTGCTGCATATAGATCTCTTTGTCCAGATCTCCATGTAAAAACATTGTTTTTACATCCATTTGCTCTAGATGCAAATTTTCCGATGCAACAATACTCAACAGATTTCGAATAGAGGTTAACTTCACAACAAGAGAGAATATTTCAGCATAATCAATACCTTTCCTTTGTGAATATCCTTTAACCACTAAACGAGCCTTGAACCTTCTTTTGCCATCTGGTTCAGTCTTGATTCTGAACACCACTTGTTCAACAAAGCTCTCTTCCCTGCAGGTAACTCAGTCAACATCCATGTGTCATTCTTCTCAAGTGACCTCATCTCATCATCCATGGCTTGCTCCCAATTGATCGAATCCTCCACCTGTAGGGCCTCATCAAAAGACTCTAGTTCCCCCTCATCAGTCAGCATTAGATAGTGTAATGAAGGTGAATACCTATCTGGTGCCTTGATGGATCTGGATGATCTCCTTAACACCTGCCCAGGTGTAACTTGCTCCACTTCAGATTCTTCAGTAGGAGTTGGTTGAGTATCTGCTTCGACATCTCTGGGGTTACTCTTCTCCAACTCAACCTCAACTCCCACTTGCTTTGTAATCTCTAGAACCTTCTGCTCTCTGTCCTTGTACAGGACAGACTCATCAAATGTCACGTCACAATGTCTCAGGATCTTTCTGTTCTTGTCATCCCAAAATATGTAACCAAACAAATCAGAACCATATCCTATGAAGTAACACTTCACAGCCTTGGCATCAAGCTTGTCTCTCTTTTCTGATCAACATGAACATAAGCAGTGCAACCAAAAGTCCTCAAGTGTGAGTACTTGAGTTCTTTTCCTGTCCACACCTCCTCTGGAATCTTCAACCCTAAAGGAACTGATGGTCCCCTGTTGATCAAGTATGCAGTTGTGCTCACAGCATCCGCCCAAAGTGTTTTGGGCAGCCCACAGTGTATCCTCATACTCTTTGCACGCTCATTCAATGTTCTGTTCATCCTCTCAGCAATTCCATTCTGCCTTGCCTTACCAGGAACTGTTCTCATCAATCTGATTCCCTCAGATGCACAGAATGCCTTGAACTCTGATTTGTCATACTCTCCTCCATTGTCAGACCTTAGGCATTTGACTTTCAAACCGGTCTGATTCTCAACTTCAGCTTTCCACTTCTTGAAAGTTTGAAACACATCTGACTTATGCTTCAAGAAGTAAACCCATACCTTCCTGTTGAAATCATCAATAAAGGTAACATAGAATCTGGATCCTCCAAGTGATGATACTGGAGATGGTCCCCAAACATCTGTATGGACCATTTCCAACCGCACTTTCTTTGGCTCTCTAGGAGTCTTTGTGAAGCTTACTCTTTTCTGTTTGCCCATAACACAGCTCTCGCAAAGACCCATATCAACAGACTTCAGACCCTCTAATGCTCCTTTTGCAACCAGCATCTTCATTCCTTTAGTACTCATGTGTCCAAGTCTGTTGTGCCACAGACATGAACTGGAAGCACCTTCAGCAACAACGGCCATGTTTATACACCCTGCAGTGGTGTACAAGGTTCCAGATTTGGTGCCACGAGCTACTACCATAGCACCTTTCACGATCTTCCACGAACCTTTCCCAAACTCTGCTGCATATCCCGTGCTATCCAACTGACCAACAGAGATCAGATTTTTCTTGATCCCAGGAATATATCTGACATCCTCCAGTGTCCACTGGTTTCCCGAGGTGGTCTTTATGCAAACATCCCCCTTTCCTTCAATCTCTAAGGCTTTATTGTCAGCAAGATATATTTTTTCAAAATTTCCAGATTTGAAGTTTTGGAACAACTCCTTGCTTGGAGACGAATGGAAAGATGCACCAGAATCTAAAATCCATGATTCAACCGGGATGTTCACACTAAGGATTAGAGCATCCCCAATGTCCTCTGCTGAATTTACAGAATCATTGTCATCTCCAAATTTCTGATTCTGTTTTTTCTTTGGCTTTGTACAGTTCGTCCTAAAGTGTCCTTTTTCTCCACAGTTCCAACAAGTCGCGTTTGATCTGTTCAGTGATTTTCCTCGATTCTTTGATTTTGATCGACCATGTTGATATTGGCCTTTCGTCTTACTTCTCCCCCTTCGATCAACGCTGAGAGCACTGCCCGATGAATCTCCCACTTCTCGTTTGCGAATACTTTGGCTAAGAACAACATCACGGATTTCATCAAACTTCAGTTTCTCAGATCCACGGGAACTGCTAATCGCATCAATAACAGTATCCCAAGCTCGGGCAGAGATGACATCAAAATCAACGCCTTAATTTCATCTTTGAAATAAATATCCACAGAATTGAGTTGACTCACAATCATATTGAACTCGTTTATATGATCAGAAACGGATCCATTCTCAGACATCTGTAAATTGAACAATCTACGCATTAAATATACCTTGTTCATAGCCGATGGTTTTTCATACATGTTTGACAGTGCCTTCAACAGACCGGACGTAGTCTTCTCCTTCACGATGTTGAACGCCACGTTTCTTGACAAAGTCAACCGGATCAACCCTAGAGTCTGGCGATCCTTCAGTTTCCACTTCTCCTCCGTCATGGATTCCGGCTTCACCCCGGTCAACGGTTCGTGAAGATCTTTCTGGTACAGATAATCTTCGATCTGCATCTTCCAGAAACTGAAATCGGATCCATCAAACTTCTCGATTCCAAGCTTCGAACTCTCCAATCTTCTGTGATCGTGTTGAATCTCCTTAGCTCTGATACCAGTTGTTAGGATCGAATTCACGCACACACACTAGATGAATGAAGAACACAAGAACTTTCAAAAGAAAGAGATGAAAGATCTAGAGAGAGAAAGAGAAAACTCAATATTTCGTGGTAACACCCCGTGAGTAAACTTCCACGGCGGTGAGGTATATTTATATTAATAAATCATAGTATTTTTGGTTACAGAGAATAAATAGGAAAACCTAAAATATAGAATAAATAGGAAAGCCTAAAATAGAGAATAAATAGGAAAACCTAAAATTAATCAGGCTCCACTACCTAACAATTCATGTAAAACAAAAGTTGAAGGAACAAAAATATATATGGTCAGTTAATTTTAACACGTGTTGTTTGTTGTCTCATTAAAATCTTGCTAGGAAAATTCAGTGTGATAGAATCTAGGCTAAGAAAAAAAGAGTACAACGTGTATTCAATACCTCTGATGAAGACAATAATTCAGATGGTTAAGTCTTCACATTTCAATCTTGTGTATCTTCTCAAGAGTTGAGGCTGATAAAGATTTGATAAATAAATTTGCTAGATTTTCACTTGAACAAATTCGTTACACATCAATATCACCATTCTTCAGGAGATCATGTGTGAAGAATAATTTTGATAAAATGTGTTTCTTTCTTTTTTTTTATGAAGCCTCCTCTTAATTGAGCTATGCATGCATTGTAGGATGATTGTGGGTACTTTGACATCATACTCCAAGACACGTCTTTCTTTGATGAACTGTATCATTATTAATCTCAGTCATACATATTCTCTACTTGCTTTATGAATAGCTATCATATCAGAATGATTTGAAGAAGTAACGACAATGAACTGCTTCGTAATTGTCATGATATAGCAGTACCACCATATGTGAACAAATAACTTGTTTAGATCGAGCTTTATGTACGTCAGATACATAATTTGCATCTGCATAACCAACAAGATTTGCACTATTTTTTTACTATATAATAAACTCATATGATTGGTCCCCTTTAGATATCGCAATATATGTTTTAACTCTGTTTCAATGTCTTGGTCCCCTTTAGATATCACAATATATGTTTGAACTCTGTTCCAATGTCTTCATGTAGGAGAAGAACAATATCTCGCTAACAAATTAATAGAAAATGTTATGTCAGGTCTCGCAGCATTAGCAAGATACATAAGTGCGCCAGTAGCAATGAGATATGGTACTTTAGGACCAAGAATTTCTTCACTCTCTTCTAGAGGTCGGAACGGGTCTTTATTCATTTCAAGTGATCGAACAACCATTGGAATACTTAATGGATATGCTTTATCCATATAGGATCACTTTAAAATTTTCTGATTGTAGGCAGATTGGTGGATGAAGAGCTCGTCTGCTAAATGTTCAATGTGCAACCTGAGACATAGTTTTGTCTTTCGACGATCTTTCATCTCAATTTCTTTCTTTAGATATTCATTTTCCTTTTGAACCTCTTCAGGGGTTCCAATAATTTATGTCATCGACATAAATGACAAGTATAACGGATGTTGTTTTCTTAATAAAAATACAATGGCAAATGACATCATTTAGTTATCAAGTACTCACTAAGGCAATTACACCACATACGCACTGATTGCTTCCGACCATACAATGATCTTTGTAATCTAATTGAGAACATTTTTTGAGATTTTGAACTATATGCTTCAGGTACTTTTAGTCCTCGAATTTTATATATAACTTTCACTATCAAGTAAATCATAAAAATATGTTTGTAACAACATCCATTAGGTGTATTTTTTAACATTAATTTTGTTCAAAATTTTATATAAGGAATGTCCAATCGTCTTTTTATATATTTAATAAAAATAATAACTCTATCTGAGAGAAGGTGATAAGAAATACACCTTGTTCTGTTCACTATAAATGTTACTGCAGCTAAACTAAGAACATATTAACATATGACTCTGCAGGAAAAGAATAAATTATACTATTGATCGTGAAAATATCGTGATGAACCTCTCGACTTTACGTACAATACGATTTCTACTAAACAAAATAAAGTGTTTTTCTTCTCACATTCTTAGACACTGAGTTGTTATTTCTACTAAATATATAGAATGACGATTGGACATCCCATACACGTCATGGATAAATCAATGCAAAAAAAAAATAGGTAAAATTTTGAAGGAGAACCAAAAGTGCACCAATATTGCAAACATGAGGTACTATTAGTGCTCCACGTGAAAACTCAAGGATCACGAACATTTTAACCCTTTTTACTTTATAGAGATAGTAAAAAGCATCTCTAGTGCCATAACGTTGAATCATGAAAGAGCATGTACTTTTAATCCTTGCATTGATAAGAAACATAAGGTTAAACTATTTTAAATGTTCTTGTTTACCAAATAGAACATTTATTACAGTTGACACCTTTATGTACAATCTCCATTAAAACATCTCTAAGCTTTGATTCGTGATACTAAAAGTTACTGAGCCAAGCTATTCAATTATTAATTTGCATCACTCCAGTATTCAAGGTTTTGACTGAGGAGGTCGACGAAGTCCAGGAATCTGCAACCAAAGTTACCATCATAGTGCATTTTCACTAAAGTTGTAAGAATATATGTGCTTACAAGTAACATTGCAAAAATATGTTTTATTCTAAAAGGTAACTAAGATATCGAAGAACACAAGTTTTTGTATTTCGACCAAGAATAGCCTCATGATAAAGACCTGCCTCTAAAACAAAGTCAGGGTTTCGAGTCATGAAGTGATACATAAGGTCCAGTTGGGATGACAATAGGGCGGGGTGGATGCAGAGCGAGGCAGTTTTTGGGCTATGCGAAGGGGATGCAGGTATAAAATTATGTATGTGGGTGGGTGGGGGGGGAGGGGAGGGGGGGTCTATACTTATTTAAACAAAACAAAAGCTTAAAAAATTATGACTCTACTTTCATGTAACGATATAATCTTCCAAATAATATATTCATCAAAACAATACAATACAATATTATAAAATATTATATGTACATTATGAACTCAATATATAATCATCCGAGTAAAGTGTTACTTGCTCAACCTATGGCGACCTTACTACCTGGCAATGGCATCCCTATTTCTTCTTTCTTTTATTGTGGAGTTAATGTTTAGTATTTATTTTTCCTTTCCAACCCATACAATTTCCTTCTATATAAAATAAAAATGATTGGAATATGGTGGATGTACCTGACGAGGCTATGTTTCGGTGGTTATAATAAGAATTATGGGCTGAGTTGGACTGGATGGTGGTGTGAGCCATTTTATATGGACTAGACGGTGGTGAAGCCATTATGTTGGGGGTTCATGTGGGACGGAGCGGATCAGGGAAAAATTAGAAGAAAAATATTGGGGGGGGGAGGGGGGGGGGTTAGAAGTCTCTGCGGGCTAAATGTGGGTTTGCCCGCCCCACCCCATTTGCCATCCCTAGAGTCCGGAGTCTACGGTACCCCAAACAGATTAAATAAGAAAAAAAATCTTTTTGGATGTTAAAATATTATGCTAGACACTTCAAAGTAGTCCAATAGCAAGTTCCACAAACTAACCTCAATTCCATTTGGGCCTATTCGGTTATGGGAAATGAAATTGAGTATCAAAGTGACAAATTCATCAGGCACATCTTCCTGCAGTGCTCAAAGGACAAACATACATTCAGAAGTACAATCCAAATTTAAACCAACTGGCATCTTAAGAAAATTAAAATGGACCTGTATAGCATGGCCTGTGTGTCTGACGACTACCATTTGGAACTTCCCTTGCATTTGACCTATTGTGAGTGTTCTGTGACAATAAAGAGATACTATTGACAAATTGGTCTCATGTTTTATCAAAACACAAGCTAGAGAGATGTAGTTCATGCTTCTAGCATTTTTGTTTTTTATAACTGATAACATAGTTCATGCTTCTAGCTTTAAACATCCCCAAATTTTATGAAATAAGCTTTTAGAATCTTTCACCGGAAAAGAATAATCTTAACCTCTATCCGGATAGAGATTCTACTTCGTAGTATCTCTTCAGACATTGGGTTGTAAAGTACATTATATCTGGTAAAAGAATCTTGAAAGAGACCTCTGAACAAAACAAGTATCATGGAGAACACAAATATAAACAAACTCAACAGTAACAAATCCAATGGTATATCGAAGCTCTACAATGAAGACTTTATTTTTGTGAGAGAAAGTTAGGTAGATATAATGAAGGGTATTTCCACAAGAAAACTGTTACCCAATAAAAATCATAGTGACATCTATTTACTTGGAAACTAGGTAGTTCCCGCATACATGTTCTGAATATTGATAGTTTGTGTTGGATATAGTTGGAGAACCCTATACAAAAGGGTTAAGAGTGTTGAGCATAAACACAGTTATTTCTCTAATATCTTTGTATGTCCGTTTCAGTTCCATTAGAGGTAGTAAAGGAGAGCGCTAAAGGATAATACACTTCTCTGAAACCAAATGACATCACTATTGTTTTTACAAGACTCTATTCTTAGTTCATAGGCATATAATGACAATGCCAGAAAGGTAGTCATTTATGTAATTGATAGATAAATGGCAGTCCTTTATTGCCTCCATTGATATGTCCGCTGTTTGATGCTTGTGTTTCATATACTGAACAATGACAAGTCTCCCGAGATTCTGAGCAGACTTTGGCAATTCTACTTTCTGTTTAGGATTATACACATTCCCAACCAATAGATAGTTAACTAGGATAAAACTGGCAGTCATTTAGAGATACTTTTGCGAGAGGGATGGCCATGCAATCCCTCATTACAAGTGAGACTGCAAGCATTATATTGTTTAGGAAAGCCATGCACATAAATTGTTTCGACATGACTCATTATTAAGGTGGATCAGAAAAAGGAATACAAGGAACCATCAAGTCTACTTGAACCACATATCAGAAAAGGAATATACAGATGCATCTTGCATACATAACTACATAGTGGTGAAGCTTCACATGCATACTAGCATCAATATAGAATTCAGCACAACCTTTGATACAGGTAAAAGTACACAACCTGTCAAGTCTGTCTGTCCCAGCTAAAAGCAATATCTTTGGCACAGGAGATGACAAAAACTTCTCTGATAGGCCTTCATACCTGAAACATCATTGGTGCCAATGTGCATCCTATGGTCAGTTTGATCAGAAAGAAATCATTGGTGCTTTAAGGAAGACCAGAAGCAATGTGTAGATTTAGATGTGTTTAACTGTAGGATATTTGCAGTGTAATAAGAAAATAATTCATGATTTTATTAATGCATTGGACTTCACAGACTCCTTAAATATTTAAAGGAGTAGGTCCATCATAATCTGTAACCTCTCAGAGCCTTCTTTTTGTCTTGGTACCGATTGGATTCACATTTTTTTTTGTTTGATTCATACCTGCTCAAAGGATTTTCCTGATTAAGGAAGAAGACCAGAAGGTAGAACTCTGAACTGAACCCAAAGGCTAGATCCCATTTCATAAGTGATAGATACTTTTTGGGGTTAGTCTGATTTCATTCTAGTTGGTAGGTGTGCGAGTAAGAGGGTAATAAGCGAAACTATATGAACTTCAGTCTTTACAATTATACCCTCCCTCCGGAAAATAAGGTTGAGTGTGCAAGTAAAGGTAATTCATACCTTACTGATCACAAAAGACTAAATATTCATTCAGTTGGCGTAGTAATTTAAAAGTGACTGCTATCTTACTGAATGAATTGATCTACCATAACCTTCAAGATCACAGGCAAGGGAGAAGAAAAAATAAAATTATTTTGAAATTGCACAGAGAACCAAAAAACAGTTTTTCCCTATAAAATGGAGGCTAATTGGACAACCGATGCAACAGTCCCCCATGGTCTCCTAGGACCCTAAATCAAAGATACAGTAATTTTTGAAGCAGCACAAAATGTCAGGATAAATAAAAAGATTTAGACTGGATAAGCAGAAAGAAAAGCTCATACCACCCTCGCCAAAACTGTTCAGTTTCTTCAAGCCTTGCTCTATGCGTGTAACTGCAGTATAAGTGTTTGTCAATGGGTAATTAGAAACATCAAAAGCCAATACCAAAAAAAAATTATTACATCACGAAAACCTGCATACTAATTACAAGTCTGAAAGAAAGCTGAAAGACAGAACTCCCCCTTCCCATTACCATCCGTAAAATAAAAATAAAAATAAAAGGAAAGTAAAGAAATGCCATAAAATATACATGGTAACACACCATTTTTTTGAGTCATCATATTTCAACGTGCTGGGGATTGATACACAGGCAGAGTCAATATTTCTCAAAGAGCCTGATTTGATACTCCATTCAATCTGCAGATGCATAAAATTTCCAAATAAAAACATGAGAGTTGCAAAAGATCTAAGGGATAAGAGGAGCTCCTGTAAAACTCAAATCCTAACAAAGTGGAAACTACAAATAGAAAAATAAGTATAAACCAGGATGTTTTCTGGATATAATAGATAAATCATGCTATGTTAGAGGGGTAGGAAAAAGGTTTGCGAGTTAATCTTCACAATGTTATGGTGTGAAAGTTACTTAAGATGACAAGGAGATGTCATATGGAAAATCGTTCACCTGACTATGTGACATTGGTGGTCAGACACTAAAGACTGTATTTGTCAACAAAAAAATAACAAAAATAAGTGACTAGATTGATTACTCAATGACATTTACTTATTCTTTGATGAAATAAATGATTTCATTGATGGCATCAAGAAGATGCAAAATTACAAAAGATATTGCATCCAAAAATAAAACCGAGCTAGCTCCATAGCAAAAGAGAATGTGTTAGTTTTATTAAATTAGAAGCAATTTTTGTTTAACAGGCACAGGACACGAAGCAAACAGCAGTAACATAATATACATAATCAAAATATAGACTATTGCAGAGTACTCCCTCTGATAGTGATTTTTATACTTCCATGGAAACTAAGTTATTTATTGGGTTGGACTGGGTAGATTGAATATAAACCAAACCCTACCTGAGAAAAAGGCTACTTGACTAAACACAAAACAATAAAACTTTGCCAAATATGATAAGAGGTGCGCAAGAATGCTGTCAGAAATGGAAGGAATCTTAAGCATTGGGTACCGCTTTTTCAGGGGTCAAGAAATGCTGCATTCTGTTCGATAGTATCTTCTGCATATGAATCAATGATGCCATTGCTGTACCCTGATATATTAGGAAATCAGTACATGATGAAATAAAAAGCATATCCTAAAAGTTAGAAAGACTGACAACCTCAACAACATCCACAACCACCAAGCCGGCCAAACTTGGAAGTGATTTCTTTGCAGCAACATGAACTGCAACTGCACCTCCCATACTGTGACACAAACAGAAAACTCTAAGCACCACCTTTTATTTGTGGTACAGAAAACATTTAACCCAAGCATGCAGGTGATTAAGATATAAAGAAAAAATAGTTAATTCATAGCAGGACAAAAAATTATTTCAAGGGAAAACATGTAAAGGTTTTTGCCTTATTTCTTATGCTTGCAAATCATTTTCAATGTTGGTAACAAATATCTAGGAAGAAATGACAGGAATTCAGACCAACCAAATATTGAAAAAGTAAAACAACAAAAGATACATTTCATGACTCTTCAGACAAAATGGAAAAAGGCAAAGAAACGTGGCAAATCAATGAGTTAAAAATTCAAAGTAATCATCAGTCTGATCGTTGCGACAGAGATCGATTTGGTTTACAGAACACTGCTACACTAATACAAGTCATACTGTTATAAAACTACTGAGCTAATGTTAAAAAAAAATTGTTCAGGGAAATTGCATCCAACTAAAAAACTTTGTGACTCTTAGCTTGCCGCTACTTAGCAATGATATAACACAGAACCTTTTATTTAGCTTAACACAGCAGAGATGACTGCAAAGAAATTCTCCAAACATTTTGGCATGAACGGAAATGGCTACTTTAGATTTATGTACCAAGGCTGATTGGCTGAATGCAATCTAAAGCGCTTATATAGAGTCCCAAAGAATTGATCCTTAATTAGTCCTAAAACTGTTTGATCCTCAAACTATGTTTTTGATTAGCATATAATACTTATTTGGGACTGATCTCCTATGGGTTGTTCTGCTCCCAGCATCGCATAGACCTTTAGTGCTGTAAGTAGATATTTATCTGTTCACGAAGTTACACCCAACGTAGTAAATAGTCAAATAAAGGCGTAAACAATTGAATATGAACTAACTTCATGAGCAAAGTACAACCTGTGGCCAACAAGCACAATTGCAGGCGGAGCATCGCCATACATGGTCTTCAAAACAGAAAACACATCACTGCATAGCCTCTGCAAACAATTTGTCCATCATAACATGGGAATTGGGGCAAAAGAAGTTTGTCAAAAGCATCAAATGCTGAAGCTCATAGTAGCAAGATACATCGCTCTTAGGTACCTCAATAGACAAATCTACATCATTTTGTGTAGATGTCTTTCCATGTCCTCTTAGATCCATGGCCACTATCCTAGCTTTCTCCTTAATTTTGCTTGCTGCCAATGCAAATGAGAGCCTGAGAAAATATAACTACATAGATTTAGCATACTGTTTTGAATTTCAAAATTGATGTTCAACTACTTACAGATAGAGGGAGAAAGCAAGCAAAACCATTCACCAACAATCTCTGTACCCTCCAACAGAAAGAAAATTTCCAAGCATCTTTTATTAACTGAATTCACTAAATAAACTGACTAACGGTATAAGAGCATGGACACCAACCTATAAAAAAAAGGGAGTAAGTAACTTCTTGAACAAAAAGCTACTGGCAAAGCAAGATACCTAGCATTCAAGTAAAAAATAAAACATAAAGTAGAGCACTACATCTAATTTTATTTTCAAATCCACCACCTAGGTTTTTACCAGCTCCTTGTCTTCACTAAGTTTCCTAAATTGTAATATGAAAGCTTCCAAATATCTCCAAAAAGTCGCACAAATTCCTCTTCCACGCAAGTTCTCAGCTAGAAGACATTTAAACTCCCAAGTCCATTCCCTGGAGAGTTGACACAAAACTACAAAAAGATTCTTTATACAAATTTGTGGCACAACCACAATAACATACAAATTTGTGGCACAACCACAATAATAGTTGTGGACTTTGGGTTTTTCTTGTTCAACATCTCATAGATTCTCTCAAGAATAGCTGATTGAGTTTTAGCTAGATTGATGATCTAGAAAATTTGCAGGGATAAAAACACAGCTTGGAGGACTGCCTCACTATGTCTTTAAATTGGCAGGGATAGAAACACAGCTTGGAGGAATACCTCACTATGTCTCTCTTTTCTTTTGATAACCGAGAAATCCTCAAGGCTAGCTGGCATGGAGTTCAAAACTCGATGGTTTAATGAGCCTACCTCCACTCTTCTCATCATAAGTACCTGTGTTTGTCTACGCTGTAGAAGGGTTCAAGCCAGTAACGTGCACCTAACCTACATATAATGTCTAACCTACATATAATGTCCTTTAAACAAAAAACTTATTTAGAATGAGAGAAACAATAGATTGTTCCATACTAGTCAGAATGATGTTAAGAGTAACAAAAGATACTTCTTTCTTCATTAATGTTTTCTATGAAGGCAGTGATTTTGGCTTGTACATCAAGATACAGCAGTTATACGAAGGACAAGGTTCCCCTTCAAATGGTATAATCATATCATTCTCCACCCATAACCAAGCCACTCTGCAATCAAATTACTGTTTTCTACCAAAATGTGAGAACAAGGAAGTGCAAGTTTTCCTATTTGGCTCTTCCTGATTCCC
Source organism: Solanum chilense (assembly GCA_032847665.1). Taxonomy (NCBI): domain Eukaryota; kingdom Viridiplantae; phylum Streptophyta; class Magnoliopsida; order Solanales; family Solanaceae; genus Solanum; species Solanum chilense. Next base: position 41,882,152 of record CM064973.1, read on the forward strand.
CTTTTTCTTGATCTCTCTGGCATCTTCTGCAGTCAAATGATTCTTAAACAGTTGGCATAAGCACAGGGAAAATGAAGCAACTTCAGCACAGTATGCACCAAGTCAAACTAAACGACTATTATGTAAATAAAGGAGTTGCTATACATCTTTTGCATCTTTTTTTAAGATTAGGCCATAAAATTGATCTTCTCCAAGTCACTTGCTTCTTGACCAGGCAAAGCTCCTTTTTTTGGGACTTTGATGTATTATTGGTCAATTAGTACAAAAGGATTGCCCTACATATACAAGACACATCAGAACAAACATGCAGAGTGTGGAATACTACATTATTTGGATGTCTTAACTTGGATTTTATTTGGCTATGATCATTAATAAGAAGGTCAAAATTCAATTCTTTTCAGAGAAAAGTTGGAAAAGAAGGGTTCAAATGTAAGTTGCTCCCATATCACTTTTTGTTTGTAGACCAAAGTGTCATAAAGTTAAATGTTCAGAGAAAGGAAAAAGTCATCAGGATTAAATGCCTTTGTTATGATTGAAATTCATCTGGAACAAAACCTAAATGGTTATACACTTTGTAACCACAACTGCTAAAAAAGAAACATAAGAAACACAAAAAAATTGATTAGATGTTAGAAAGTTGCACCAAAAGAATACCTACCCAGAATAACCACCACCATGCAGGCAAAATATAACAGGCCCTTCTGTCCCTGCCATATAAACATGAAATACCTGAAATGACAAAGCAAATAAAAAATGATCTTCCTACTTGACTTCAAAAAGAAGAGCATAAAGAAATGTTTTTGTTATTTCTTAGGGGGTGACAAAGTGCAGAGAGAATTTATTCAGTAAGAAAATTCAACAGAAGTGAGCACAAACATCATCTGAATCTGGGATCTGAATGTCATCCTCTTGATCGAAATAATGTGACCAGTCTAAAGGTGCATATTTCTGTGAAGAAGTCCTGCAGAGATAATTAAGATAAAATTTTCAGCCAAATAATACTTTAATACAACTAATCAAAAACAATAAATCTCTACAGTTCTAGAATTCTGGTTTTGAATTGCAAATAGAGACACCTTTATCTGACCTAAAGCACTAAAAGAACTCCCCCATACTCCCAACCCCCAACTAATATATTTTTATGACTAAAAACCCGCAGCCGCTACCCGGGTGTGCACAAGGTAAAAACTCCGCTCATGTAATGACTCACAAGCCACATAGGATAACCCACACTAGGCAAGCCCGGTGTGACGAGCTCACCCAGAAGGCAAACCCTTGAATATGCTAGCATGAAGTAAATTTTTTCATAATAGAAGTTGTTAACACTAGAACAAGCTACTAGTTTTCTTTAACACAGATTGAACTTTCAACAGGAAACAACTACAAGAATGTGAATCACATGTTTCAAATCAAATTTATTAGAAACCCACAATCCATACAGCACTCAAAATTACAATTTTTTTAAAAATTGGGGAAAATAAACACATAAAATGAACTTACTGAATGGGAGGGCGAGTAGGAGCAGAAGAAAAGGCAGAAGGGTGATGGGTTTCTTCTGAGCCTTCTTCTTGAAGTGATGTAAGGTTTGATGAATCCATGATGCTCACTCAATGTTTGTTTCAAGTTTCTCAATTTTGATGAATGTTATTTTTGAATTTTTCTTCACTCTTTCTGCGATTTGATGCTTTTGAGTTGTGAAGATTTCCACATGATGTGTTGGATAAATTTATGCCTTTCTGTTTTGAAGCCATTTAGCCCACTAAGAAGCCCACTCGATGAATGGATCAAAATAGTCTCTTTTTCTATGAGGTAAGGCTTAAATTGATCTTGAATTTTGATATGAAGCAGTAATAGTTTTTTATATTTGTAATATTGGTGCATTTATAATCTTTTTTAAAAAAATTATTTATTTATTAACATTGATTTTATCCATAACTTATTTATGAGATGTTCAATTGTCATTTAATATATTTAATAGAAATAACAACTCCATATGAAAGAATGTGATAAGAAAAACACTTTGTTTTGTTTAGTAGAAATTGTATTGCAAATAAAGTCGAGAGGCTTATCATAATAATGTTATGTGCAATTGTACAATTCTTTCTATTCCTGCAAAATCATATGTTAAGATGCTTTTAGTTTAATTGCAGTAAAATTTCTAGTGAATAGAACAAGGTGTTTTTCTTATCACCTTCTCTCTGTTAGAGTTATTATTTCTATTATATATATAAAAGGACAATTGGACATTCATTATATAAAATTTGGACAAAATTAATGTTAAAAAATAGACAAAATTTTAGGATAGAATCAACGATGCATCAATATTGAAAACATGAGGGACTATTAGTACTCCATGTGAAATTTCAAGAATTATTTTGAGCCTTAACCCAAAGTGAGGGACATGGTCGATTGTGCTCTAAGGATGTCAATGTATATAACTAAAATTAGATAGAAAGTACTTATACTTTTTGGATATTTTATAATGTATAATTAAAATTATATAAAAGAAATTATATCATATCCTCTAAAGTTCATGATAAGGGAATTCTATATCATAATTTGAGATTTTTGCATACAAAAATTGAGCCACAAGTTTATATTATGTTAAAACAACCATACTTTTATATTTATTAATCATTTATTTCATTATTAAATAAAATTAATAATTCATTACTTTTAAAAATTATTATTTTCAGCAACATAAAATTTGTTATTACTTTAAATTTTGGTGAATATGAATGATGAAGTAGAAATTAATTTGATGAATATAAATAAGAACAGAGAGAGTAACAGTTTTTTGATTGTTCATCGTAAAAAATGTCTCTTTCAGCTACGTATGAAAATGTTTAAAGTAATTTTAATATGAAAAAAGACAAAATTGACGATATATATTTGAGAATCACTACTTCCAATATGTTTGATTTTTAGCATAAAATTAATACACTGAAAATATGTAATTGCACACAAGTGAAACTAGGCATGAATCATTGTGATATTAATACACAAATGAAAATTGTCATAGTTTATGCAGTGTTACATATTATTTGTGGAAATATCGAAGGATTCGTCAAATATTTATGACATATGAGCATAAATATAGTTACGAATGATACTAGTCTACAAATAGCTCAAAGTAACAAAAGTGATTCGTCTTTACAGTCATATAATCGGAAAATACACTCACTTTGCAAGGAGATACAATTACATATACTCACTTTGTAGTCTCTCAATAATACACACTAATATACTACATACGATACGGAGAAGCACATAGTATACACACCTTCTAATCATGTTCTTCATAATTCGGTGTAAACTAGAGTCTACAAGACACACATTGCAATGTGGAGCAATTTCAGGAATAAAAGAATGTTGAGTATATTCAATTTTCTGCATATTCTATCACAATATAATAAAGAAAACTTTAAAATTTTAGAAAAAATTGTATCATTAAATTAGTCACAGTGACTTTTGAGCTTTTTAAACTGAAAAAAGAGACCAATAATTACGAGAATTTAATTAAGATTTTTTTAAAAAAAAATTAATATATGATACAAATAGGAACAATTAAGAAAAAATCAAAAAAAAATTGAAAAAAGAAAAGATGAATATCATTTTTAGCTTTAAAAGCATGTCAGATCTTTTCTCCTTAAGTCTAGCTTTATTATACATATGGATTGAAAAAGTTTGATCAATTATAAGTGTTTCATCATAAATTCTTAAATATTAATGGAAAAATATTTTTGGGTGATGTTTTATTATGCACGGCTATATATTTTGGGAGAAATATTTAACTTTTTAAGAGAAATATCATTTATATCCACAAATTCTAAGAATTATTAAAAATAACCATAAGTTTATACTGTCATTTTAAAGTAAAGGCTCAAAATAGTCCATTATTTTTTAGTTTAGACTCAAAATAGTCTTATTTCTTTTTAGTGGAGCATTAGTAGTCCTAATTCTTTAATAATATGGTGCATTTTTAGTCTCCATCTTAACCCCTTACTTTTTTAATAGACCAGTGGCTTATGCATGTGCTTCTCATATGTTTCCTTCCAAAAATTGTTAAAGTCGTTGTTTGGGCTTCTCCTTTTGAAACATTAGTCTTCTTTCTTAGTTTTTCCCCATCTTTATCTCTAATCTCGAAATAACCTTAAAATCTGAAACATGCATTATACATTCTTCCATTAAATTATGAACGTTTGGAAGTTACAATGCTTTTAAGGAGCAACAATGACAGAGAATCACTTCTAATTTATGATAAGTACGATTTTATTTTTAATTTTTAATCAAATTCCACTATCGCAAAAAAAAATTCAACACAGAAAACACGTTTATGAATATATATATATATATATATATAACTTTGTTAATATTTTAGAAGTTTTGTTACTTAATCAATGCCCTTGAAACTTATACTTTTTGTTATTTGCTTCAATATTAATATCATGTTGTATATGTATTATTTGTGTTGATATAAATATAATTTTCGCTATTTTAGAATCTATGACAGATACATCATTTTTCAGTATTAAAATATATTACGGGGGAGTTATGAAACGGACTCCAGAAAAGCATTATGTTGATGGGCAATATAGACTATATTGATTATCTTAACGCAAACAAATTGGACCTTGATGCGTTTAAGAAGATGTCAGAGATTTGTGGATACTTGAAGAATTCAATAACTTTTTGGCATAGATGTAGAAGATCTGGTAATATATGGAGGTTGGTGCCTACAAATAATGAAGCCCATGCAATTCGCAAAAACATCCCAAATGGCAATATGATCGAAATTTACTTCGAACACTTGAATTCATATTTCAATGTAGAAGATATGACTTCTATACATAACTCAAATGCTGCAGATAATAACAGACAACAACTTGTTCAGAAAAATCTATTGGCAAATATTTTAGCGACTCCAAAGTTGATTTAACTGATTGTTTGCTTATTGATCAACATGAAAACACTTCACAATATATAGTGGATGGATGGGAGATTCTTAATGTCGAAGCACATAGAAAGATGACAGCTCCAGAAGGAGAGTCAGATTGTGTTGATTCTATGAACACAAAAGGTTTGCATAGTGATTTTGAAAATGAGATCTTGAACTTTCCTACATTCAATCCACAAACAAACGGAGACAATCCGATTTTATCTCTAGAATTTGTTTTTGAAAGCAAGAAAGATTTTAAAAGTGCAATCGTTACTCACAAGATTAAAAATGAAAAGTATATCCAGTGGCTCAAAAATGACAATGAAAGAATGGAGACCGTTTGTATACATTCAGAGTGAAAATGGAAAATCACAACATGTAAAATGCAAAGGGATGGGACTTTCCATATTAGAAAGTGCATTCCTACATAATTGCAAGGAGTGACAATTATGATAGTAGAAAAATAACATCATCATTCATTGCAAGAAAATACCTCACAGAAATTAAATCAAACAGGTCATGGAGCTTAGTTGATTTTAGAGATAGAGTAAGTGTAGATCTACGAGCTCATGTAACTTTTCTCAAGCCAAAAGAGCAAAGATGTTAGTTATTGCATTGACTGATGATAATATCAACGATCAATACAAAATAATGTGTTATTATAATGAAATTGATAGGACAAATTCAGGTAGTACAATTCATATGAAGTTCACTTAGAATGAGATATTGAACCAGCCATACAAATTTCAAGAATATACATCTGTTTTACTGCTTGTAAGATAGCTTCAAAGCAGAATGCAGAAAAATAAAACGCGTGGATGGTTGTTGGTTAAAGGGTTCAATGTATGAGACTCAACTGTTAATTGCTGTTGGAATTGACGATAATATATTTTCCAGGTCCTATGTAATTATTGAGAAAGAAAGTAAAGAGTCGTGGGTTTGATTTTTGAACCATTTGGAAGTTGATTTAGATGTAGATGAGACTAGTTGGGCCTTTATGTCCAACAAACAAAAAGGTCTTATTGAAACTTTTAATGAGGTTTTGCCATATGTCAGTCATAGATTTTGTGTGAGACATCTTCATAACAATTTCAAGAGAGTTGGCTTTCACGAGTTCGCATTAAAAAAAGCATTTTGGGCTGCTGCAAAGGCTACTATCAAAAGTTCGGTGTTAACATGTGCCACCAAAAGTTATAATAAAATCAAGTACATCAACTAAGTAAAAACTCAAGTCATATCGTAGAACACATTCAAAAGAGTAAAAGGCTTACAAGCCTATATGGACAACATAGAGATAACTGAAATACTGTAACGACCTGTTTAGTCGTTTTGAGCAGCAGATTTTATTTCTGGAAAAACTGGCTGAGACGACGGATACCACGACGGACCGTCATGGGCACGACGGACCGTCGAGGGTGTCTCATTCCAGAACACTTAGAATTCTGAAATTTGAGTACTAAAATCGACTCTCTGTAATCTGTGACGGACCTGCAGGACGGACCGTCACAGCTACGATGAACCGTCGTGAGGGCCCGTTTCAAAAAACTTTAACTCTTCAGAATTTGGTACAGGGAACGATTCTCTGAACGTCGTGACGGTAGTGCAGGACGGACCGTCACAGGCGTGACGGACCGTCACAGACTCCTTAGTGAAAAATGGAGTTCTGATCGTTGCGACGACCTACATGACGGACCGTCGCAGGCACGACGGGCCGTCACAGGTTGCGTAATCCCAGTCGGAGTCGGATTTCTTTACACGTTTTAAGGGACGTTTTGGACTGTTCCTGCTTTAATTATAAAGTTAGAGGGTTAATGTTAATAAGTCTAATTACTTGGGGGTTAAAAGAGGTAACCTTAAGTTAATTAGTGGGTTATTATTGCCATATTTTATTCTTAATTATATGCTAATTAGGGTAAAAGAAAGAGGGCTTTGAATAAGAAAAATAGAAAGAACAAGAGAGAGAGAGAGAGGAATCGATCGAACGAGGCAGAGGGAATATCAAAGCTTTGGGAAATTTGCTTGTTGAATTCAATTCTTCGGTGGAGGTAGGTTATGGTTTTCATGCTATCTTATAGTAAACTCTTAATAGCGAATGATATGTGTTAGTAGTATTATAAAGTCTTCTATATGCTTAATTGTATGCTTGCATGAATATGATTATGTGATTGTGATAAAACAAGCATGATGAAAACTATTGAATCCCAAATCTTGAAAGAAACTTTAATCTACGTTATTAATGATGATGCCTTGGTATAAAAGAAGGCTTGATGAATTAAAGTAATGGGATTGATGATGCCTTGGTATAGAGAAGGCTTGATGAATTGACAGAATGAGATTAGTGGATCGGAGTGTCACGTTCCGACACATAGTATTAGTGGATCGGAGTGTCACGTTCCGACACATAGTATTAGTGGATCGGAGTGTCACGTTCCGACACATAGTATTAGTGGATCGGAGTGTCACGTTCCGACACATAGTATTAGTGG
>CM064973.1:41896683-41927590 GCA_032847665.1 Solanum chilense
TAGGGGATCGGAGTGTCACGTACCGACACATATTATTAGGGGATCGGGTGTCATGAACCGACACGTAGAATTAGGGGATCGGAGTGTCACGTACCGACACATAGTAGTAGGGGATCGGAGTGTCACGTACCGACACAAGAGGAAGAAAGATAATGAATCTTGAAAGATGTGTTAATATACTCAACATAATGAACTTAATTCCCAAAATGAGTATGGTATTGAGGCTTGAGCCCTCATGGATGAACTTGATGGTACTTATTGATGATTATAGTACTTGTTGTTGCTACATGTTGAGTTATAGTTGATTTATGATATTAACTGATATATACTGTTTTCTATTTTGAGTTGGCCGATGATATCTACTCAGTACCCGTGGTTTGTACTGACCCCTACTTTTATGTTTTCTTCTTTGTTATTTGTGGAGTGCAGCAAACGGGCCGTCGTCTTCAACTCAACAGTAAATCTAGCCAGTCTTCACTACATCAGAAATTCAGGGTGAGCTAATGCGTCTAGCTTGGACTGGATCTTCTTCTTCAAGTCTTGATGCCTTGAACTTCCGGCATGGACTAGCTTTTATTTGTTTTAGCTTCTTAGACATTTTTAGTTTAGTAATTTGATCATAGATGTTCTTGTGATGATGACTTCCAGATTTTGGGGAATAATAGATGTTGAATTTTAGTAGTTATTGAATTGGTTTTTATTAATGAGTTAAGTCTTCCGCATTATTTTCTGTTGTTATACATTGAAATGTTAAGGTTAGATTGGTTGGTTCGCTCACATAGGAGGGTAAATGTGGGTGCCAGTCGCGGCCCCGATTTGGGTCGTGACAAATACATGCTGAAATCCTCTGCTACGCGATTGATTGATTTATGTTGATTATTATTCTAATAAGTTTGTTTTTGATATTTTGTTGGAATAAAATTTTGAATTGTGATAAACAAAAGTATCATTTTGATATATTTCTACCGGTATGAATAAATTATGAAGGAAAAAACACTTAACTATACAACATTTACTATCATATTTTTTAATTTTTCCTACCATTTAAAAAAATATCAAAAATTCCTTCTTTTCCTTCCATCATCTCATTTTTAGGATACACATTTGAAATCTCATGCCCATGATTTTTCTTCTTTTATTACGCCACAAATCTCTCCATAATTACATCAATTAATCTATCTTTGAATTTCAAATCTTTTTTTGTTTTCAATTAATGATTTCAAATTGTTCAAGAGGTAGATTTCTTTCAATAGCTTCAAATTTCTGATTTCTTTTATTATTTTTTTTTTAAAAAAATTCAACTTAAAAAATAAAAATAAAATTGGCTTCACCCTATACCCCCATTGAAATCTTATTGAACCTTTGCAGTTTTAGTTAATCACATAATCGTTGAAATTTTTTCTTGAGAAATATTTATTTTCTTTTAATGTATCTATTATTGAATAACGTACAAAAAAGAAGAAAAGAGTTGGATCTGCCATTGCACGACCATCACTATGAAATATACAGATTTTTAATGTATCTCATTTATTTTTGAGTCTTAAATTAGTATTTGTTAGGGTTATCATTAATTTGACACATCAGGGCTACAATAACATTGTATTATGCTATGTATCATGTTCATATTCAAAGTATTGATACATAACTCTAATGTTGTTGAATCTTCAATTAGTGTTTATCTTGTTCAACATAAATGTACGCGATACATAAATTTTGTGCTATATATCACACACACAAAAAGAAAAAAGATAATTTGGAACAGTTGCATGTATAAGTATTTTTTAATTTTGAATTATAGTATTTCTCAAACAAAATAAGATACATCAATAATAATGTACATGTACTCATTTTTTAGTTATGATTCGTAGATTCAAATTTATACTAAACATATCTGATACATAGCAATTACGAAACAATAATATATCGATCTCAAACCTAAAATCTTATGGACAACACTTTCTTATTTAATGTATCTAGTAAAAATACAACACTTATTAAATTAACTTACATAAATTTGAAACCTAATGACCTTCTATCCCTATTATTTTTCTAATTACACAAATCCCATATTTTAGGCATTTCAGATACATAATTAAAGATCCGGATAAATTATTGTTGATATTATCAGTCTGATGCACTTAAAAGGGAAAAAAAGCTAAAAGAACAAATTAAAATCTCATAATATTCATCTGTTGCACTAATTAAGGGGAAAAACTGAAAATTAAATAAAAATCTCATAAATCACATTATTCTATTTCAAATTATTGTCAAGAATTCAATTATCTAGTCTAACTAACCAAAAATTTCAAAAATAAAATTTCTTCTTCTTGTACATCATTCTCTCCGTTTCATAAAAACTTTTATAGAAATTTTTGATAGGAAAGGTAGTTATGAAGGATACAAAGTAATGAATTGTAGTTGGACAAACCATTTCTTTTGGGAATCTTCAAGTTGATTGAATATCCTTTCGATTATGATTCAAAAGTGTCAAAAAATTTGAGATTCAAAATTTTTCTCCAGTTCATCAAAGATCATTTCAATTTCAATTTTAAATTGTCAAAAATATTGAGTTTCAAAATTATTCTCCTAGTTCATTGAATATCCTTTCAATTTTGATCCATAATTATCAATTTTTTTTAGAGATACATCATGAAGATCCTTTCAATTTAAATTAGGATAAAAAATTACTTAACTCTATAACATTTATTATCATATTTTCTTATTTTCCCGACCATTTCAAAAAGTATCTAAAATCTCTTATTTTCCTCCCATCATCTCCTTTTTCGGATACATTAATTTGAAATCTCATACCCATTATTTTTCTTCCCTTTTCACGCCACAAATCTCTCCATAATTATATCAATTAGTCTATTTTTGAATTTCAATTTTTTTTAATATTTAATTATTGATTTCAAATTATTCAAGATGTAGATTTCTTTCCATCACTTCAATTAAATTTTTTTTTTAAATTATTTTTTAATCTTAAAAAATAAAAAATAAAATTACCTCTGCCCCATGCCCCCAATGAAATCTTATTGAGCCTTTGCAATTTAATCATATTGTCATTGAAAATTTTTCTTGAAAAATATTTTTTCTTCTTCTGATGTATCTACTGTTAAAAAACGTCTAAAAAAAGAAGAAAAATGTTTGAACTGTCATTGCACAACTATCACTATCAAATATGCAGATTTTAATGTATCTCTTTTTTTTTAGTCTTAAATTAGTCTTTGTTAGTGTTATTATTGATCTGATACATCACTACTATAATAGTCTTTGTTTTATGCAATGTATCATGTTAATATTTAAGGTATTGATACATAACTTTAATGTTGTAGAATTTTCGATTAGTGTTTATCTTGTTCAATAAAGATGTACTTGATAACTTTCTGTTATATATTACACACACAAAAAAGAAAAAAACTAATTTGGAACAATTGCATGTATAATGTATTTATTAATTTTAAATTATAGTATTTCTCAAACAAAATAATGTACATAAATAATAATGTATCATGTACTAATTTTTTAGTTATGATACGTAAATTCAAATTTATACTAAATTATTCGATACATAACAATTACAAAACAATAATGTGTCGATCTCAAATCTAAATCTTATGAGCAACACTTTCTTATTTAATGTATCTAGTAGAAATACAACAGTTATTAAATTAACTTAAATAAATTTCATAGCGTGAAACCTAAGTTACCTTCTGTTATTTTTCTAATCACACAAATCTCATGTTTGTTAGGCATTTGAGATACATAATTAAGGATCTAGATACATTCTTGTTGATATTATTAGTCTGTTGCACTAATTTAGAAAAAAAAAGCTAAAAAATCAAATTAAAATCTCATCGTATCCATTTGTTGCACTAAATACGAGGAAAAAACCAAAAATTAAATTAAGATCTCAGAAATTGCAATATTTCATTCCAATTATTGCCAAGAATTCAATTATATATTGTAACTAACCAAAAAATTTAAAAATAAAATTTCTTCTTCTTGTACATCATTCTCTCCGTTTCATAAAAACTTCTATCGAATTTTGGATAAGCGAGGTGAATTATGAAAGATATAAAGTAATGAAATTGTTGTTGGACAAATGATTTATTTTGTGGATCTTCAAGTTCCTCGAATATCCTTTCGATTTTGATTCAAGATTGTCGAAAAAGTTGAGATTCAAAATTCTTCTCCAATTCATTGAAGATCCTTTCAATTTTAATTTAAAATTGTTGAAAATATTGAGTTTTAAATTATTCTCCTAATTCATTAAAGATCCTTTCAATTTTGATTCAAAATTATCAATTTTTTTAGAAGATACATCATGAAGACCATTTCAATTTAAATTAGGAGAAAAATTACTTAACAACACATAACTTATTATCATATTTTCTTATTTTTCCTACCATTTCAAAAACTATCAAAAATCCCTTCATTTCCTCCCATCATGCCCTTTTCCAGATACATTAATTTGAAATCTCATGCTCATGATTTTTCTTCCTTTTTTAACGCCACAAATCTCTCCTTAATTACATCAATTAATGTATTTTTGAGTTCAAATCTTTTCGAATTTCAATTAATGATTTCAAATTATTCAAGAGGTAGATTTCTTTCCATCACTTCAATTTTGATTTCTTTTATTATTTTTTTAAAAAATTTCATCTTAAAAAATAAAAATAAAATTACCTCCACCACATGCCCCCCACTGAAATCTTATTGAACCTTTGCAATTTTAGTTAATCATATCGTCGTTGAAAAATTTTCTTGAAAAATATTTAGTTTCTTTTAATGTATCTACTGTTAAAAAATGTCCAAAAAGAAGAAAAAAAGTTAGAACTTCCATTACACAATCATCACTATCAAATATACAGATTTTTAATGTATATTATTTATTTTTGAGTCTTAAATTAGTCTTTGTTAGTGTTATTATTGATTTGATATATCACTACTACAATTACCTTTGTTTTATGCAATGATCATGTTCATATTTAAGATATTGATACATAACTCTAATGTTGTTGAATATTCAAATTAGTGAATATCATGTTCAATATAAATGTACTTGATACATAAACTTTATGTTATGTATCACATACACAAATAAAAGAACCTAATTTTGATCAATTGCATGTACAATGTATTTATTAATTTTAAATTATAGTATTTCTCAAATAAAATAAGATATAAATAATAATGTATTATGTACTAGTTTTTAGGTCTGATACGTAAATTCAAATTCATAATAAATGTATGTGATACATAACAATTACCAAACAACAACGTACAATCTCAAACCTGAAATCTTATGGGCAACACTTTCTTATTTAAAGTATCTACTAGGAATACAACACTTATTAAATTAACTTAAATAAATTTGATAGTGTAAAACCTAAGTTACCTTTTATCCCTATTATTTTTTGAATTACACAAATCTCATATTTTTAAGGCATTTTAGATACATAATTAAGGATCCGGATACATTGTGTAACAACCTGTTTAGTCGTTTCGAGCAGTAGAATTACTTTTGATAAAAACTGGCTAGGTCGACGGCTCACACGACGAACCGTCATGGTCACGACGGACCGTGACGGACTCCGTCGTCCCACACTTGTGTAATTCTCCTGCTACTCTCCTCATTACCCTCGACGACAAGTAGGACGAACCGTCATAGGCACGACGGTCCGTCGAGTGTCCTCGTGCCAAAACACTTAAACTCTGAAATCTGGGTACGGGGATCAACTCTCTGAACTTCGCGACGGAATTGCAGCACGGACCGTCGTAGATACGATGGACCGTGACAAACCCCTTTACTGAATTTGAGTCTCTGAACTCTGTGACGACCCTGTAGGACGGACCGTCGCAGGCACGACGGGCCGTCACGAGATGCGTAGCCTCGACTGGGTAGGAAATCTGCTAAAAGTTTTAAAGGGTGTTTTGGACTATTCATGCTTATAATTAGGAAATTAGTGGGGTAAGTTTAATAATTTAATTACTTGGGGTTAAAGGAGATAACTTTAAAATAAATAATGGGTTACTTTTATCATAATGAATTATATGATAATTAGGGTAAAACAAAGAGAATCTGGAGAAGAGAAAAATAAAAAGAAAAGAAGAGAGAACGAGCGAGAGAGAGAAGAACGAAGAGGACATCAAAGGCATTGGGGAAGTAGCTTGCTTGATCACGATTCTTCGGTGGAGGTAGGTTATGGCTTATGCTATTTCATAGTAAACTCTAAATAGCGAATGATATGTATTGGGTGGTATTGTAAAGTCTTCTATATGCTTAATTGTGTGGTTGCATGATGTGATTATATAATTGTAATGGATTAGAAAGATGAGGCTGTGAATCTTAAATCTTAATTCCTCTATTAATGATGATGCCTTGACATAAAAGAAGGCTTGATGAACTAAAATAATGAGAATTAGGGGATCGGGTGTCACGAACCGACACGTAGAACTAGGGGATCGGGTGTCACGAACTGACACGTAGAATTAGGGGATCGGGTGTCACGAACCGACACGTAGAATTAAGGGATCGGGTGTCACGAACCGACACGTAGTATTAGGGGATCGGGTGTCACGAACCGACACGTAGTATTAGGGGATCGGAGTGTCACGTTCCGACATGTAGTAGTAGGGGATCGGAGTGTCACGATCCGACACGTAGAATTAGGGGATCGGGTGTCACGAATGACACGTAGAATTAGGGGATCTGGTGTCACGAACCGACACGTAGTATTAGGGGATCGGGTGTCACGAACCGACACGTAGTATTAGGGGATCGGAGTGTCACGTTTCTACACGTAGTAGTAGGGGATCGGAGTGTCACGTTCCGACACAAGAAGAATAAAGGGAATGAATCTTGAATTATGTTAATATACTCAAATTTAAAGAACCTATTTCCCAAATGAGTATGGTGTGGAGGCTTGAGTCCTCATAGGTGTGCTTGGTGTTGTGGCCAATGGTTTTTTTACTTGTTGGTGTCACCTGTTGGATATTGTAGTTGATTTTATATTATTATTCGATATATATTGCTTTCTATTTTGAGTTGGCCGATGATACCTACTCAGTACATGTTCCTTGTACTGACCCCCTACTTGTATTTGTTTTTCTTTGTTATTTGTGGAGCGCAGCAAACGTGCCATCGACTTCGACTCGTCCGCAACTCTAGCCAGTCTCCAGCATATCAGATTTCAGGGTGAGCTATTATTCCTAGCTCGGACTGGATTCTCTCCTTCACGTCTTGATGTCTTGAAGTTCAGACATGGATCATTTCTTTTACTTATGTTAGCTTCTTAAATACTCTTAGATTAGAAATTTGAGGATAGATGTTCTTGGTGTGATGACTTTCAGATTTTGGGGATAATAGTTGATAAACTTTAGAAGTTTGTTTATTGGTTATATTAATAAGATTTTGAGTCTTCCGCATTATATTTTGTTCATTATGGTTGAAATTTGGTAAATGTTGGGGTTTAGGATTGTTGGTTCGCTCACATAGTAGGATAAGTGTGGGTGCCACTCGCGGCTCGTTTTGGGTCGTGACACATTGTTGTTGATACATTATATATCAGTCTACTACACTAATTAAGGAAAAAGAAGCTGAAAAATTAAATTAAAATCTCATACTCTCTCTGTCCCATTTTATGTGGTACTTTTCGTTTTTCGAGAGTCAAAAAGTTTAACTTTGACTGGACATTTGCATATTGAAATGAAATTTATATATTTGTAAACTACGTGAAGAATATTATAAGTCACAATAATTGATAATTCAAAATGTTAAAAAGATCTATGAAAAACTTGTTTGAATCTCGAAATGCAAAAAGTGCCACATAAAATGGAACGGAGGAAGTAGTATCCATCTGTATCATTAATTAAGGGGAAAAACTGAAAATTAAAATTTAGTTCGCATGAATTGTATTATTCCACTCCAAATTATTGTCAAGAATTCAATTATATAGTATAACTAACCAAAAAATTCAAAAATAAAATTTCTTCTTCTTGTACAACATTCTCTCCGTTTCATAAAAATTTTTGTCGAAATTTTTGGTAAGCAATGTGAGTTATGAAGGATACAAAGTTGATGAAATTGTTGTTTGACAAACGATTTCTTTTGTGAATCTTCAAGTAAATCGAATATCCTTTCAATTTTGATTTAAGATTGTCAAAAAATTTGATGAGATTCAAAATTTTTCTCCAGATCATTGAAAATCTTTTCAATTTTAAGTTAAAACTGTTGAAAATATTTAGTTTCAAAATTATTCTCCTAGTTCATTGAAGTTCTTTTCAATTTTGATTCAAAATTATCAATTATTTTGAGAAGATATATCATGAAAATTCTTTCAATTTAAATTAGGAGAAAAAGACTTAAGTAAACAACATTTATCATCATATTTTCTTATTTTTTCTACAATTTTAAAAATAACAAAAATCATTTCTTTTCCTTCCATCATCCCCTTTTTCGAATACATTAATTTGAAATATCATACCCATGATTTTTGTTCCTTTTTTCACGCCACCAAATCTCTTCACAATTCCATCAATTATCTATTTTTGAATTTCAGTTCTTTTTATTTCCAACTAATGATTTTAAATTATTCAAGAGGTAGATTTTTTTCCATCACTTCAGTTTTTGATTTCCTTTATTATTATTTTTTAATTTTTTCATCTTAAAAGTAAAAAAAAAGTTACCTTCGCCCCATGCACGTGGAGGGGGGAGGGAAATTTTATTGAACCTTTGCAATTTTAGTTAATCATATCGTCATTGAAAATTTTTATTGAAAAATATTTATTTTCTTTTAATGAATCTACTGTTGAAAAACGTCTAAAAAAGAAGAAAAAAAGTTTTATTTGTCATTGCACGACCATCAATATCAAATATAGAGATTATTAATGTATCTCGTTTATTCTTTAGTCTTAAATTAGTCTTTGTTAGTGTTATCATTGATTTGATACATCGCTACTACAATAACCTTTGTTGTATGCAATGTATCATATTCATATTTAAAGTATTGATACATAACTCAAATGTTGTTGAATCTTCGATTAGTGTTTATCATCTTCAGAATAAATGTACTTGATACATAAACTTTGTGTTATGTATCACACACACAAAAATAAAAACTAATTTGGAATAATTGCATGTATAATATATTTTTAAATTTTAAATTATACTATTTCTCAAAAAATAAATAAATAAGATAAATAAATAATAATGTATAGTATACTAGTTTTTTTATTTATGACACGTAAATTCAAATTTATGCTAAATGTATTTGATACATAACAATTACGAAACAATAATGTATCGATCTCAAACCTAAAATCTTATGGCAATACTTTCTTATTTAATATATCTAGTAGAAATATAACATTTATTAAACTAACTTAGATAAATCCAATAGTGTGAAACCTAAATTACCTTCTATCCCCATTATTTTTTTAATTACACAAATTCCATGTTGTAGGCATTTCAGATACACAATCGAAGATTCGAATATATTATTGTTGATATTATTAGTCTGCTCCACTTATTAAGGAAAAAATTGGAAAAGTCAAATTAAAATCTCATAGTATCTATTTGTTGCACTAATTAAGGGGGGAAAACTTAAAATTAAATTAAAATATCATAAATTGCGCTATTCCATTTGAAATTATTGTCAAAAATTTAATTATATAGTGTAACTAACAAAAAAATGAAATATAAATTCTTTTTCTTGTACATCATTCTCTTTGTTTCATAAAAACTTTTGTCGAAATTGTGTATAATCGAGGTGAGTTATGAAGGATACAAAGTGATGAAATTGTTATTGGACAAACTATTTCTTTCGTGAATCTTCAAATTTATTGAATACTCTTTCGATTTTGACTCAATATTGTCGGAATATTTGAGATTCAATATTCTTCTCCATTTCATTGAAGATCCTTTCAATTTTAATTTAAAATTGTTGAAAATATTGAGTTTCAAAATTATTCTCCTAGTTCATTGAAGATCCTTTCAATTCTGATTCAAAATTATCAATTTTTTTTAGAAGATACATCATGAAGATCCTTCAATTTAAATTAGGAAAAAAAATTACTTAACTACACAACATTTATCATCATATTTTCTTATTTTTCCCGACCATTTCAAAAATTATCAAATATTCCTTCTTTTCCTCCCATCATCTCATTTTCCGGATACATTAATTTGAAATCTTATACCCATGATTTTTCTTTCCTTTTTCACGCCAGAAATCTCTCCTTAATTACATTAATTAATCTATTTTTGAATTTCAAATCTTTTCTATTTGCAATTAATGATTTCAAATTATTCAAGAGGTAGATTTCTCTCCATCGTTTCAATTTCCGATTTCTTTTATTTTTATTTTCTAATTTTAATCTTAAAAAATAAAAATAAAATTACCTCCGCCCCTTGCCCCATTGAAATCTTGTTGAACCTTTGCAATTTTAGTTAATCATATTGCCGTTGAAAAATTTTCTTAAAAAATATTTTTTTTAATGTATATACTGTCGAAAAACGTCCATTAAAGGAAAAAAGAAAGTTGGATATGTCATTGCACGACCATCACTTTCAAATATACAGATTTTTAATATATCTCATTTTTTAGTCTTAAATAATTCTTTGTTAGTGTATTATTGATCTGATACATCACTACTACATGTTCATATTCAAGGTATTGATGCATAACTCTAATATTTTTGAATCTTCGATTAGTGTTTATCATGTTCAGTACAAATGTACTTGATACATAAACTTTGTGTTATGTATCACACACAAAAAGAAGAAGCTAATTTTGAACAATTGTATATATAATGGACTTTTTAATTTTAAATTATAGTATTTCTCAAAGAAAAATACATACCCCCCCCTCCAGAACTTGGTTGAATAACTTACTTTAACACTTAAACTATAAGGGCGCTTAAATACCCCCCTTAATATCTTTAAAGTGAATTAAATGCAACCCTTAGAGATGAGGTGACAAAGAGAGTGAGTTCATTCACCTAATAGCGTGTGAAGGAATTAAAAAAAGAAAAAAAATTATAAAATCATACACATGTCATTTTTATAGGTCAATATATAATCAATATTTTAAATATTATTTTGTTAATATATAACTTTTATTAAACTATATGAATTTTTTTATTGGTCCACAAACTTTTAATTTTTTTCTCTTTATTTTATTGTCTTCCCCAAAAGCTTCTTCTCCATTGAAGCATCCTTTTTTCCTCAATCTTCATCTTCAACTCTATCAACTACTTCAATTTCACCATTTCTCTAGTAATCCACAAAATCTAACACTATATCCTATTATTGACGTCAATTCCCACATAAATTTTATCAATTTTCACTGGAGCTAAAAAAATGTTATTGGTTTACCGAATAAGATGAATAAAGGAAGAGAAACAGGAGATATGGTGGAGCTCGTTGGAAAAAAAAGAAGAGGAAAAAATGAATACATAAGGACTACAAATGGTGAAGAAGAAGGAAGAAGAAAGAAGTGAAGGGGGTGGCTAGGGGCAGGGTGTGGGAAATAAAAATGGATCCACATTTCAAACTTTAATTTAGAAAATGCATCTGTAATTAATTGTTTAGTGTAAATTAATTTTAAAAAGTGTTGAAGAAAAATGTGCAAAAATAATTAATAAAAAAATTAATTAATGACGTGGCACTACCATGGCTATGATGTGGCATTTACATAACTATGATGTGGCAAGTGAGAGTGGTATAATAATCTCAGGATGATTTTTAATTCACTTGAAAGATGTTAAGGGGGGTGGGGTATTTAAACACCCTTATAATTTAAGTTCTAAAGTAAGTTATTCGACCAAGTTCAGATTTTTTATAATATTTTTCCATTTCTCAAAATAAGATACATAATAATAATGTATAATGTACTAGTTTTTTAGTTATGATATGTAAATTTGAGTTTATACTAACTGTATCTGACACATAACAATTACAAAATAATAATGTATTGACCACAACTGACACTCGAATGTACGAGAGAACATTTAAAAAAATAAAAAAACAACAAAATATCCAAAACAAAACAACATACAACTAAGAGGATAGGTATCAAGATACCTTCATCCACCAAAATATCCAAACAATGTCCTCAATGTGAAGTAAAGATCTGACTGTATTAAAAGAGAATAAAATGGAGGGAGAGTAGAATTCCCCTTATCAGGCTAGGCCTGTAGTGAACTCTAGGTGGTGTGGCCTCAACCTGGGCATCAGTTCCCGACTCGATGCAGCTCCAGAGGTTTGTGTTAATATCTCCTCTGTGGGATGAGGCCAACTAGAGCCACATAATGAGGCCTCCGTGGCCACTCATACCAAGTCACCCTCTAAATCTTCTTATTCATCGAATGTTGCCTTATCACGAGCCTTAGCTCCTCCTCATCTATCTCGATTATATCACACTCTCCATCATCTGTAGATGTATTAGTGTCTCACGGTCACAGTACCTAGAGGGATCTCAAAATAGTTCGCATATCCATATTGGGGTCCTCGGGAACATCTACATTGCCCCCACAACATTGAGATGTCGCTAGACTTCAACTCGTCCACATCACGTCAGAGTCTAGCAAAATCAGCCGTTAAGTCTGTCAACTCAGCGGGCTGTCTACCACTCTGCTCACACGCCTAAATCCTAGCGATGATAACGTTCAATGCCAGACCATAAGTTGTAATCAACTTACATTTTACTCTCAACTCCTCTTATGAGAGCCAATGTCGCAGTTATCGCTCGGTCAATCATGGATGGCAAAACAACCTCAACCCTCGAGGCCCTTACATTGGCCAAATAGGCAAGGTTGCCCATTTTGTACATCATGTTCTGGGTCAATGCAGGATGGGAAGCAGAGCAACAGAAGGTGAGGAGGCAGTTACACCTGAGGGATTGTTTACCTGGGCTGATTAGTGTCGGCCTTCTTGACATCAACATCCACAACTAGATGTGTCTACTGGGCTTACTTCCTCCTCTCAGACTCATCTTTCGTATATTTTGCTTCAATCCTCCGAATGTCAGTAGACAAGGTAGGAGTCACCTTAACATCAGTCTTTGACACAAAAATCACACACTAGATTGGTGGCACAAATCGCTGATAAGAACTAAAAATGGAAGTGAGGTTTGATTATGTTTGGCCCTCATAGACATCTTTTGTACAATGATCTACCATAGATTCAGCCTCTCTAAGTCGATGATACAACCCAACGGTGCAACCTTTGAATGCAGAATAATGGACTCATTTTGTGATGGCAATAAAGTGTTTTAATAGATCCAAACATATATCATGATGAAATAATCAAATCCTTCTCAATCATAATTCCCGCCTCTATCCAAGGAGGAGTAGCATCACTCAACAACGCGGAAAACAACCCCTTTAAGTCGTGTAGTGTCTTGGTCTTGACCTTATTAGCCAAAGAATGTATATTTAAGTTATGTAATTTAAATCATCATTAATATCAATTTCGCTGCGCTTGACTTGTTTACCCCGCACCTCTACACAGTCAATTGGTGCCATTGATCCTGCCTTCTTTTTCCCTTAAAAGATCAATTTCACATTACATATATAGAAATTTTGAAGGAGCATATGAATTTCAGGGCTTGGTGAACTGTTGATACTTGTGGAAACACAATGTCTCCCTCACAACTAAATATATGTCCACCACACCATCCTTGGACAACTACTTCCCCTCCAAAATAGTCTGCAAGACAGTGACCTTCAGTCGATTCATTGACCGAGGAGGATGTAGTAGGGCCGGAGCCACTTGAGGTTCCTGTGATACTAGAGGTGCTGGAAGTCATGCCAATGGATCATGAAATGCTTGAGAACAGATTTTCGAGCGCCTCTGCTTTAGCAACTCTCCTTCAGTTGCCATTGTGTGAATATGTCAACCGTATGATTTGCAATTGTAAGTTTCTGTATGACGCCTAATAACTTTCTAACTTGAATTCTATAGCTTTTTGTTAGAATTCTTAGTCCTTTTTTTGAATGATGAGAACCTTTATTTATGGATTTAGAATAGAACATTTGTGATTTGAATAAGTTTCAGATTTAACTTTTATGTGACATGACATATGAGTTTTATGGAGCGGGCTTGTCATTTTGACACATATAATGATCCTATTGATTTCTTTGTTTGACTTGACATGCAACATATTTGTCGGCACCAAAATGGGCATCTAAGATGAGATGAACTTGGGCTTGACAAACTGGGCTCATCTATTGTATCTTAAATTGATATTTGTTGAACTTAAATAATCAACTCAGTTATATTAATCCATAATTTTGATTTAGACTAAAATATTTAAGTTTTTAATATAATTTCAATCATTTCATAAATTTATATTTAATATATTTTAAATGATTACAAATGTCCCCTACTTCAAGTTTTGTTGAGATATTTAATCTTTTGAAGATTAGGCTTTAAGTATTAACTTTATATTTTAATTGAGATCAATATTAATTTATATATGTAACTGTTAAATGCCATAATTGGATGATGACCAAAAGTTGAATCTTTTATAGGAGTGAGTGTTGTGCTCATGATCATAATGTTATATTAATAATAATTATTATATTCTTTGAGCTTGAAATCACAATCCACTTGCGTGGAATTTTAATGTTGGTAAAAGACTACAACAAATAGTCCTATCTTAACATACCGTATTAATAATTCAAGACCTTTTAGGAAATAATTTTTTTATATATATATTTAGAAATCTATAAATAGATGTGAATCTTGCTTAATGTAGCTTACTTTAATAGGATCTTGGATAGCAGCGACATAAGGTATTATTTTATCATGTCTTCTTTTTGTTCTCCCCCATTTTCTTTTTTCTGGTTTTGTTTTGTGTTTATTTAGTAGGTCAATAAAAACAGTATTTGTATTTTGGAAGTTACACAATGGAGAGCTTTTTTGTCGTAACACTAGAAGTTGGCTTTGAGTTGCGAAGGGACGGATACACATCGCCACCTTAAGAAAGGTAATTTAGAGGTAATCTTTTGGCGTAAAGAGGATGAATACACATCAACACCCTAAGAAAGGTAAATTTATGGTATTCTTAAGGTGTAAAGAGGATAAACACATATCACTACTTTAAGGAAGGTAATTTAGAGGTAATCTTGTAGTGTAAAGTGGATGGATACACATCTCCGCCCTAAGAAAGGTAAATTTGTGGTTTCTTAAGGTGTAAAGAAAAAGGATACGCATCACCCCTTTAAGGAAGGTAATTTAGAGATAATATTTTGACGTAAAGAGGATGGACACACATCCTTACCTTAAGAAAAGTAATTTAGAAGTAATTTTTTGATGTAAAAGGATATATATGCATACTTTCCTTAAGAAAGGTAATTTAGAGGTCATCTTATGGTGGAAAGGTATGAATACTCATCCCTGCCCTAAGAAAATGTAATTTGAAGGTCAAGATTTGAAGACTTCAACTTTTAGATTTGAATAATTTAAGACTTCAACTTGTATACTTGACTTATTAGAGAATCCATCTTGCAAAATTGAAGAATTCGAAGACTTAAACTTGCAAACTTGATTGATTTGAGGGTTCAACTTGCAAATTTGAAGAATCGGTCTCTAAAGACTTCAACTTGCGAACTTATTGATTTGAAGACTTCAATTTTTATACCTGAAGAACTTGAAGACTTCAACTTGCAAACTTGATTGATTTGAAGACTTCAACTTGTAGGCTTGAAGAATTAGGAGAACTCAACTAGTAGACTTAAAGAATTTGAAGACATCAACTTGAAAACTTGATTGATTTGAAGAATTCAACTTGCAGAGTTTATTGATTTGAAGACTTTAACTTTCAAACTTGATTGATTTTAAGACTTCAACTTCAAGACTTGAAGAATTTGAAGACCTCAACTTGCAGACTTGAAGAATTTGAAGACCTCAACTTGCAGACTTGAAGAATCTGAAGACTTCAGCTTTCAAATTGAAAGTGCTTGAAGATTTCAACTTGCAGACAGAAAGAACTTGAATAATTTGAAGACTTCAACTTATAGACTTGGAGATTTTGAAGACCTCAAGTTGCAAACTTGAAGATTTTAAAGACTTCAACTTGTATACTTGGATATTTTGAAGACCTCTACTCATAGACTTGAGGAATTTGGATATTTCAACTTGTATACTAGGAGAGTTTTGAATATTTCAAGTTTTGAAACAACTTATATTCATAGGGTTTCGCCCCTATTGAGTCACCACCATTTGGTGCAAACTTTTTCATAGCTTTAACTATCATATGAAAGGGTGGTTCGCCAAACCACTCGGCGAACTCGACTTACCTCGCCTAATAGATCTTCATGGCTAATTTTTGGCGACTATAAATAGTATTTTAAACTGTAAATTGAGAAGCTTGCTACCATTTAGAATAGTTTTCTTTTGAAGTTTGATAGTTTCTCAACAAACTTGATGGCTTTTTTCAGACTCAATGCAGAGATTTTGCAAGTGGGTTACTAATTTTCTTCAATTTTGAGCATTGTAAAGGCTTGAATACTGTTAGCAGTTGATGGATAATGAATTTGGTAACCATTTTTACCTGTTGAATTAACTTATGGGTATTGTTAATTACTAGTTTAAGTATTTTATTGAAGTGGGTTTAATCATTTGTTGAGGTTTAATTTATGAATTGTAGTTGCAAATGTAGTTCTAATCTTGTGTTCTTAGCTTGCTCGGTATAGAAGTTTATGGTCTAAAGCTTTAAATTAATGGTTTGTAGCTATTGGGTTTATATGGGTTCAGCTCGAGAGAGTGAATCCTAAACATAATCCTACCCATCTAGCTTGAAAGAGTGGATGAATTAAGGTGTCAGCTGTTCTTAATTGATATGTTGGTTGCTGTTCAAAAGAAATCGCTTGAAGCGAATAGTTGTTCGAGAGAAAACTATTTCACTCATAGTCTAGCTTATAAACTAATATTTAGCTATGTTTTAGTAGTTATAATTACCTATATAGTGAAATTTTCCTATAATAGATCACATCCCGAGAGTTCCTCTCTGTATTATTATTTCAATTTTGTGTGTATGCTTTGTAGTTGATAGTTGAAAACAAAAATCCCCCATCAGACATTTATGTCACCCCTTTTAATTTTTTTCATGTCTTTTTTTTTATAATATCTATTCATATAGCTAGTTAGATCACATTTGTATTTCTTGATTGAATTTGAACACGTGCCACTCCTTGTGGGTTCGACCACAACTCATTAGTTAGGGTTTTTATTGCTTAACGATCGTCTGCACCTATAATTGGATGAGGTGTATTTGATAAATGTTAAAATCCCTATTCATTAAAATAGCACTTTTGTCGGGGAGTGATTTTGTTCAAAATTCTTTTAATGAAGTTAAATTGCGATCTTTTTGGTTGTAGTTGAATCTACTTATTTTAGTTTTGGTTTTGTGTTGCTTGTGTTAAATAAAGGAAGAGATGAGCGTCAACTGAAGTAATGGTAGCCAAGTGGTCCACCAAGATGATGTTGGAAACCTCAATGATGTAAATGACCCAAATGTGAATGAACCAAATCCTTTGGGTGATGTGGGTGCAATGTGTCTTCCTCCAACGGAAGGAAACACTATTTTTTCACATTACTAGCACAATGCTTCAGCTCTTACAATTGAAAAGTTTATTTGGGGGGTTGGCTCATGAAGAGCCCCATAAGCATAGTTGAAACTTTGTGGATGTTTGTGGTCCGTTCTCATTTAAGAACATATCAAAAGAATCAGTCAATCTCAGGTTGTTCCCATTTTCTTTGATGGGTGAAGCCACCAAATGGTTATCTGAGTTACTAAGAGACCCCATTACCTATTGGGATCAACTGATCATAATATTCCAAGTGAGATTCTTTTCCCATTAACAATGATGATACTCAGGGATAACATCCAAGGTTGTAAACGTTTGGAAGGTGATCCAATCCACGAGACGTGGCTGAGGTTTAAGAAGTTGGTGTTGTAATGCCCAACTCATGGACTTCTAAATAATGTGATGATTCAATACTTCTATGGGAGCCTCGACACAGTGAATAAGGAGTTGTTGATCAACTTGTTCTCATGGTATAATGCAAATCCTATGAAGTAGGTCTCAACTCCTTGATTGCATGACCAAGATCAACAAGGAATGGTACACCCATGAAGACCAAGTCTCTCATCTTAATTTTAGAATGACAAAAGAGCACATAAAAAAGGATCAAGAGAGAGACGAAAACATGGCCAAAATGATAACCAGTTGGATATCTTGGTTAAAAATGTCATATGTGTTGGTATAAAGAGTGTTAATGAAGTGGGAGTTGGAGAAAACCTCGATGAAGCTCAATTTGAAGTGTTGTACAATGAAGAAGTAAACTTCCTAGCCAATCAAGGAGGAGGTTATTGTGAAAACTGCCCAAGATCGGGTGGTAATTAAGGTTGGAATAAAGATGAGGGCTGGAGAGAGTGTGATAAAAATTGGTTTGATCGTAACACCACTTGGAAATAAAGAGAGGGTGTTAAGGACAGGTGCGTCTCTCCCTATGAGCGTCAAAAGCCCAAGGGATCTGAAGGTGGTCGAATAGAAGATATGCCCTAATGTATTCTCAACAAGGTCAAAGGGTTAGACAAAGTGTTGAAAGAGATGAAAGAGGATTTCTCAACTCTCAATCAGATGGTAATCTCTCACTTAGTCTCTATTAAGTAGCCGGAGACCCAAATGGGTCAAATTTCTTCTCATTTGAATCCAAGACAATAAGAAGGGTTGCCTAGTGACACAATGATAAATCCCAAAAATGAAGTTTGATTTGGTATTTTCGTCGTACCACGACGTTATCTGAGGCGCTTCTTGAGAGGCAACCCAAGTTTTTAATGCTTTAAGTTTTTTATTTTGACTAACTAATGTTGATTGTGCAGGTTTAAAGCTGAAAGGTCTTGGAAAATAGGTAGTTTGCCAAGCAAAACTCTATTAGGTGACCCAGCAAACAAGTCGGCAAGCCCCGATTTGGACCGTTGTTGGAACCACCAAACCTCAAGGGGAAGTATGTAAAACTTGGCAAACTAAATTCTCAATCGGCGAGCCCAACTTTGTCTGCCGTTTGAACCCCCAAATTTGTTGGAGTTCTGTAAAACTCGGTGAGGGAAGTAACACTCGGCGCATCGCTGAGTAGGTCAGCGAGCACGACTTACTCCACTGATGGTGCCACAAACTGAAAGGTTTTAAAAGCCAAACTGTTTAAAATTTCAAAATCCTTTTTTATCTTCTCTTATTTCTAACTTTCGTCCTTCTTATCCGCACTTTTCATCTTCAATATTTTGCTTTTACATACATTTTTTGTGAGAATTCGTGCTCGGAATCGGGGAACTTTTCTACCTAGCTATTCAAATTCTAATTTCGGCATATAGGTTAGTTTTTCGAACATCGTACTTTAAGTTTGTGGTTGAAGTCAAATGCAATAGGTGAGTGGGTGTTGCTTTGTGTTGGGTAATTGCTTTGAATTGTGTTTTATGTGTTGGAATTGCCCATAGTTTGTTGAAATATGTGCCTAAAGGCTTAAACTTGATTGATTGTAATGTCTTGTTTAATAAAATCAGTTCTAAATTATTGGGATGCAGTTTATTTTTGTTAGGTCTAGCGAGGTAGAGTCTAAGTAACACAGTTGTGCTAAATGACATAATTTTCCCAATGATAAAGCGTTTGACGTCATTCTTAAGGGCAAAACTCGTCAAATGACCAACTTTAGCCAGATCGGGGGATGTCTGAGTACCCTGAGGGCCTGGGTAGTATGGGTCTAGTGTCAATTGAATATTGTTTGTGTTTGACTTTGGATTCGGGGGATGCGGGTTTGATTTTGAAGCTTGGGGTTGAAACCGGTACATTGGGCCATTTGACGAGCCATGTCGAGCTCGTTGAGTGGTTCGTCGACCTCCCCCTCAGTTAATTTCAAAGTCTAGTTGAGTTTGTTCTGTCCCTGAGCTCGCCAAAAGGTCTTCTTGATCACCCTTTCGACGCCCCTAACCCTTAAAATACACTATAACTTTCAACGGGCTACTCCTAGGTCGCCGAATGGCCCTGATCATCTTCGACATACCTTGATTTTTGAAAAACTTTGTGTTAGTACTTTATGCGATTTCGATCTGGCTCTCCTAAGTGACTAGGCGACTTGTTTAGCGAACCTTTCTGCAACTCAATATTTGCATTTTTCTCAAATTATTTCTAACATTTCTCTATGTGTCTAGTAGATATGGCTAGAAAAAACTTAGATGATAGTGGCATGCCGCCCCGAAAACAGGCACGACGGAATGTGATGAATGAGGAAGCAACTGCTTTTAGTGCAAAAAACAAGTTACCTTCGAAGGGAGGTAAGGGCAAGACGCCCATAGCTAAGACACTTGAGCACAACTTCGGCAGTGAGAAGGAGTCCTTTGATTCTAAACCTGAGGATAATCAGTATCTACAGGACCTACGAGCAGAGCTACAATCGAAAGCTCGTCTTGATCCGTCTAGGATTATGGATCCAATCCCTCCTGCTTCAGACTCAATGTCAGCTCTAGCACAGACGATGGTTCCAGCACCACCAATTCAGGGTCCTCCTCCTAAGTTACTCAATTGGTTAAAGGCTGAGGGATTGATGACTATCTTAGAAGAAAAATAATTGTCCACAGATGGTGTAGTGGACAAACACCTAGTTGTGTGAGACTCTCTGGTTCACCATTTCGAGATATTCACTAGGATTCGAGGCCCATACATTCTCACCTGGGTCTGGGAGTTCTAATAAGCTTACAATGATCTAGTACCTTAGGGTAAGAAGAAGGCTAACGCGTTCAGGCCAGTCGAGTTTGTGATGGTCTGAGGGAGGAAGGTCAGATGCAACAGTGGTGATATAAATGTTGTATTTGAGAGGGCTACAGACTTTGAGCACGAGTACACAAGCTCTGTATAAATCGAAGGGCTGGCTAGCCCCCCTCATTTCTGACACCACCCTGAGGTGGATTGTGGCTGGAGCGCCTGTCGAGAAGAAGCATATGTGAATAGCAGTTTGGTACTGGTTTGGATGTTGAATTTACTGCTTAACAATCATTTGCACCTAGAATTGTATAAGATGCATTTGCTAATCGTCCTTATTCATCACTTAACAAAGTGGAGAGTCACTATTGTAGTTCAAATCAATTAATTTTGACTTTAATTAAAGAGTAAATTTTAGGTTTAAGTAAACATAGAAATCATATTAGTGCTCTGTAGCTACAATTTTGCTACTTGTGCTTCATAGAAAACATATAAATTGCAAGCAACACCATATTGTATAAAATCACAAGCGTTTGATTTGTATAAATTAGGTGTTTGTGTCTATGAAAATTGCGTTTGTATATGTATATGATATATGTGTTTGTATTTCTACATAAAATGTGAATTTGTATACAATTGAATGGAGTTAAAATAATTGTGTTTGTATATCAAATTTCTCCCTCGCTTTATACAAACACAAAATATACATTACATTTGTATAAATTGTGTTTGTATAAAGCGAGAAAGAGAGAAAGACAAAACATAATGTGCAGAGAGAGATTTGTATAGGTATAACTATAATTGTATAGGAAGGAGAGCTATGTATTTGTATTTGTATATTCAGTTCTCTCTCGCTTTATACAAACACAAACACAATTTATACAATTGTGTTTGTATAATGTAACAGAGGTGTGGAGAGTGGCGAGCGAGATTCGGGGAGAGTGAGAGCGAGATTTAGGGGAGAAAGGTGAATATATTTGTATATACAGTTTTCTCTCATTTTATACAAATTTGTGTTTGTATAAAGTGAGAGAGACGAGGGAAAGTGGCGAGCGAGGTTCAGGGGAGAGATGTGAATGACAAAGTGTTTGCTACGAATTAAAATCAAATAAAACCGTGGTTATAATATTTATTTTGAACTAATAGTTTGCTATTTTATACAACTTTTCCTTAATAAAATCCATAGACCATATTTATTGGACTTAAATAATCAACTCAATTATAGTAATTCATAATACTTATTCGGACTAGTATATTCATAAATATAATATAATTTGAATCATTTGATAAATTTATATTTAACAAATTTTAAATGATTACAAGAAGTTACAAATGCACAGATAAATCCTAAAAGATATAAAATAGATAACAAATTCATGATTCGTTTTGAATCGGTTATTGGTTAATAGCAAAACCAAAACCAAAATAAAACCAATTTAGTTAGTTTTTAAATTTCTAAAACCAAATGAAAAAAATAACCATCGGTTTCATTCAAGTTTTGAATATTTTCGATTTGAAAGTAATAAATTAAATTTGTTGAAAGTATACACATTTCGGTAGATACATATACCTAATACTTGACCAGTGCACAAGAAAATCATTTTGGATTCAATAAGCAATATTAGAATTATTATTACAAGAATAAAGTAATTCAATTAAGACAAAATGTGACTATCTATGCGATGTAAGGTAGGTAAATATTAAAGTGATGTATTTTGATGGATTAAGTCTCAGGGTTTTAATAATTAGGCTACAATTTAAGTATTGAGCTTGAGAAAATAAATTGAGACTTAAATTAATTACAATCTATCATAATATTAATTACAAACTAATATAATATTTTTATTTTATTTGTAAATAATATATAAATAATTAGAAAGCTTATATATATAATTTCTCACTTCAACTTTGTTGTTTTTTTTGCATTTTTTTAGTAAACCAAAATCAAACAAAATAATATTGATTTTCAAAAATTAAAACCAAACCACACCAAATATGAAATCTTTAATCGATTTGATTCGGATTGCAGTTTGATTTATTTTTTTAAACCATAACCATGAACAACCCTAACTACATCAATGCAAAAGAAGAGTTTTAAAACAGATTGAAAGTAAAGATAAAATTGAGATTAATTGAGGATTCTCTTAAAATGAGTTAAGGCTTGAATGAATTACAGTGAACCCAATTCAGATTATCTTGAGCTCAACCTTTTAAATTTTGACCTGAGCGAGTTACCTATAGCTGGGCTCATTTTTCACACCCTAAAGTTAGTACATCACATGTATAAGTTCTGTCTTATCATCGTACATCACATGCATTAGTTGTTCCAGCAGAATGCCTTGAAGACTACACCAAAAAGACATTATACTTTTGTACCAGTACCATATATTTGATAAAATTCAACTTTTCTCAAATATATGGAACAGAAAGTAAAACATACTAGTTGATAGTTGGATTATGGCTTCCAAGTTGTTATTTGAGTATTAAATAGAAAGAGATAATGATATTTTCTTCTGCAACATCGATGGTCAAAGTCACAAGTAATCTCCATCTCGAATCAACCACCAAACCAAGGTTTTAGAAGGCATTGGGTATTATCACGGGTAGGGGTGACTTGAGCGGATTGGATCAAATTTATGTCATAATGGACTAAGATAACAATCAGAATCAAGACACAATTCAATTCAAATTTGCTTGGATCAAAATGGATTAGATAATGAATTACATTATTGATCCACATCCAACCCAATTCAACCCAATTTTTACTAAGATCAATTGTTCTATTTAGTTTTTTAAACTATTTTAGTAGCTAATGAAATTATTTTTTCCCCTTTATTATGGCTATATACAACATATCAAATTGAAAAAAATAATAGTTTTTTACAAGATTTTTCATGAGCCCGTTCGGGTTATATATCAACCTAATTTTTAATGATTTATTTCATGTTGATCTAATGAATGGGAAAGTCACTTAAAACTGCTTGAACGAATTGAGTTTGATTGTGGGCAAGGTTTTGGCAATAGCTAGCTTGTGGATGCCAAAAAGTTGCAAGTAAGAATAGTTAAAACGGCAACAATTGCATTAGAGAAGTGACTTGTGTCACTCACTTGAGCATATTAAATCCCAAGATGATCTCATATCCACAACATATAACTTTGATTAAGCCAACAATTTCCTTTTATGCATTGATTGTTGGTGGAAAGAGAAGTTCACCTCCAGTTAGCCTGCATATCTCATAACTATAAATAGTTACTTAGGTTGGCTTTCAATTATATGACATCATACACTTTAGATTGTGTTTTCTTTCACCTCATGATATAAAGATTATGCAAACATTGGATTGCATTCCCAGTCGATTTTGATAACTAAGATAGATAACCTTATACGATTCCTTAACATGGATATCAGAATGTGAGGACATTCCGTTTATCAGCAAAGTTAAGGAACCTTGGTTTTGCACGACATATAAATAAGTTCACTATCACCACAACTGGGGAACTGGAAAACTAAGAGCACTTCCTTTTAATAGCTCTGCTTAACCCAAGAAAAATGCAAGAGAGGGCACCACATAGGACAACTCCATCTTATACCACATTACGATACTCTATAAGTATTTGGTTAATAATAAAGCACTAAATAACCAAAAAGGAAACAAGTTACGTACCATCATCCAGCAATCTTTTGATTTTTTTAACTGGAAAAGACAAATAATGGAGAAAGAATAGCCTGGTGAAGATGCTAAAGCTAGCTCATGTGGAATGAGGACAAAGTGTGCTTGATAACCATGGCGATAGCCATCTATCTCCAAATCCTGTAATTACTCAATCTTATACTAGCAAGTGTACTCTCAATTTGTTCCTCATAATCCCCATTTCACCATTCTTACGGCTGTTCAGAAATAGGATATTTGCTCTAGCCAAAATGTGGAAACTAAATCATTTTGCAATTTTTCCTAAAAGACACTACATTTGTCTATATTTTCCACCTTATTAGCTCGCAAACTACAACTACTTGAGCACATTGCTAGCTCAGTTTTAGCAGCATACCAGCATTTTTCTTTTAAAGCTACTCTATGTAAAAAAGAACTTTTCAGCATTGACGTGGCTGAAAAATAGGAATGTGAAAGTTATGAGGAAGCAAGATCCGCAAATATAAAGAGAAGAAGTGGAAGTTAGGTCTCAGTACTTGAACCATTATACACACTCCTTTACTCACTAAGCCATACTTCAAACTCTTTGTTCTGTATGGCATAAAGGTTGCAATTGTGTAAATAAATACTCATACTATCCTAAACATGTCATACACAAGTCGATCCTAAATAGAGTAGTTACCTCACAGTATGATCCATGATAGAATTCAAAACAACACCTTCACAAGAAGTCTCAAGAAAACATTTCACACAAACTTCCCACCTCAAAATCAATCTCTACTAGACAAGTGCCAAATGTTGCTAAATATGTTTTCTTAGACAAGAAATCATACAACTCAATGTAAAGGTTAAATATACCTACAAGACAGATTTTAAGCATGGAAGGAGGAACGCAAGAGAACCAAAAACAAGGAAAAGAGAAGGAAGTCAAGAGCGTACTAAAATTTCTTAAAGCACGCTCCTTTACTTGAATCATATTTCAAGCTCTTAATTTCTTATTTTCTTTTGGCTTCCCACCTGATGTTTTTGTACGAATTTGGGGGCGGATTAATCCGGATTCCTATTGGGAAGTCTACTTTTGGAGGGGAGGGAAGCAATCCCTACATACCAAAAGAAGACTCCATTCTCAGTGTTGGAACCCAAAACATGTAGCTAAAATAGTGGATATTCATCCGCCCAAGACACATCTCTAAACATATCATACACAGGTATAAACTTAAAATCCTAAAACACGAGTTGTTACCCTATAGTATAATCCATAACAGAATTAGCACAATGTCGAAGAAATCTTCCAAATCAATCTCTTCTATCCAAGCAACTCCCAAGAAAAGCATATATATTTTAGAGGGGTAAAATGTAAGATACACTCAATAAATCCATATTGATATCCAATAACAAGTATGATTATCACAACAGTAGTTTCACTACATCAACAACAGGTACAAAAAAGCAAAATAGCAGGAAAATAAGGTAGGGAAGAAGGGAACTTTACAAGTTGAATAGATTAGGCAATGATGGTCAATCCGAACGTGAAGAAGAAGAATCATAGTAATATTGGGGAGGAGGCGAAGCAACAAAATCATGGTCATCATAAAGTGATGAAGATGAAGAAGAAGCAGAAGAATTGTAACGGCGATAGTAATAAGGGTCAGGAGGGACACAAAGGAAAGTCCAAACACAAAGAGCTAAACGACCCAATTGTTGAAGAGGGAAGAAGATGACCAGATCCAAAAGCTCTTCGCTGTCAATTGGGTCTGCTAGACATGACAAAAATTGCCAAACTTCTGCTGATGCTTTAGCTACAGACACCAGTAATACTCCATTGAATGGCATTTCTTCAATTTCAATGTCAGATTTTTTTTAGGGTTTCTAATCCTCCATGTTCCTTCTTCTTAGCATTTCATCAAGCAGTTGGTGTTGTTGACCGCGGCCTGAGCTGATATCAGTAATATGTTAATTTGGCTTACACCATGTTTGGCCAATTGTTTTATTTTAAGACTGCTTGGTTTCTTAAAAAATAAATAATGCTTAATGAAATCAAATCTTTGGGAGAAAATAAAAAGTTTTCAAAAGTTGAAAAAGAAAGTTTTTTTTTCTAAGAACACGTTTGAAAAATATACATTTAAAAGTGTCCGTAAAAAACTTAGTCGAATACTAATTATTGATAAAAAGTTATTTATTTATTTATTGATCAAGTACAAATTACTTTATCACCAATAATATTTTTTCGGGTAGTTCCTTTTATTTAATTTTTAAAAAAGAAGCATTTTTTCAAAATGCAATGAATTGGAAATTAAATGTACTATTATCCTTTAGAGGGTCAGTAAATTTTTCTTTTTCAATTAAAGGGAGGTAATGTTCCCAAGTGTAAGTCGGTTTGATTTGGATTTTCATTAAAAAAATTAAAATTAACTATATTGTTTATTAAATTTAAAAATCAAACCTTATAAAGTGCGCTTTTTAGATTTCGATTTTAGTCAGTTTTTTCGAGGATTTCTTTTTCTTTCAATTTTTTTTCAGTATTTTTTTTTAAAAATATTTTTACAACTATACGGTGTTTAAAAAAAGACATCAAATATATTTTCACTTACTAGTGCGATAAGCTAAACTTTAAAAATGTTAAATGGCTAGAATTTTCAAAATAACGGTAAAATCATATTATTACAAAATACTTCTATTCAAATATCAACGTTCATTTTCTTAAATTAATAAGATTAAATGCTACAGTCAAACTGAATACGAAACAAAATATTTACAAAGTAAATTGTTAACTTAAAATTTGAAAAACTACAATAATACAATTGTAACTTCTGATCTTAATGCAAAATAAAATATTTACAAAATTTTTTACAAGCCCAAATTTGAAATAACATATCTAAACTTTGAAAACTATAAATTAAATAAAGGGAAAAGGGATGGATTTACCCCCGAACTTTAATAAATGGTACGTCTATGTCCTCCGTTATACTTTGCGTTTACATAAGCCCTTGCTGTCCAATTATAGGTACATAGACATATCGGTTAAGCATCCTACCTTTTCATCATTTTATTTTGCCTTTTTCTTATATTCTTTCACTTTGCTATTTTCCCTTCTTTCTTCTTTTGTGTAAGTGACTCTTTTCTTCCTGGAATAATAAAGTTTGGAGTACTAGGAAATTAGATACTAGAAGAAATACATTCGCAGTGCAATCCTTACACAACCCAGCCATAGATGAGATTCGTGAACACCTCTAACTAACGGACCCCTAGTTTTTTACACGTGTCTTAATCCTATTGAACTACCCGTTTAACCCTTTTTTTAACCCATAAACCAACTATTCGCCCCATAACCCCATACCCACCCAATTTCCTCTAAAAGGAATCACAATAAAAGACCCAAATTAACATATGCTAATACAAGAAGCTTTTCTTCTTCCACCTTTTTTTTCTTTATCTTTTGGCACTGACTGCACATAAAACTACAAACTTATGTAAATATTCAGCTTCACAGTACTCCCTTATCTTTGTTCACCCCCTCTAGTTTCAAAAAACAAAGATTCTTTGAATAGTCTATAACATAAAAGTTCAATAGGTGAATTTTCTCTACACAATTATGCAAATAGTGGAACATATAGAGATTGTGCATCTAATTCGTTGCAATTCTACATTGATCTGCTTTAGTTTAGAGTTCAATTCATTCAAATGTCGTCCTCACGTATCTGTTCCTACTCGAACGAAATTGCTATGCTCGAGACAACAAAATCAATGAAAACAAAATAAGGACGCTGGTACACTTTCTTACTATTTTAGCACCACTGAACCTGAGAAATCTGGAATGTTTGATCATCCCTTATATGGAATTGTTCCTTGCAGTTCTGATGTTAGCATGTTAATTTGGGAACCTGTTAATTTGGTCTTTTAATTGTTATTCCTTATAGAGAAAATTGGGTAGGTATAGGGTTATAGGGCAGATAGTTGAGTTATGGGTTAAAAGAATAGGTCAAACAGGTAGTTCAATAGGATTAAGACACATTTAAAAAATTAGGGGTCCATTAGTGAGAGGGGTACCTATAATTGGACGACAGGGACTTATGTGGATGCAAAATATAACGGAGGGCATAGACGTACCTTTAATTAATGTTAGGGGGGTAAATCCATCCCTTTTCCTTATATAAAAATATATTAACAAAGTAGAATATATATATATATATATATATATATATATATATATATATATATATATATATATATATAGGGAGAGAGAGAGAGAGAGAGAGAGAGTCAATTCTCAACTGCACACCAATATTTCACGGGGGTTCTATTACCCCCTACACTTTTTATTTTTGATATTTTATAACCCTTAAAAGCTGACATGTCCAAGAAGGTGAATACACCTTTTTTTAGGGGCGTGAGGATGTATCTAAAACACATTATCTGCATTTTGAAATTCCTGTGTACGTCCAAATTAGCCTAAAATTAAGGCTTTCAATTACAACTTGCATTTCTAAGCCATTTTTCTTCCACAGATCTTCCTTCTTCTTCCTTTCTACTGCCATTTTAAAAGCTTGAAGTTTGGGAA
Source organism: Solanum chilense (assembly GCA_032847665.1). Lineage (NCBI taxonomy): Eukaryota > Viridiplantae > Streptophyta > Magnoliopsida > Solanales > Solanaceae > Solanum > Solanum chilense. Next base: position 41,925,658 of record CM064973.1, read on the forward strand.
CAATTGTCTTTCATTTCAAAACATCAATAGTAAGTTTCATTTCAAATTTAAACCTTTAGGATTTTTAATCTTCTGTAAAAAATATATTCATTATTAGATTCAAGGTTCAAAGTTATTTTCCTCACTCATAAATATAGAATAGCAAAGTCAATTAGATCTAGCTATGGAGCTTAAAATTTCTTCTCCATGTCAATGTCCGAAAATAAGTTATTCTCGTCTTCAGTTCATAAATATAGATTCATAACGTATGTATACCCATTCTTTTCACGTTCCTCTAATAGGGAGAATCATGAATACATTTTTTACCTTCACAATTACATCTGAACTAGAAGATTTAGAAAATATCAATTTGCAAGATCCAATTTTTCATAGATCAATTTTATTTATTTATTAAAAGATTACATTACTTGATACATGACATTTTGTTAAAATTATATGGGTGACAGAGCAAGTAATCTTAAAAAGATCAAACCTTGGGTCACTATGACCTGCATATTCCATTGAAGAACAAATTGTTGGTTATGTTTGGAATTGAAAATTTTAACCTAATTAAAAGAATAAGTGTAAAATAAGGGTCTAATTCATTTAAAATAAATACGAAAAGAAAAAATTACAGAATATAGCAAACATCAATATACATTTAAATATAATAGTTACAATTTAGTTTTTTTATGTTATATGGATATAACTATATAGTAAATAGCAAAGTTAATTATATAACAACAATCAATTTTTTATATTTATTTAATATAAATAAATATTAAATAGGAAAGTTATTGTTCTACTCATAATTAATTATGTCCTCATCAATATTTTTTCTTTCATCAATATCCCTATTACATATTTTTTGTATTTTTCCCCCTAAATGTCTTCTAATTCAACATCTTTTTGTATGATTCTAGGAGCGATTTTTGTGATTTGAATTCATTATAAGGTATTTTCTAACTAATTTTTCTCCTCGTTTTTTTATGAAAATTATATTTATATATCTATTTTTATTGGGTTTTGATTGAAATTGCTTTTTATGAAAATTATATTGCTTTATACTTTTCTTTCCATGACAAAATTGCATATATCGTTGTGAAGAGTGTCACCTTTAATGTTGGATCCATTTCCTTGTCCCGGTGCACAGATGAGAGATCTCCGACGATCTATGAGATGGAGCGTAGGGAATACCCGCAGTTCAGCGGAGCCTTTAGGTTACCGTTGTTAGCAGAGAGTGTGGAGAGAAAATTTTATTGTTTATCGAATTTGTATATAGTATAATACTTATATACATAGATAATTGTATTGTAATATTAATAAAATGGTGATTTGTGAATACAAGTATATCTGGATACATAAGTAATTTATCCAATTTGATTAGGCAATAAAAATATAGTTAGATACATCAATACTATTTTTTTATTAACAAATACCTAATTTAACATCAAGCCTCAAGTATTATAGAAAACTTCATGAAAAATAGATCAATGTTTTGTTGGGTTTTTGTAACGACCTGTTTAGTCGTTTTGAGCAGCAGATTATAATTCTGAAAAAATTGTCTGAGTCGACGGAACCCACGACGGACCGTCATGGGCACGAAGGACCGTCGAGGGGGTCTCGTTCCAAAACACTTAGAATTCTGAAATTTGGGTACTGAAATCGACTCTCTGAACTTCGTGACGGAATGGCAGGACGGACCGTCGTGGGACGGACCGTCACACATTTTCCATAGAAATTAAGTCTCTGAACTTTGTGACGGACCTGCAGGACGGACCGTCACGGCCATGACGGACCGTCACAGGTTGCGTAATCCCAGACAGGGTCGGATTTCTGTAAATATTTTAAGGGGCGTTTTGGACTATTCCTGCTTATAATTATAAAGTTAATGGTTTAATATTAATAACTCAAATACTTGGGGGTTAAAGGAGGTAACCTTGGAATAATTAGT
>CM064973.1:41927690-42016690 GCA_032847665.1 Solanum chilense
AAAAATTATGTAAAAATGGGAAGTTCTCATCATCTCCAAGACGGTAAAGTATTCGCTCAAATTTTAAGTATTTAAATTTCAATTTCTTAAAAGAGATCTTTTCAATAAAAAAAGTTTGTTCTATAAGTAATGTAACAAAATAGTTTTTAAAAATTATTTTGTATAAGTTCCTCGAATTTTTCTGTATGTTCCTCTTGAAGAGGCAAAATTTTATACAAACCAAAAAAAGAAGTTCTTTTTTTTTAATTAGTACTTTAACTCAAATCAATATATTCAGTAATTAATACTTTGTCCGTTCACTTTATTTGTCATATTGTACTTTTTAAAAGTTAATTTGATTAAATTTTAAGGTTAAATTAAATTAGATTACATTACTTAAATATTTTAAACAAAAAATTTAGGTATTAAAAAACTATATGAAAAATATTATAAATTATAACTTTTTTACATATCAATATGATTAAAACACATTTTACAAAATTCTTATAATTTAACTCTAAAAATAAAAATCATAACAAATAATAATGAATGGAGGGAGTACAATAAAAATATTTTTTTAAGTTAGAAGGATATTACAACTTTAAATTGAATTTGAATAGAGATAGATAATTATTCTTTTCCCATGTCTTTATGATTTAACATTTTGTTTGGAACATTGTTACCAATTGTTTCATAATGTATTATATTGTATTGCAATGTATTGAATGATTAATACAATATTTGGCTAAATTGTATTTTTTGTTATTTTTGATAATATTTTAATTGTATCGTACTCTATTATAATTTATAATTTACTAAAATATATTTAATTATTCTAGGATAGGAGGTTTGATTAGATTTAAATAATTAATGTCAAAGGTAAAATAGTATTTTGAAATATTATGTAAATATAATATAATTGAAAAGAAATTAAGTAACAATGGGAATACACCAAATTGGTTGTTCCATAAAATAGGGATTTTCATTGTTACGTCACAACGAAATTTAACAATACAATACAATATATTTTAAATAACACTCGAAACAAACATTATAGATATAGTAACAATACCATACAATATAATCGATAACAATGATCCAAACATAGTCGAGTTAGGAAGAGTATAATATAGTTAACTACCATTCAAATCTGAATTTTAAAAATATTAAAGAAATATAAAAATTAGATATTTTGTATTTTTTCGTTTATTCTTCTTTTTTAGTGTTCGCAATTTTAATTTTCATAATTCATAAAACCTGTTTTTTGGTATTGACATCTACACATTTTCTCTCTCTCTCTCCTATAATATATAAATAAATTATTATTATTATTTCATTTGTCTCAATTTAGGTGATTTACTTTTTTTTAATTCATATAAAATTACACATTCTATATTAAGTAACAATTTAATTATAAAATATTTATTTTGCTTTTAATACAATGATTTATAACCCCACAAGTTTCTATCATTTATTTTGAACCATAAATTTTATAACTTTTATTTTGTTTCTTAAAACCAACTACATCATATAAAATAAAATAATTTATAACTTTTATTTTGTTTCTTAAAACCAACTACATCATATAAAATAAAATAAAATAGACGGATGGAGTGTGGTAGTCAATTTGGATTTTGGACAAGTTGCCCGGTAAAAGGCCCGGTAACGAAAATGAGCCTTTTGCTACCTTTGAATTGTCAACATTAAGTTAATTCAAGGAATATTATTGGATGCAATCTCTTCACCAACCCCATTACTTATTGAAGATGAATATAAATATGATGATGTTGAACTATTAAATAAGTTGGGAATTGAAGTTCTTGTGGTCCAGGGTTGGTTTGTGCTGCTTTCTAGTTGTGGCCCACTATCATATTCGTTTGATTTCCTGCTTTAATTTCTGAAAAGCAAATAAGTTTTTATTAGATGAATCAATCATATTCATGGAAGAGTATTAATATGTAGAATCTTGACTTTTTTTGACTTGGAACAAAATTTGTTGCTCATTTTAGTTTTCTAATCAAACAATTAGTCTATTTCCTTAACCAATTTTTGGCCAAACTAGACCTAATACCAAAAGTAGGTTCATAATGAATTTGTATTCACATTTCTTTAGTCTATCTTTTTTAGCTCTTCTAATCATTTTTGTATGTGTTAATGAAAAACTAGCTAATACTTCAAGTTTCATTCACTCTTTTTTAGACAAGATGTTTAAAAATGGAGTTGAGGAGGAAGATCAACCACCTTGTTCTGATTCATTGTTGCACAAGGTGAGAGGTTTGTTAAAATTATGTAACCAATTGTTATACTACTAGTAGTATAGTGTCTCTACTTCTTTCTTATGGCTGTTGATTCCTTTGAAAACTTATGCTATTGCATCCTTTTGCGTATAGGTTTATCCTGGAAAACCTCCTTTACTCACATGGCAGAGGAAGTTAAATTCTTCAGCAAGTACTCCTACATCTTTTGCTCCTAGCATTCGAGAAATTTTGCACATGGTAGTATATGTTCATTCAGAAAACATTTCAATTTTTCCCATATATAGAAATCTTCAAACATTATATTCTTACGCATATATCTGTGCTACTCTAGGTAGGTGAAACAGAAAAGTTGCCATAATTTTGTTGCATATTCTTAATGTAATTATCATTTTATTTTTTGTGGATAGCTTCCACTTGGTCTAAGGTTGTTGAAGCATATACATGAAGAAGCTGCAAAAGGAACGGTAATGTCTGTGATACATGCTGTTTCATAACATGTAAAACCATATGAATGGTGTACTTATCCTCATCATTATCAGCCAATTTACTTTTTCAGCCCTCAATCATGGATCCGTACAACAAACGTCTTATCTCATGTTATCATGGCGTTCCATTAGGTGGTATTGGGTGAGTTTTCCTATAGTTTGTGTCAGTCTGTTGTGAAGTATGGGAAGTCGATAATGAAACTGTGAAATACAGTCTGTCACGCTCATTCTGATTAAGGTCAGTCGATGGAGTTTCATTTTCATAGTAAATAACTTCATCATGTATTAAGGTTCTTAACCCCTAACAACCTACAAAAAGTGAGAATGGCAGTATTTACGATTTATTATCTAAATATAGAATTGGAAAAGCAAATGCGACTTTGTTTTCTATTGATGGATAGTTGAATTGTTATATAATTACATTGAACTGTACTCTTCATTGTTACTGCTTAGGTTACGACCTTAGTAATAGAATCATCAATCTGCAGTGCAGGAAGTATTGGAAGAAGTTTGAGAGGTGAATTTCAACGTTTTCAATTATTCCCCAGAAAATGTGAAGACACACCTATTCTAGCAAACCAGTTTTCAGTAAGTAATTCATTTGATATTAGCTTTTTTTATTCGTTGTTTCTTACATTTCTAATTAGCCGGCAACAGAACCTTATTGCCGTGCTACTGCAATAATGCATAATCATTTATCTTAAAATCTGATTAAGGTAGAGAAACTCCAAAGTCGTCTACGATTTCTTAGCATCTGACTCATTCATGCAAATATAACTGTTGATAAGTAGGCAGTCCTAAAGGTCTAGAGAAGTAATGACAAATTCCTGTAATAAGGAAAACATCATTTTTGTGGGAAGTCATTTGATAGTTTTGTATTTCTACTTCGACAGATATTCATTGCTCGCCCTGATCGAGAAAAGTTTTCAACCGTGCTGTGCTCCAGAGGTCCCGAAGAGCTCAAGTAAGTAACCAGCTTAACTGGTGTGAGGCATCAATTGAGACACACAGGCTCCACTTGAATTCTAGTGCTCTAAAACAATTCTAAAATGATAATGAATTTAGCTAGTGCTACAGAACGGATGAATCATGGAAATGGAAGCTAGACGGGGAGAACTGCACATATCATGCTTTGTACCCTAGAGCATGGACTGTATATGATGGTATATGTGCTGATAAATCAAACGTCAAAAGTCTAAAACTCTTATATAATTCAAAACTAATAAAATGATAAGTTAAATCATTCATCAAGCAGGTGTTCCAGATCCTGAACTCAGCATTGTTTGTCGTCAGCTTTCACCATTTATTCCACATAATTACAAGGACAGCAGCTTCCCAGTCACTGTATTCACATTTACGGTACAGTAGTTTTAAGAGTGTAGAAGACATTATACTAATATCTTGACTTGTCTTAACTTTCTTATATGTTAATTAAATCTTACTCATGAAAATTTATGCAGCTTTCTAACTCAGGGAAGACTGATGCTGATGTGACATTACTTTTTACCTGGGCTGTATGTCGAAATCCTTTGTTTCTAGTAGAAGTATTATATCCCTTATTGTTTCAAATGAATGTTTTTCATGAATTTCCTGGGTAACTTATTTCAGCATGTTTACTATCTTATCTTCAGAATTCAGTGGGTGGTATATCAGAGTTCTCTGGTGGACATGTTAATAAAAAGATTTTGTAAGAACATTTCCTACTTCATCTTCAATTAACATTGAGCATCTGACGGAATCAGTTTGGTTTGGTTGCTAATTGTATTGGATGATTCATTTGACAAGTATGCATTGGCTCTTTGTAGGATGGAAGATAGTGTGCATAACATCCTCCTCCATCACAAGTATGTTTTGTGTAAAACGGCCTCTAGTCTATAGCTACATTCATTTTTCCCATGGCTTGCTAGTTCTGTTTTTCTAATACAACTGTATTTTCCGTTCAGCACTTCAGATGGACTCCCTCCAGTAACATTTTCCATTGCAGCTCAAGAAACTCCGGATGTCCATGTCTCAGAATGTCCGTGCTTTATGATTTCTGGAGAATCTGAGATTATGACAGCAAAGGATATGTGGAGGGAAATTGAGGAGGTCAGTTTTCGTTTGTTCATGCATATAAGCCACAGCATCACATATAACTTTTAAATTCTAACTTCTTAGCTCCTTTCAAGACCTTTTTCCTAATTCTAAATGATTATAATGAACATGAGTATTAACATTATGTCTTATTCTTTATTCTTAATTTCTTTTCAATTTTTTTATTTTGCAGCACGGTTCGTTTGATCATCTTAAGGATGCTAAGACCTTGGTAACTTCAGTAGAAGGATTATCTATTGGAGCTGCTTTAGCAGCATCTGTTAAAGTTCCGTCTGGTGCTGTCCGCACAGTAACTTTTTCACTTGCGTGGGACTGTCCAGAAATAAGATTTCCCAGAGGCAAGACTTACCACAGGTCATAAAACAGCTCTTTTTTCTAGAATAATACATTTAAATTGTTCATTTCTAAAAAAATTGGATATTTAATATTGTCTCAGACGATATACAAAATTCTATGGTGTTCAAGGTGATGGTGCAGCAAGTATTGCCCATGATGCCCTCCTAGGTAATAATATAATTTGTGATATAGTAATCTTTCCAGTATTGGTGTAGTATTTATGTTTTGGCATTCTTTAACAGCTGGGAGAACATACCAAACTAATTTGCTCATTTAAGTTATCATAAAATAACAAAACTCAATTTGACAGACATGATCCAGAATGACTTGTGATCTGCAAACAGTATATGTTTTATAATCATCCTAATTTTATCGAATGTCTGTCTTTAAATTAGAGCATAACATTTGGGAGCATGAGATTGACAAGTGGCAGAAACCAATACTTGAAGACACAAGTCTGCCAGAATGGTGAAATATAGATTTAACAAGCTTTTTCCTTAGGGTATATACAGATCACTGAAGTTCCTAATTAATTTTTTGAAGTGCTAATCATTTGCCTCAGGTACCGCATCACTCTTTTCAATGAGCTCTATTATCTTAATGCCGGGGGCACAATTTGGACAGGTAATGGAAATGGAGAATCTGTTGGAATTGTGTGTTATTGTGTCTGATTAAGGTCACGTTTTAATGTCATACAGATGGGTCCTTACCAATTCAAAACTTTAAAACCATCAGGGACAGAGCGTTTTCCCTTGACAAGACAAAATCAGACTCTGAGGAAACGTTAAAGTTGGACGAAAAAAATGAGACTTATATGGGATTACTTTCTAAGATGAAATCTACTGTTAACCAAATTCAGACTCCGTTGACTTCAAACTGTGCTTTTGGTACTAATCTACTTCAAGATGGAGAGGAGAACATTGGCCAGTTTCTCTATCTTGAAGGAATTGAATATCACATGTTTAATACGTATGATGTCCATTTTTATGCATCATATGCGCTATTAATGCTCTTCCCGAAACTTGAGCTGAGCATCCAAAGAGACTGCGCAATGGCGGTAATGATGCATGATCCATCTAAAATGAATATTATGAGTGATGGAACATGGGTCTCCAGAAAGGTTCTTGGAGCTGTGCCTCATGATATTGGACTTAACGATCCATGGTATGAAGTTAATGCATACAATTTCTTCAACACAGACAGATGGAAGGACTTAAATTCAAAATTTGTCCTTCAAGTTTATAGGGATTTTGTTGCTACCGGTGATAAAAGTTTTGGAAAATCTGTTTGGCCATCAGTATACATAGCTATAGCATATATGGATCAGTTTGATAAGGATGGCGATGGCATGATAGAAAATGAAGGGTTCCCTGATCAAACGTACGATGCATGGACTGTTAGTGGTGTGAGCACATATAGTGGAGGGCTCTGGGTAGCAGCTCTACAAGCTGCCTCAGCAATGGCTCGTGAGGTCGGTGATGCTGCAGCTGCTGATTACCTTTGGGTTAAGTTTCAGAAGGCAAAGTCTGTATATGATAAGTTATGGAATGGTTCTTACTTTAATTATGACAATAGTGGCCGGAGATCAAGTTCTTCAATTCATGCTGATCAGTTGGCTGGTCAATGGTGAGTTATTTCTTCATCTTACTGGAAAAGAGGAACCAGTGTCTCTAATTAAATTGAAGAACTGGTTCTGAATTTAGAGAAAAGAACACGTACAAATATGTTCCGCTTTTCATATGGTTGATAGAGTCGTATTGATGATAAATTGAAACTTGTGCCATTGTTCATTACTTCTTTTTCTTATACTCATTTGGTTGCGATTTCATAGGTATGCTAGAGCGAGTGGTCTTTCACCAATTGCTGATGAAGAGAAGATAAGAACTGCTCTGAAGAAAATCTACGATTTCAATGTGTTAAAGCACAAGGGAGGGATGTGTGGGGCTGTAAATGGGATGCTACCAAGTGGAAAACCTGATATGTCAGCTCTTCAGTCAAGAGAAATATGGACAGGAGTTACGTATTCTCTTTCTGCTAATATGATACAAGAGGGCTTGGTGGACATAGCATTTCAAACTGCAAGTGGAATACACTCGACAGCTTGGTCAGATAAAGGTCTTGGGTAAGTTTTTCTTCTTTTTTGCTTAGAGGTTATCATTTTTGAGGCTAGAGAGGTTCTCATTTAACTAGAAATACTGGTGAGGCTTGGGGTTCGATAAGATGTGGCTTTCTGAGAGCTAATGTTTGAACAAAAACCCTATTTAGCGATTCAGTTAACGTAAAGAACAAACTGATCATAATCTGGATGCTAAAGATTGTAGCCATTTAATTATGTCATTGATGATTTTCTTTAGCTAGACACTAGCAAGAGCTTTGTTTTCCTATTGTGTTTTATATCTCGGCCGTTAAGGGAGAGGAAGTTAACTTTTTGATGTTGCCAAATCATGATCCTTATAACTAATAACTGCCATGATATCATGACCAAAGAAGAGATAGAAAAGGTTTGTTGTATTCATTCTTTGTAATTGTAGCTGTTTATCTCCTCTCAATTACTGTCCTCATTTCTCTAAAGATTGAACTCAGCAAGAGGATATGAACTGGTAACTAGTTATTAGATTATCAACCACTCTCTGCATCCTTCTTCTCACTGTTGGAATTTGATGTCCCAAAACCGATATCCTTGTATACCAACATATATCAAGCATCATCATTCATTCATTAAGTTAGTAGTTATAGATTGATCATTTGTATCATTAAGAATCACCGTTTATGGAGCCTTACTCGATGCATTAGCTTGCTATATGTTTACCAAAAAAAAGGTACAATTGAAAAACTCCACTCATTCACAATGTACAATGACCAACAGGTGTTGTCTTGGAAGTGTTGTTAGAAGTGCCAACCAATATTCCTATGCTGCTTTCAGAATATTTGTATGATGATATCTGGCGTATCCATAATTTAAGCTATTGTTCATGTGTATGTGCAGGTTTGGTTTCCAAACACCGGAAGGGTGGAACACATATGATCACTATAGATCACTGTGTTATATGAGGCCGTTGGCGATTTGGGCAATGCAATGGGCTCTATCAAAACCAAAGCTTCACAACAAGGAGATGAAGCAGATGAGTAGTAGTGTAAGTGAGAATTCTTCCTATGTAAAGCAGGATGCAGGATTTCAAGAGGTTGCTTGCCTTCTCAAGTTACCAAAACAACAACCTTCTACAAGTTACATTCAGTCGTTGCATCAATTTCTTTGTAACAAATTCTCAATTTGACTCAAAACATCATTTCCTTTCCCAATTATTTGTGAAAAGACTCAAATATGTCATCCAACTTTTGAGAAAAGACTCATTATGTCATCCGTTAAAAGTTTAACTCATCTATATTATTATTCATTACCCTTTGAGAAAAGTTTTATCCATGCTATTATTTTTTATCTCTGGTTTTGCAAAACCATTTAAACCTCAACAAGACCCCAAAACAATTTTCACTTGAAGTTCTTTTCTTAAAAACACCAAGAACACGTGAAGAACATCAAGAATTCTCAAATTTTCAACTTAGTTAATTCTTCACAAAATTTTTACTCAAATTTCAATAATAGCTTTCCTCCAAACTAGATATCAAAATTCAGTATCTTTTGAGCTCGAACTCAACAAAAAACACTTGAAATTTCATCAAAATTTCAAAACTTCAACATCCTTTAATAGTAAAATTTGCCACACAACTCCAAATCAGTTGAAATTTTGAATATAAACTCAAAACAACACTAGTTACAAAAGATCTAGCGTCAAAATGACAACAAAAACACTAATCCAAGCAGGTTTTCAAATTCTTGGGACTGATTTCCATTTTTAAACATAGGTGGGTTTTTTTTAACTCCACAAATAATTTTAGAAATTTGACTTTTTTTAATAAAAAACAAAAAAAAATGGTGCAATCATGTCATGTCATATCACTGTCACATCAAATGCTATGTTAAATTTCAAAAATGCCTATCTGTTTTTCATGTCACCCAATTATTTTTTCTTCCCTTATACATCATCAAAATTCAAAGCCACTACAAAACCACCAATATCAAATCCATATATTTCATTACTAAAATCAAAATAACAATTAGAGTTCACTACTCGCTATCAAACCTGCTGTCAGAACACACCATCATCATTATCACAAAATAAAAATTGCAAATAATTATCACAAATTTCAACAGTCATAATCAATTACATTACTAGCATTGTAACCTTCAAAATTTATAAATTTGTTTGAGTTCAACGTGAAGAATAACTTTAATAGAGTGTAAAGAAAATGCATAACTACCCCCAACCTATGCCGACATCTCAGAGACATACTTATACTATACTAAGGTTCTATTATTTCAAAGTTTTTTAATAAATATTTTCCCCCTTTTCGACCTACGTGACACTATCAATCAATAGCTTGAAAAAATTATCAACAGGCGCTGCGTGCAGAAGATAGTGTCACGTAATCCGAAAAGGTGTAGAACATTATTTATTAATTACGTTCGGGGGAAGGGGTGTGTTGGTGGGAGGAGGTAATAGGACGTTGGTATATTATAAGTGTATTATGAGATTTCGAACATAGGTTGGTGGTAGTTATACATTTTTCCAAAAAAGAAAGTACTTTTAGTATTCCCCCTTCACTTTTATTTGTCATGTTGCACTTTTCGAAAGTCAATTCGACTTGTTTCAAAGTTAAATTATATTATACTATAAATTGCATATTTTTTGCATATTAATATAATGAAAAAATACTTTATAAAATATCAGTCAAAGTTTTTATAAAAAGTTGAATCTAAAAAAAGAAACTATAACAATCAAAAGTGGACGGAGGTAGCAAAAGAAAATAAATGATAGGAAAATAGGTAACTGTAATATGAAAAAAATGAAAAAAAGGGAGGAGAGAGATGGTATGAAGGAAAATAAGAGGGGGTAAATAGAATAAGTTAGACATGAATCTTAGACAAAGGAGGTGGTAAGAATTACTCAAGGATTATGACATAAATATTCTTTATCACCTAGGTAAGACTATTGTTGTTGCTGATGCATTAAGCAGGTTGTCTATGGGTAGTACCGCCATTTTGCGGAAGATAAGAAAGAACTAGCAAGATATGTGCATAAACTTGCATGCTTAGGATTCCGACTAATGGATTTTACCGAAGAAAGAGTAGTAGTGATGAACGGAGCTAAATCATCATTAGTGTCTGAAGTTAAGGACAAACAAGATCAAGACCCAATTTTGCTTGAATTGAAGGCAAAAGTTCATAGGCAAAAAGTAATGGCTTTAGAACAAGGTGGAGATGGCGTAATGAGGTATCAAAGTAGAATGAGTGTACCAAGGGTGGATGAACTCCTCAAAAGGATCATGGGGGAAGCTCATAGCTCCAGATATTGCATTTATCCGGGTTCCACAAAGATGTATAGTGACTTGAGATAAGTGTATTGGCGGGATAGTATCATGAAGGGTATTGCAGAGTTTGTGTCCATGTGTCCAGATTTTTAACATGTTAAAGTAGAACACCTAAGGCCTAACGGATTGGTTCAGAATGTATAACTTTCGGAATGGAAGTGGGAGATGATTAATATGGATTTTATCATAGGTTTATCAAAGTCTCTCAAGAAGTATGATTCTATTTGGGTGATTGTGGATCACATGATTCTATTTGGGTAATTGTGGATCGCATGACCAAATCAACCCACTATTTGTCGGTAAAGACTACCCATTTAGCAGAAGATTATGCTAAGCTATACATTCAAGAATTATTGACTTCATGGGACTCTAGTCTCCATTACTTCAAACAGAGGTGCACAATTAACTACACAGTTTTTGAAGTCCTTCCAAAAAGGTGTGGGTTCAAAAGTGAACTTAAGTACTGTCTTTCATCCTCAGAACGATGAGCAAGCAGATCCACCATTCACACCATATAATATATGTTGAGGGCGTGTGTGATTGATTCAAAGCCAATTGGGATGATCACCTACCTCTTATTGAGTTGGCTTACAACAATAGTTACCATTCTGGTATTCAAATGACTCCTCATGAAGCTCTTTATGACAGGAGATGTAGATCTCCTATTGGATGTTTTAAAGTTAGTGAAGCTAGGTTTATAGGAATCGATTTAGTTCATTAAGTTATGAAGAAGGTGAAGGTGATTCAATAGAGGTTAAAAACGGTGCAGATTCGTCAGAAATCCTACACTGATGAGGATAAGGGAGTTAGAGTTTGACGTAGATAATTGGGTGTACTTGAGTCTCACCCATGAAAGGTTTTATGAGATTTTGTAAGAAGGGGGAAGATTAGTCCCCGATATATTGGCCCTTACATAATATGAAAAATGGTAGGTAATGTAGCTTATTAGTTGGATCTACCATAGGAGTTAGCCGCAATTCATCCACTTTTCACATCTCTATGTTTAAGAAGTTCATGGGAGATCCTTCATTGATCATACCAACTGAAGATATTGGGATCAAGGATATCCTATCTTATAAAGAGATTTCAGTTCAGGTTCGCAAGTTGAGGACTACGGAAGTAGCATCAATCAAAGTTCTTTGGAGGAATCAATTTATTGAGGAAGCTGCTTGGGAAGCTGAGGAAGATATGAAGAAGAGATATCTACATCTCTTTGAAATCGGAAAAGTTCCAAATCAAGGTAGTTCTCTTTTTGGTACTCTATAATTTATATACTTCATGTGTTAGATTTTCTTGTTGCGTTTTTGACAAGGGAGAGATATTGTAACATATCACAAATTGAAATAACTAGGAGGAAGTTAAGAATTGGAATAACCATTTTTGGAAAGGATATAAGGAATCTGGAAATTTATTAAGTATGTTAAAGTTAAGTTTCTGGTCAACTTCGAACGATCATAAATCCTAGCTCAGGATAATTTATGTGTGTTTCTAGATATAGTATGAAATATAGTGGAATAATATTTTCAACACCGCCAAGTTTGCAAGATTCTGAGTTCGTATGAGTGAGATATGTACATTTGTAGTTTGGTTGTTCTAATAAGGAAATCTAAACCAGATTTTGGAAGGGTAACTTAGTATTTTCCTTACCTAATTTTTAAGGGGTAAAATTAGATTTTAGTCAGTGTAGAAAAGGTGAAGTTCATGGTTATGGATTTGGAGAAAAGAGAAAAGAGGAGAACATTAAAGAAAGTTAAAGAGTTGTCAGTTTCTTACACATTTGCGAGTGGATTTTCCAAGGATTCAATCTTACAAAGTATGTGAGATGACAGAGCATTGGGTAATTTAAACCATACACCAATCATGATTCAATTCAGGGAATATATTAGATTGAAAGTAAATCCTTTGAGTTCTTGATGAAATTCGTTTGAATTCTTGTGGATTGTGGTGTTGAAGTGTTCTTGATATTTGATTCAATTTTTCGAGTATAATTTTGAGTTGAATATAATATATCTTGAGGGCATAAATGATTCTAAGGGTATGGGAAAGAACCAAGTGAAAGAGGGTTTAGATTTGAAAAAACGAAGAAGAAAGTTAGAGGTTTTATGGGGAGGGGGCTGGGGCACCGCGCCTCCCAGAGCGCCCCAAAAAGGGCTCTGATCTTTGGGCTCTGGGGCGCTGTGCCAGCCAAAGAGCCCCAACCCTATGTCTGAACTTCAAGGGATGGCGCCCCGCGCCTCTAAGAGCGCTAGGGACACCAGATCTTCCTATTCTTCCCCCATTTTTTGTACTAGTTCCTTAGAGACGTACCTATTCTAGTTGACTCCAACAGTTTAAGCTACGTCTAAACATCATGAAGTTATCAATAAACATGAGATCATGAACCTTGAATCCATAATTCAATTCAAGGAAAGTTAAGAGTCAGGTTTGAAAATTAAGAAGCAAGTCAAGAGAAGTTCATAAAGTTTTCCAAAGTCTTCCACAAATGTTTTAACTTTGTTTTTAGACTTAAATATTTCAAGTTGACTAAATAGTTAAGAGTAAATTTCATTTCTTCAAAGATTATACAGGAACTAATTATTTAAAAAAAGTTAGAAGTGTTTTTACATTTGAGCAAGAAAGGGAACGTTCATTCCGAGAGAGCTTTTAAGATAAATTTTGAGTAATTATATCAAACCAAGAAATAAGTTTTGTTTTAAAAACATATGAGCTAAGTATATTGTGAGAGTAGTGAGTAGTATTGAGCACCAAAATGGGGATGCGAGTTCATAATAACTCAAGTCTCCATAAACCATGTAGTCATTACGGGTAGTAAAAGATCATACTTTTTAGATGATTCTTTAAGTGATTTTTAGCATAGATCAGTGAATCCACTTAATTAAGGCGTTCTATATGAAAGAAAAGTATAGGAAAGTTCTTGCAGCGTGGGCAAGACATTGTATCACCACTTAGGCTCATAGTCAAACGACCATAAATCCTAGCTCAGGATGAGTTAGGACTATCTATATATGGTTTGAAAGACCTTGGAATGATCTTTCTATTGTTGTCAAGTTTATGCGATTCCGAGTTTGGATGAGTGAGGTTGCCCTTTGAAAGTTGGGTGGATTAAGAAAATGTCCAGTTTTGGGATTTAAAAGGGTATTTTAGTCTTTTCACTACCCTATTAGTTTAATTTATTTTTAGGTGTTTAATAAGGTTCAAGACTGAATTTAGTCATTTTTAGAAGTTGGGAATTTTCACGCTAGGGCTAAGGAGAAAAGAGAAGAAAAGAGAACAAGAAAGAGGGAAAGATTCGCCAAGATCGTCAAATTAACTTATGGATTTCTTTGGGGTTTATCCCTAAAAAGGTATGTGGGTCTATGTCAACATTGGGTTCGTTCGCCCACGTGCCAAGCAAGTTTGATTCAGAGTGTTTTCATTCCAAAAATATTGGATTTTGAATGTTCTTGAACGTGGTTTCTTGAATTGCTTTTGTTCTTGAACATGAGTTTAGATTTAAGAGTTATTTGGATCTAAGTGTTGTTCTTTAATAAATTGGGTTAGATCCTTGTATATATCATGTGGGTACCTAAAATGTAAGTGAATTTGAGAAAAGGAATCGAATTGGATGATTTAAGGTCACAAAACGAGATGAAAATTCGTCTAGCATCACCTAGGAAGGGGAGGCAGGCGCGGCGTGCCCCATATGCTCTAGGGGGATTGGGCGGCGCGCCTGCAGTGCACCATTCTGGTGCCTCAGTTAGCTAGGGTTGGTGCGACACACCCCAAACGCGCCCCAATCGGCTTTTTTTGCCTAATTTTCGATATTCAGTCCGAATAAGCCTCTCTAAAGTCTTGTAACACTTCCTAATGAGTCTGAATACTAATCATATTGAAATAATCCAGAAACATGAATTACAACCTTGAATCCATAACTTCAAACTCAAGGAAAGTTTAAAGCTATGTCTAGAGAGTTCTTTGAGGCCTTTCAAAAAGTCTTTTACAAATAATTTTAAACTTGTTTCAAGACTTAAAGATCATGTTGAGTAAAGATTAAAAACAATAATAAGAAAATCATTTCAAGTCTCATAAATCTTTAGAAAATGTTTTAAATGTAGTTTTAAGACATAAGTTTGAGTTTAGTTCAGAGTAAACTTCAAAGAAGTATATGCAGACTAAGTATTCCAAAAGGAGTATAAAATGTATTCACATTTAAAAAGAATGGAAATTGAGATTTCCAAAGAGCCTTGGGGCTAGCTTTCAGAAAAGAGTAATAGTTTTCTAAATGAAGCAAGCAGGAAACTGAGATTTCCAAGATGACCCTTGAGATAATTTTTTATCACTAATCCAAATCACAAAATAAGTATGTTTTTAAAACATAAGAGCATGTATATCTTTGGAGTAGTATTGAGCACCGATATGGGGAAGAGTTGAGACACCTCACAGCCCCCACGAACCATGTAGCCACAATGGGTAGGAAAAGATTCATACTTTTTAGACAAGCCCTTTCACAGTAGATTAGTGGATACATTAGGCAGTTTAGATCTTATACCTTTTGCTAGGTATAGGATGCGCTGGCAGCGTGAGGTAGATCGTTGTATCATCACTATAGATTTTAAGTGATGGTTGTCGGTTATAGAAACTCCCTTAGAAGTTATATATATATATATATATATATATATATATATATATAACTTCTAAGGGAGTTTCTATAAACATAAATATATATATATATATATATATATATATATATATATATATATATATATATATATACACACACACACACACACAAATTAGTTTATTTGTATTTTTACAAACACCTCAAAGTTAATTATATCCTTGTATGCGTTAAGAGTTTACACCATGTTTTCAAACAACTTTTCTATATATTGCACTTTCTTTTAAATTATTTTATATTGAAATGAGTTATATATATTGAGTTATGTAATTCATGAGTTGAGAATAGCCAAGGTAAGTGTTATTTCTTACTCTTTTCAAGCTTATGTTGTTTTAGCATTCCAACTCGCATACTTGTACATTTAATATACTGATGTCAGTTTGCCTGCATCTTATCATCATGTAGATGTAGATAATGAGCATTAGCATCCGTTACACCATTGATCGAGTTGAGTACTCCAGAGTCAGTTGGTGAGCCTCCTTTCATTTTGGAGGAATCATTTTTATGTTTTTTTTTCCAGTACTTTCGTTATTAGGATGTTGTGGGATCTGTCCCAACATCCATCTCAGTTTTTGAGGCTTCATAGATAATTAGTCAAATGTTAGTCCTTTAGTCTTTTCATTTCTTTCTATTTGTTAAGACTTGGTATGCCACTTTTTGCTAGTTGAATGTTTTAAGCCTATACAACATTCTCAGATAGTGTGCGCTTATCAGTTCAGTTGAATTTTTATCATTATAATTATTGATTATTGTCTTCCGCTGAGTTAAGTAACCAAGGTCAAGGGTCCTCTTAAGTCCAACAATGGTCATTGAGTGACGACCAAGTCTATGGTATAGGATCGGGGCATGACAAACTTGGTATTAGAGGAGAGAGTTCAAGAGTTCTAAGGAGTCTATGAAGTCGTGTCTGTAGAGTCCTAGTTATCAGTGTGAATATGAGACTACAATATTTAGGAATTTGTTCACTTCTTTCACATTTTTTTCGTGCATTAGAGTTTTATCTCTAAAAGTTTTCTTTCTAACTCGTGCTTACGCGTAATTCATTATAAGCTAGTCTTTGTTTGAGAAGGCTTTTTTGGGCGTTCCCCCCTCCCCCCCTAATCTAAGAGAATCTAAGAGATGGTTGGCATGAGGAGTAGAACAAACTTGTTTGAAGATGGGTTGTCTCATCTGTCGAGTAAGGGAAGTAAGGTAATGTTAATAGATGACATGGTAATAGCAAAGCTGATGATTCCTATGCAAAAAGTTGAGGAGGAAAAGTTGAGCGATAGAGAATAGTTCAAGAATAAGAGGGCTCAAACATAAGCAATGAGTTCGGGCAACAAAGGAATAATGTGAGTTGGTCTTGTTTCTAATAGAAGCATAAAGGAGATGCTCCATCATCTGCTAGTGAACCTTCACAAATAAGCAATGTGTGTACAATAGTCAAAACTCTTAGAACTTCAGAGATAGACTTATATATTCGCAAGAAAGTATGGCTCAAGGGAGTACTAAGACTCCCGCATGTGCCAAGTGTGGTAGGAGACACTTAAGTGTGTATCGTGATGGCTTCACTGATTGATGTGAGTGTCTCTAGAACGATCATTTTATAAAAGAGTGTCCTAAGAACAGACATAGTAATGATAAAGATAATGAAACTTAATCTTCTTTAGTTAAGCTACTTCAGGGGTAGATGGAGAAGAAAACTGTCTTTATGCTATCACTAGACGCCGAGAGCAAGAGGATTCACCGAATGTTGTTACTGGTATGATCTAAGTTATCAGTTTTGATTTTTTTCTAGAACAACATCTTGATTCCTTTAGTGTTTTTACACTTATTGAGAATTCTATTCTAGTGGAGAGAGTCTATCGTGATTGTACCATTTTCCATCAATCACAAGAGTACCATGGATGACTTAGTTTAGTTAGACATAGTAGAGTTTGATGTCATTTTAGGTATGGACTGACTTCATTCCTATTATGCATCAATATATTTTAGCAGAAGTCAAGTTTAAGTTTCCAAATGATTCAGTCTCAGAGTGGAAAGGTAGTTAACCAGTGCCTCAGGATCGCTTCATTTTGTACCTTAAGGCGAGGAAATTAGTTTCTAAGGGATGTGTCTATTACTTAGTCTGAGTTAATGAATCTAGTGTTGAGATAACTCCTATTCAGTCAGCTCAAGTAGTAAAAGTTTCCATAAGTCTTTCCATATGATATTCTTGGAGTCCCTTTTGAGAGAGATAGACTTCGGTATAGATCTTCTTCTAGATACTCGTCTTATCTCTATCCCACCATATAGAATGGAACCAACAGAGTTGGATGAGTTGAAAGAATAGTTGAAAGATCTATTAGATAAGGGTTTAATCCGACCAAGTGTCTCACTTTGGGGCATTTCGGTCTTGTTTGTGAGAAAGAAAGATGGTTCCTTAGGATGTGTATAGATTACCATCAATTAAACAAAGTTACCATCAAGTATAAGAATCCTCTTCAAAGAATTGATGATCTTTTCGATAAGCTTCAAGGTGCTTGTTGTTTCTCGAAAATAGATCTCAGATCTAGCTACCATTAGGTAAAAGTTAGAGAATGTGATATTCCAAAGACAACTTTCAAAACCAGATATGGGCATTATAAGGTTTTGGTCATGTCCTTTGGGTTGACTAATGTGCCTGCAACATTCATAGATCTTATGAATAGAGTCTTCAAACCTTATTTAGATATAATTGTTATCGTCTTCATTGATGACATACTAATCTATTCAAGGAATAAAGAGGATCATCCTAGTCATCTCAGAATAGTTTTTCAGACTTTGAAATACATAGAGTTGTATTTCAAGTTGTCTAAGTATGAGTTTTTGCTCTAGTCTGTGGCATTCTTGAGTCACATATTTTCCGATGAGGGTGGTAGAGTTGATACCTAGAAAATTGAGGCAGTAAAGAATTGGTCTAGACTCAAATCTCCAACTGATATTAGGAGTTTTCTTGGTTTAGTTGGCTATCATAGAAGGTCTGTAGAGGGGTTCTCATCTATTTCGTCTCCTTTGATGAAGTTGACTCAGAAAACATTGAAGTTTAAATGGTCTAAAGCTTGTGATAAAATCTTTACGGAGTTGAATAAGAGGTTGACTACCGCCCTTGTTTTGACATTGCAGGAACATAATCAAGGTCTTGTAGTGTATAGTGATGAATCTAGAGTAGGTTTGGGTTGTGTGTTAATGCAGAATGGCAAGGTTATAGCTTATGCCTCAAGATAGTTGAAAGTTCATGAGAAGAATTACCCAACCCATGATCTAGAGTTGGATGCGGTGGTATTTGCTTGAAGATATTGTGTCACTATTTGTATGGTTTCATGTTGATGTCTTCATTAATCACAAAAGCCTACAATATGTGTTCAGTCAGAGAGAGCTTAATAACAGACAAGGAGGTGTTTAGAATTTCTTAAGGATTATGACATGAGTAGTCTTTACCCAGGTAAGGCTAATATTGTTGCAGATGCCTTTAGCAAGTTGTCTGTGGGTAGTACCGCCTGTCTTGAGGAAGAGAAGAAGGAACTAGCAAAAGATGTAAATATACTTGCATGCTTTGGAGTCCGACTAATGGATTCCATAGAAGGAGGAATAGTTATGATGTATGGGGATAAATTGTCGTTAGTATCTGAAGTGAAAGAAAAGCAAGACCAATAGCCTATTTCACTAGAGTTGAAGGCAAATTTCAAAAGCAAAGATTATTAGCTTTTGAACAAGGGGGAGATAATGTTTTGAGATATCTGTGTGTATCAATGGTGGATGGGCTCCAAATGAGGATCATGAAGGTAGCTCATAGCTACAGATACTCCATTCAATCATGTTCCACAAAGATGTACCGCAATTTGAGAGAAGTGTATAGGTGGAATAGTATAAAGAAGGGCATTACTGAATTTGTTTCCAAGTACCCAAATTACCAACAATTTAATGTGGAGCACCAAAGGTTAGGAGGTTTGGATCAGAATATAGAACTTTTGAAGTGGAAGTAGGAGATGATTAATATGGATTTCATCACAGGTTTACCCAGATCTCGCAAGCAGCATGATTCTATTTGGGTGATAGTCGATAAAATGACAAAATCAGCTCACTTTTTGCCGGTAAAGTCTACTCATTCGGCAGAGGATTATTGTAAGTTTTACATCCAAGAGGTGGTAAGACTTCATGAAGCTCCAATGTCCATTATTTCAGATAGAGATACACAATTTACTGCACAATTCTGGAAGTATTTTCAAAAAGGTTTGCTTTCAAAGGTAAACTTAAGTACTGCCTTTCATTCTCAAACTGATGGACAAACAGAACGTACCATTCAGAAATTAGAAGATATGTTGAGGGCATGCGTGATACATTTCAAAGGGAGTTGGGATGAACTCCTACCTCTCATTGGGTTTGCTTACAATAACAGTTACCACTCTATCATCCAAATGGCTCCTTATGAAGTGCTTTATGGGAAAAGATGCAGATCTCCTATTGGATGGTTTGAAGGTGATTATTGAGAGATTTAAATGGGTAGAAAGTCATCAAAAATCCTATACTAATGTTAGGAGGAGGTGGAGGTGATTATAGAGAGATTGAAAACGACACAAAGTCGTCAAATATCCTACATTGATCTTAGGAGGAGGCCGTTCGAGTTTGAAGTAGATGATTGAGTATATCTAAATGTTTAATGAAAGGTGTTATGAGGTTTGGTAAGAAGGGGAAGCTCAATACCCGATATATTGGACCTTATCGCATAGCCAAGAGGATTGTCAATGTATCTTATGAGTTAGAGCTACCCTAATAATTAGCAGAAGTTTATCCCATTTTTCAGATCTCTATGTTGAAGAAGTGCGTGGGAGATCCTTAATTGATCATTCCAACTGAATATATTGGGATCAAGGATAGTCTATCTCATTAGAGATTCCAGTTGAGATCTTAGATCGCCAAGTTCGCAAGTTGAGAACAAAAGAGGTAGAATCAGTCAAGGTCCTCTGGACAAACCAATTTGTTGAATAAGCTACATGGGAAGCTGAAGATGAAATGAAGAAGAGATATCCACATCTCTTTGAATTCAGAGAAATGCAGACAAATGTACTAATTTTCTTCTTAAGTTATGAGTAAGCATGTTATTGTTGCATTTGCTTGTTGGGTGTTTAAACTTAATGTTACTAACCTTTATCTAGTAGGAATACCTTCATTTGAGGACGAATGTTACCAAGGGAGAGATATTGTAACATCTCGGAAATATAAAGAACTATAAAGAAGTTTAAAATCTTGAAATACTTGTTTTTGGAAAGTATAAGGAAATCTAGAAACAATTTAAGTAAGTTAAAAGTAAATTTTTGGTAAACTTCAAATGACCATAACTCCTAGCTCAGGATGAGTTAGGAAAAGTTCCAGATATGGTTTGAAAGCTCTTGGAATGATTTCTTCAACGTCGTCGAGTTTGGACAAGTGAGTTATGCCTTTTGGAAGTTGGGCTGTTTGATTTATGAAATGTCCAATTCCGGGATTTTAAAGGATATTTTAGTCTTTTCACTACACTATTAATTTAATATGTTTTTAGGAGTTTAATAAGGATTAAAATTGAATTTAGTCAGTTTTTGAAGATGGGAATTTTCACGCTAGGGCTAAGGAGAGAGGAGAAGAGGAGAAGAAGAAAGAGGAAAAGATTCGCGAAGATCTTCAAATTAACTTGTGGATTTCATTGGGGGTGATCTCTAAAAAGGTATGTGGGTCTATCTCAACGTTGGGTTCATTCACCCACGTACCAAGCATGTTTGATTCAGAGTGTTTTCATTCCGAAAGATTGGATTTTTAATGTTCTTGAATGTGTGGTTTCTTGAGTTGGTTTCGTTCTTGAACATAAGTTCAGATTTAGGAGTTCTTTGATGATGTAAGTGTTGTTATTGAATTCATTAGTTAGATCCTTGTATATATGAATGATGTGGGTACCTCAATTCTATGTGAATTTGAGAAATGGAATCGAATTGGAATTATTTAAGGTCAGAAAACGAGATGAAAATTCATCAGATGTCACGTGGGGGGAGGGGAGGAGGGAGGCAGGCGCGATGTTCTCCATCTGCGCCAGGGGGCTGGGGTGGTGTGCCTTTTGGTTACCATTTTTTTCCTTAGTCAACTAGGGGTGGTGCGGAATGCCCCAAACGCGCCCAAATCGGTATTTTTCACCCAGTTTTTGTAATTCAGCCCGAAAATAAGCCTTTGCAAAGTATTTTGAAACTTCCTAATGATTCTAATACTCTGAATGAATTCTAAACATATAGAAATAATCAAGAAACTTGAATTACAAACTTGAATCCATAACTTCAAATTCAAGGGAAGTTTAGAGCGAAGCCTAGAAAGTTTTTAGAGTCCTATCAAGAAGCCTTTTACAAATTCTTTTAAACTTATTTTAAGAATTAAAGATAAGGTTGAGTAAAGAGTAAAGATAACAAGAAGAAGTTAATTTCAAGTCTCATAAGCTTTTCAAAAACATTTTAAATGTCGTTTTAAGACTTAAGTTTGAGTTTAGTTCAGAGTAAAGTGAAGTATTTCTTCAAAGCAGTATGTGTGGACTAAGTATTCCCAAAGGAGTATAAAACGTTTTGACATTTAATAAGAAGGGAGACTGAGATTTCCAAAGAGCCTTTGGGCTAGATTTTAGAAAAGTGTAATAGCTTTCTAAGTAAAGCAAATAGGGAAACAGAGATTTCCAAGATATCCGTATAGCTAAGATTTTGAGCACTAATCTTTAATCACAAAATAAGTATGTTTTTAAAAAATAAGAGTTAATATATTATGGTAGTAGTATTGAGCACCAATATGGGGGATAGTCAAGATAACTCACATTCCCCATAAACCATGTAACCACCATGGGTAGAAAAATGTCATACTTTTTAGTTGAACCCTTTCACACTAGACTAGTGGATCCATTAGGCAGTTCATATCTTATACCTTTGACCGGGTATAGGATGCGCTGGCAGCATGAGATAGATCGATGTATCTTCACTATAGCTCTTAAGTGATGGTTGTCCAATAGAGAAACTATCATAGAAGTTTAATGTATTTATATACACACATCCGTTTACTTGTATTTTTACATACATCTCAAATTTAATTGTTCCCTTGTATACATACAGAGTTTACAATATGTTTTCAAACAACTTTTATTTTATCACACTTACGTTAAATTGCATTATATTGAAATGGGTAAGTTATATTGAGTTATGTTATTCAAGAGTTGAGCATAGCCAAGGTAAGTGTTCCTTCTCACTCTTTTAAAGCTTAAAATGTCTTAGCATTCGAATTGGCATACTCATACATTCAATGTACAAATGTCAGTAGGCCCACATAAACAGACCGACAAAAGGACGACCAGACCGGAATGAACCGGTACGGGACCGAAATGGGACGAGTTGATCGTTTCGTTGACCGGTACCGTGATGAACCGGATCGGAAAAACTGGGATGGATACTCGGTTCCTTCCCGTCCCTTTATATATCGGGATGAAACCGGAACGGACCGAAACAAACCGGAATGGAACAGGATGACATAAACGGGATGACATATCTAGTTATTTCAGAAAATGATGTTTTTGAATTACAAAAATATGAATATTTTTTTTGTTTTTCTAAGTTTAAATTAACAATTTTTATATTTATAATGTAATTTTTTACTTAAGTTATTTTAAAGATATCTTTTATAAAAATTTACTTATTAAGTTTGCAAGTTAAGTCTATTTAAGTTTTCAGGATTTAAATCTTTTGAAATTTATAAGTTATTACTCATTATTTAGTAATATCTTATAATTTATAAGTAGTATTTATAACTTGTAATTTAAATAAATTAAATTGTAATTTTAAAAACTTAAATAAAAATAAGTATAAAAAAATTACACAAACTAAAAAATATGAATTTTTAATTTATTTTAATTTGTATTATAAATTAAAATTTCAATTTACAACTACTAGTAGAGTGCATATTTTACGCAACCACCTTCTAGGAAGGGTTCTGTTTCAACTAAGTCTCGAATGTAATACTAATAGGGAGTAGTTGGGTTACTTGAGTATTATTTATTATTAAATATAAAATATAAATTATAATTTATAAATATATAATATAAATTAATTAATAAATATATAGTATAAATTAATTAATAAATATATAATATAAATTAATTAATAAATTTTAATTAGTCTGAACTGGACCAAAACCGGATCAAATCAGACCGGAACCGGACTAAACTGGTACCGGTACAAAGGTACCAAACCTCGGTTCCGCTCCATTCCATGTCCCTGTTCGGGATGTCTCATTCCATCCCGTAGGCAACCGAACCGGGACGAATTGGAACGAACCGGAATGGTACCGGGTACATCCCGTTCCGTTGCTTAGCCTTAGGCCCATATCGTATAATGATGCAGATGTAGGTAATGAGATCGGAATTCGGCGCAACGTTGATCTAGTAAAGGACTCTAGACTAAGTTTGTGATCCTCCTTGCATTCATGAGGACTTCGTTTAATATTTTTTTCTAGTACTTTATTTATTAGGATATTGTGGGGTTTGTACCAACATTTATCTTAGTATTAGAGGCTTTATTGATAGACAATCAGATTTTAGTCCTTTAGTCTTTTCACTTGTTTCTATTTGTTAAGACTTGGGTTGCCATTTTTGGCTAGTTGAATGTTTTAAACCTTTACAACATTCTCAGTTAGTATGCTTATCAGTTCAGTTGAATTTTTATCATTATAGTTATTGATTATTGTCTTCCGCTGAGTTAAGTAAGCCAGACCAAGGGTTTGATCAAGGCCAACAATGGTCACTGAGTGCCGACCACGTTCATGGTGTAAGCTTGGGGCTTGAAATTCATAGTAATATAATTATATTTTTTTAGTCCTTCCACTTTCAGTAGTATACATTTAAGACTTGAGTTACTATTTTAGCTAAGTTATTATCTCTTAAGTCATTGCATGAGTTACAATTCTTATGTTTTAAGTTTTTCGATGAGTAAGTAACCTAGACAAAGAGTTCGCTTGGGGCCGGTAATGGTTCTCGAGTTCTCGTCCCGCCCATTGTAGATTCGAGGCGTTATAACTTTAACCTCAATCAGTTGATGAATCTTGTTTCTCAATGCTCAACATTCTTTTGTAGTATGTCCCTTAATTCCTGGATGATAGTTACAAATTTTGTTGGTTTAATACCATTTGGATTAAGTGTATGGATTAATGACAATAAAAAGTGTCACACAACAAGCCACTTTAAGCCTTTCATCTAGTTTGTCTATGGAGTCAGCTAAAGGAGGGTAAACTTTGATGATAATCTTCTCAACATTGAATAAGTTTTTGCTAATATGTTGTTGACAAGGGCTTTGACTTTGTGGAAAAGATAGGCAGATTGTTGATACACATACATTGATGTGAGACCAAAAATACATATTTTTAATTATTATTTGTCTCACATTTATTTTTTGTTCTTGTCCTTTTCATGAATTTTATGAATTGTGAAAGATGGAAGGTTGAAGAAGGAAATCAGGCAGACAACTTAATGGAATAAATTGAATATTATAATATATTCATTCAACTTACAAACAAAGGAAATTAACGAAGTTTACCTGCCACAATTGCCACGTGGCTGATTTTGAATGCGGCAAAGAGAATTGAGTAGTGGGACGACCATCTTTCACGCGAAAGTCAAATTTCACTTAGTTTTGATCTTCCACTTTGTTTTGGACTCAATTAATTTTATTTAGGGGTTTCAATATCTATAAATAGTCCATAGAAATAATTATTTTAGGATGAATCATAGGTCATCAAGTATAAAGTTGTCAATACTTTTTAGGGTTCTTTTCTTCGTTATTTTTTTCTTATAGTTTAGTAGCTAAACACCCCTCTTCTGGGACTGTAACTAAGAATTGATTAAGTTATTTTCTTGGTTATGAAACAAGATTAAATATAATGGTTACCTTTAAACATTAAGTTACTTTAAAAGTTTTTTTGATTAATTCTTAGTTATCATTTATTCTTGTTTAAATTTCTTGACCGACCACCTAGAGATCATAAATATATTGTCTATTCTTAAAATAGAGAGAGGAGGGGGTAGATAGACCAGAGAATAAAGAAAGCTCGATCTTCCGTTGTGTTGATGTATGTTCAGGAGGGACACTTGGATAAACAACTTTCTTTATTACGAAACATGATGAAATATAAAAGCTCGCCAACAAGGCCTACTATCCCCACTCAACGATGTAGTTAGAAAACTAACTAGAGTAAGAGGCTAGAGCTCAAGAGACCCGACTCATACAATTAACCCTGTAAATCAGTAACTTAATAACTGAAATTAGTTCATTGCGTGAGATACGATACATAAGATCTAATCTATGCTGCAACCTTATATTATCCCAATAACTATAAGTAATATTATTATTTCATTCTTGCATTATTTTCTTTATAAATAAAAATAAAAAACTTTTGACACTCTTAAATAAATAACTAGACTAGTATAATTTAGCAAATAGTTAATTGACAAGTTCTTTGGGTACGAAATCCAGTTCTTTTAAGTGTCATTATATTACTTGCGCGATCATGTACACTCGCGTGTGTAATTGGGAGCATCATCTTTTTGGCCCCGCTGTCTGTGAAGTAGAATTAACTATTCTTTTAGGTTACACTTTAACTTTTTTTTAGTAAGTTGTTTTTGAACAATTAATTATTATTATCTTCTTTCTTTGAATAATTTTTCCCCTTATATATATGGATGATTGAGATAAATTGTGGTTGGGTGACAAGTTTTCTTATAAAAATCCTTGTAAGTTTTGTATCAGACACAATTTGGATATTGAGTGTCCTATATGTCATATGTGGTCGTCAATATATCAATTGGAATGATTTTCCTAAATCTTATCCATTCCCCCAAACACCTCTCTTATGATTCTTCTCTTATTTGTGATGTTGGCACAAACCATGAAGTTGAGAATGCAAAACAAGAGGTGCGCAATGTGAATTCACTTATGGAAGGTATGTGTATATTGGACAAAGTTAATTCAACAATCATTAAACACATATTTGAATGCATGGAAGATCACACAAAAAATCATGAAATTACTTGATAAGCTTGACATTAATTAATTAGAAATTACAATCCAAACTAAATTAGAAGAGATTGAAGCCACCATGGACAAAATTATGGAGAAACAGAGATAGTGAGACAATCTTGGCTACAAGAACATTCTCAACTTCTAAAGCTTCACGAGTCTATCCGTAATGGTCTGACATACGGAAAACCCAACTAATCGAAGGACGTACTGATTTCACACAAGATATTGATAAATTTGGCTAAGATATTCATGACTAGGAGGATCATTTGAGAAAAACAATTGACATGTCTAAGCCAAATTATCAATTTCCGTGGAGGATGACAAACTAGTGGAGTAAAAAGAGGAATTTCACCCATTCAACTATACCTTATTTCTTAATATCGATGTTGTGAAAGAGTAAAAAAGTGAGAACCTTGTAAAAATGATGCATTGGAGTTGAGGCAACTTGAATATCATTAAAAACACTTTTTTGATATCATCTAAACTAATGAATAAGTGTATAGATGAGGTACAAGGCCCCTCAATCCTAAAGTTTTTAAGTCCACATAGGCAAAATGACGTTTCTCCCCTAAGGTCCTAGGAGTACACGATGCGACATATATTACTTGGATCCTTATATTTATACCTCTGTCCATAGAGAGGAGCAAAAAAATTGATGCATAGTTATGAGTAAAATTCATAAGTTCAAAGTGGAAAGAAATTTGGTGAACTTACTTATGCTTGTGCTGCAACGATCACATTTTTTCTTTTGGCGTTGTGTTTACAGGTTTTGGAGAAGTCTGAGTATCCAAAATTTTGAGCTAAGGAGCACGTTTGAGTTTAACCGCGGGGTGTCGACCCTTGATGAAAACTAAGAGAACATGCTACTAACTAGGCCTAAAGGTCTCAAGGAATTTTTCTAATCCTTGTTTTAAATTATATTTGATTCTTTGGGGAGATGGCATTTTTGTAAGTGTGGGGTGGAGGAATGAATTCGTAATTTTTACTATTTTATTGAATCTTTATTTTTTAGGCTGAGTTCCTTGACTTTTGTTTTGGTTCTTTTCTAGAGGATAGTCCTTTTGAACCAAGTGTCTTTTTTTGGAATAAATTTCTTTTAATTTATTTTTTGAGAGTAAAGAAAAGACCCTTTTGAGTGGTGTGATACTTGCTATTTTGGCCTAATTTTTAATTAGTACTTTCTTTTGAATGCTTGATTGATAAGAAATTACAAATTCTTTGACACCTTCGCTCATGGTTAACACTTTTTATATAGCTTATTTTAACTATTTTAGTTTGTTATGGTTTTGTCTCTCTTAGAAGTGAAATTGATCCATTTTGATTGATACTTGTGCAATGAGTGGTAAGAATTTATTTATTCCATATTTTGCATCTTAGTCTAGAACTTGCCTTGCATGTTATTGAAGCGAAAAAAGAAGCTTCTTTGTTTAGGAGATGATAATAAGCTTTCTTTTATTTATTTAGTAAATTTTACCCTTTCCAGATATGATATAGTAGTTAACATTTTTGAGAAAGTAGCCTTTTGTTGGTAGCCATATTTTCCCTTCACTATTTTGTTGAATCCCTAGTTTTTACTTGCACCTTGTTTCCTTGAGCATTATAGCATAGACTTGTTCTAATTATCAATTTCTAGAAAAAATGATGGTCGAGTTAAAAGGTAATCAATGATCGTTACAAAGTGCTTGAAATCCCTCTTTGAAAGAATGTGACATGAAAAAAATGAAAAAAGATGATTGAAACATTAATGAGATGATGAGAATTACTTATGAAATAATTATTGATGAGAGGGATGAAAATGAAGCAAAGAAAATAATGGGTGATGAAGTCTAAAATTCAAAGTTCTTCAGGAAGTTTAAGTCACTATTGTATAGTTTTCCTACCCGTCCCGTAGCTTACATTACAAACCATTAAAGTCCTATTTGATTCTATTTAAGCATGCTTAATTAGTGGGGATATACCTAATAGAAAAACTTGTTGTTGTTTGTGCATACATGTGCATTTTACTTTTTAATGTGAGAGTTGTTCTTTGATTTTAAGTCCTGAATTTATGTTCTATCTTTTGAATTGAGTGTTTGAACTATTTTTTTTGTGTGGACACTAGATTTATGATAAATAGGAGATTTTATTATCTTTCCTTGATGTGAATAAATGAGCAAACTTAAATTTGATGAGTTCAAAGTCCTTACTTGAAATTTGGAGGTTAGAGGTTTATTGTATATTTGGATGTCGTGCATAGTAATTGAGCACTGCACTTTATGTTTTTTAATTTTTATATAGCCTGATTGTTTGTATTAACAAAAGTGATGACAAACCTAGTATGATTTTTTTGAGATGAGATATAATGTTTGCTCGAGGACGAGCAAAATTGTAAGTGTGGGGCGTTGACGTGAGGCCAAAAATACATATTTTTAATCCTTATTTGCCTCACAATTATTATTTATTTTTTCTTTTCTAGCATGAATTTTACGAATGGTGCTTAATAGTGTATTTTATTTTTAGGAGTAAATTAGTATAAGATTGAAGAAGTTTGGAGTTAAAAGATTAAAGATGAAGGTTTAAAGAAGGAAATCAAACAGGCAACTTAATGTAATAAATTGAAAATTATAATATGTTCATTCAATCATACAAAGAAAGGAAATTAAAGAAGTTTACCTGCCATAATTGCCACGTGGCTAATTCTGAATCTGGCAAAGAGAATTCAACTATGGGACGACCATCATTCACTAGAAATCAAATTACACTTGATTTTGGTTTCCCGATGTGTTTTATTACTATATCCATAAATGGTCCATATAAATAATTGTTTCGCGGATGAATCATAAGGCATCAAGTATAAAGTTGTCAATACTTTTTAGGGTTCTTCTTCTTCTTCTTCTTCTTCTTCTTCTTTTCTTCTTTTCGTAGAAATTAGTTGCTAAAGACCCTTGTTCTGGGGCTGTAGCTATGAATTTATTGATAAATATTAAATATTTTTTGAATTAATTCTTGGTTATTATTTGAATTACTTTTATATTCTTGTTTTAGTATTTCTTAACTGACCATCTCGAGATGTATATATGTTCTATCCTTAAAATCGAGAGAGGAGAGAGTAGATAGACCAAAGAATAAATAAATCTCGTTATTCCATTGAGTTGATGTGTGCTCGATAGTGACACACGAACGAACAAGTTGCTTTGTTACGAAACAAGATGAAACAGAAAAGCTCACTAGTTAGGCCTGCTATTTGTGCTCAAAGATGTAGTTAGACAACTAAATGGAGTAGGCGATTGGAAGTCTAGAGACCAAACCATACAATTAACCCTACCTAAATTAGTTCATTGCTTGAGATACGATGCATGAAATCCGATATATGCTGCAGCCTTGGAATCATTCTAATCATTGTAAGGAATATTATTATTTCATTCTTGCATTTTTTAAAATAAAAATCAAGAACTTTTGGAACTCTTAAATAAATAATTAGATTAGTATAATTTAGTAAATAGTTAACTGAAAAGTACTTTGTGTTCGATAATCTGTTTCTTTTAAGAGCAACTATATTTCTTGTGCAACCATGTACACTTGCGTGTTTAATTGGGAGAAACACTATTTATATATGGAGGCATATGATATGGTATAAATGGTGTGTGATACCAACAAATTTGGTACAGAGGCATCTGATATTGACGAGCTTGTATGGTGTGAGTTATGTAGGTACAGAGTAAGTTATGAAGATCTAAAATCATATGCGTGATTTTGGGAAGGATATGGGTATTTTGGAAAGTGAATGCTCTTTGGAGGCATATGAATGGAGCTTGGTTGATCTTGAGGATGAGAGGTAGGTTGAGTTCTTGGACGATTATTTTGAAAAGTGGCTTCACTTACGACAAGATGCTTATCCATGTTTGTCTCCAAAGTGGGATTGACAATGGGTAACAACTTAGCCCACTCGGAAATATCAGATATCTTTCTTCTAACTCCCTTACTTTCTGTTCCAAACTTGAGAACAAATTGTTCATAAGATTCTCCTTTTCAATGGTTTTACCCATAAACTTATCGTTATCCATCTTTTTATTTCTTTTGTGATTCTTACTTGGAAGAGGAGGAGGGGCACCCTTTGATCGTGTGTGGTAAACCATGGTCTACAGATCAACCATTTGGGAAGGGTAAAATAAAGTAAATCAAATATAAACCAAGTCAGAACATTGCATACATTGAGATAACAAGCACATTTCCCCCCAGATAAACGCCCTAAATGCAAGGAGCCTCGTTGATCGAGAGGCAGACCTAAGATAACACCTAAGTGATGCAAAACAATTAATTCAAGACTTATTTATCCATTTCAATTTTAGATTAGAGGAAATAAATCAAGTTTCATTTATTATAGAATTCAATCATTACATCATAAAAACATAAATAAACTAAGGGGAACAATGGGGTAACATGGGAAAGTTTTTTTTAACTTTCAAAATCGTGAAAGCCTATTTATTTATAGTGGAAAAACATTTAATCCCTAGTTAAGAGTTTCTAAATTTTCTCTAAAAAATAAAAATGATTGAATTTTAAATGTCATTCAGTTTTATAATAACTACTACCGTTTATATCAGAACTGAAACTTAATTTCAATGTGATTGATTACTAGTGATCTCAAACTTAGCTTATTTGTCTCTATGATTTTGCAATAACACTCAAATGCTGACATAACACTCAAGACTCAAACGCAGAAAAAATTAAATTAATTGGCTGATAGCATCAATGTAGTTAAAGAAGGAAAATGGAAACTCTTAACTTTTTTAAAACTCATGCTCAAAGATATTTCATTACTTAATATATAGAGCACAAGTTTGTATATACACAATAAAGGATGAATATTTTCAATACTAGATTCATTAGACCTATTTAATATTGGGGAAGCAAATTCTATTTTGGTAAATAGTTTATAAGGAAAGTAGTATTAGAGTTGCTTGGAACGCCCACAATTTTTCTTTATCATAAGGTTTTGCAATCATTTTCCCCCTTTCTTCATATCTTTATCAACTCAATTTCTTTCTAATTATAAACATAAATGAAATTTTACAAGTACGACATGACTAATAGCTCTGATGAATTGGATAACAACATTGTTTGTAAATATAAAATTTTGGTTATGAATGAAAATATGCAGGTTACCAGAAAAAAGATAGTGGAATTACAAGTTTTCAGAGGATGAACTAAGATTGTTGCTCATAAACAGAATTGGAATTAAGAATCTAAGTTACCTCCATACAACATTTAAATAAAGGATACGAAATTAAAGATGTGACACAAAATATGTACTGTATTTCCTTCCCGCTTAATCATTAATGATATTTAGGAAAATGTTCAAAAAAGGGAATCATTAGATATTAGTTCATTATTATCATACTGGCAAAGAACTACATGCAATAAATTTTCACTATACTTTAAAAAACTATTGAATGAGGATTTTCAATCTAATCCTATTTTCTTATGTGAAGAGAGTCTCATGTCATTTCCTTTATATCTTTCTTGAAAATGCAAAAGTTCTAAGTTCTACTGAGGCGTTATTCATTGTAAAGAATGCCAGAGTTATTTTTATTGTAATTGAAGATTGGAAACTTAATCCTCTTCATCAGTATTATCATGTATTTGTTCAAGTTTTTTCTCTTGCATTTGATCCTCAGGATAATATTGATTAATATTATCACATTGTTACTGCATTCCCTCCTTCGGATAGACCAATTCACTTATCTGAGTTTTTCTCATCTCAATCTAATTCTTGAAGGTGTTGTTCCTAAAATTGTCTTAGGTAGAAGATACAATTGTTATTGGTAGGAGATATTATATGATGTTGATGACTTACTGTAATACAACTTCAAAATGATGTACCCCCATCTATTGTTAAAAATGATATCACAATAGAATATGAGTTACGCTATGTAACTATAGATTATTACCGTGGGGAAATTTTATATTTGTTAGATATATATAAAGGAATGGGAATGTGTTAGTGCAGTGTGTACGTAAATCTTGGACATCAAAAATTATGAGATAATTTTCTTCATAAACAGTCATATTGTGTCGTATAGCGTACTACCTTATATTAATTTTCAGAAGACGTTATGATTATAAACATTACTAAAGGATAAATTCTTATCACTTCAGGGATCATAAGGTTGATACTTCCTGAGTATAAGACAATGATAGTTTCAGAGAAGATTAAAACCCTTCAAAAACAATTTCGATATGTACATGAACATAAGAATAAGTAACCTTGATGATATTTTCGATTGTTGTCAAGTAGAAAACCTATTGCATGCTCTTTATTAAAGCATATATTTTCTCCTTTTCTTAGAACTCCTAGAGAATAGTGAAGCAGAAAATATAAGAAGTTCTAATAAAAGGATATAATATATCAATATAGAACATGAGAAAAGTTTTCTACCTGAGAACATTAGAAAATACCATCAAGGGAACTAATTAATCACCTCATGTTACTGAATGAGGTTGTTCATGTAGGTTAGAGTCCTCTTTGTGTTTTTAGGTTTCCTATATTGATGAGAGTCTCAACCTTCTTCTCTCTAAGGCAATAAGGATATATCCTTTCAGATTTGTAGATCACCACATTGTCGATAAAACTGTTAATAAAAGGTGGTATGCTACATGACACAACACCATAGTTAATAAATGAAATTTCTCAAATTCTAGCTCGAAAAAACCTTTTTTATGTGCAAGATTTTCATACACTACACTCAACACATATGTACTTTCCTCCATAGACATTTTATATAAAAAAACATACCTAGAGTCCTTAGCAATTTGAAAGTGTAATACTCCGAGAGTCTAAGACGTGTTGTAGAGCATAAAATAAGTGTCAAAAGGTTTAGACACTGTTTTAAGGTCATAAATAATGTATATAAGTCATTTAGGAAGTATAGAAATTAAAACGTCAAGGAACGTCCATAACGTCTGGAAACTAATTCAATGAGGTGCTAGTGTGCCTTAGCCTATTTGACTAAGTTTTAAGAGTCGAAAAATAATGAAATTTTGTGGAAGGGTGTCTAATACGTATTAGAGTTAGTTTGTAGTCAAACTTTGGGGTAAAAATCCCCAAGGTTCAACCAAGGGCCTTGCATTTTGGCAAAAAACTGCCAAAAGGTAGTGTGCACAAACGAGTGCCAACGACGGATCGTGTGTCAATCGACGAGGCTTCGATGGGCACCGGCGATGAAAACTTATCCAAATCCATGGGAGCCCTGATTTTACAAGTCTTTGAACTTTATGACGGAGCAACATGACGGTCGGTCCATGGGCCGTCGTTTGACAAACGGACCGTTTGTCGTGGTCTCGTCTGTGAGGGACTGTCTCTGCTGCTCGTTTTCAGTTTAGTTAAACTAATTAATTAGGGGTTAAGGGGGGTCTAATTATGTTTGTTAATGTCCTATATAAAGACCCTAACCTAAAGATAACCTAACTCTCATAATTACCAAACCCAAATTCTCCTCATTTTCTCTCCCAAGTTTAAGAACTCCATAGGAGGTCAAATTCAAGGAAGTTATAGGGATGAAAAGATAAAAGTTTCTCCATAAAAATTCATCAGTCATTAATGTATGATATTTCTTTCACCTTTGGGACTTCTTTCCCCAAAGGGTTTCTTCAAATTGATTTCAAAAGATGAGTTTTCATGTGGGTATTTTCCAATCTCGAAATTGATCTTTCAATTAAATTTGTGTATGTATTCTTTTGATTGTATTAATTCAAATATTATGAATGATTACTATATTACACAACTCATTGATGGATTGGTCTAGTTTGTAGAAAATTACCTATTCCCCTTAATCCTAGGTTGTGATCTTGAATTGAACTGTCTAGTATTGATGTAATTGGCATTGTTAGTGTGTGAATTACTATCCTATGATGCTATTGTGACAATTTATGAATATATTGAAATGAATTGTAGTCCTACCATGCTAGTTCTTGAGTAATAGACCTAGATGGTGAAGTAGGCTATGAACTTGTTCTAAGTCTCTAATTCTAGGCTATGAACTAGTGAGGGATTGTTGTATAATGATTCAGTTGGTCTTGTTATTATGTTGGTTTATATTATATGATGGTATTACAACATTTTTGGGTTAAGTTGGACGTTGATGGAAAGACCTTGATGATGGCATTGTAAAGACGATTGAGTAAGTCTTATGAGCTATATTCTTTACTTCAATTGTGGTTACTTGTGACTAAGTGATGATGTTGTATTGAAGTATACCTTATATTAAGATTGATAGGGAGGTATGATGTTGAATTTGAATTTCTTGAACTATGGATTGTGAGTTGTTGGGTGAGATGTAAATGTTATAAGAGTGGTGATAACTTATTGATACCGTGGTTTCACGGTATTTTTAATGTTTTTTCCTTAAATTTAGTGTGTGTCCAAAAGCCTATTTGTATCGATTTTTATGTAAGTTTCTCCTTATTTGCAGGAAAATCTGTCCAAAGATGAACGTGGAAGTTTTTGAGCAAGAAATGTAGAAGAGACCACCTACGGAGCCTGTGACGGTCCGTCGAGCCTGTGACGGTCCGTAGGTGGCATCGTAGGGAAGCTGCTGAAGGAAAATGGAGAAGTCTGACTTAGTGTGGGATTACGGCTTGTTCGTCGCAATGATCAGAGAGTAGTCCCAGTACCCAAATTCCAAGAAGTTTAAGCATTATGGAACGAAGACCCTCGACGGACCGTCGTGCTTGGAACGGTCCGTCATACCTGTCCGTTGAGGGTAATGAAGAAAGCAGCAGAATAATTTGTGAAGTATGGGACGACAGAGGCCATGACAGCCCTTCGTGACCACGACGGTCCGTCACGAGTTCCGTCGACCCAGACGCGTTTTGACAGATTTTCAGTAATTATAATCCTTCTTCATTAGGTTTTTGTATTTATTATAAATAGTTCAAAAAACCTCATTTTTGGGGTGAGACTCTTTGATGTTAGACTTTTTGAGAGGAGACTTTTCAATTGTTAGACTTTTGGATAAGATTTAGTTTTCTTGTTCAAGTATTGAAGGATTAGTTTCAGTAATTGTTACACTTTTTTTGGAATTGATTGTTGGTGCTTTTGTTGATTAATCAAGTGAATTTCTGGATTTTATTCTTTCTCATCAAAGTAAGTGCTATAATTCATTTGATATCATCTCAAACCCTAATGATTACCTCACAATGATTGTCTAATTATTATCCTAATTACTGGCAGCCAATTCTTCTTATTATTTTTTCCTTTTCATCCCAAAACACCAAAACATATATCAAAACTTTAAATAGTTCAAGTGTTATTTTTTAGCCATTATTTTAATAATAATAATAATCATCAGAAAGATCGAAAAAGAATTTAAACCCAAAAAGATTTTCAACACTCAACTTGCCGCACATTAAATTCCTACAATTATTCATCATATATTTTATTTATAAAATAATACTCTCCATTAATTCATGTGATCCAAATTCATTGCCGTCTTAATAAATTTTAGAAACAATTGAATTTAATTGATAGAATAAGTAAGTTGCATCTTATTACACTAATATATAAATATATCAGTATAAAGACATTAAAGCTTGGTATAAAATTTGTGTTTACCTGAGAAGTTCGTACTTTTCTTGTAAGCGGTGACCATTTTTCATTGTGTGCCGCATAAATATTTTTTTCGTTGCACTCTTCTTGCTTCTTAAGTAAATTGCTTATAATTCATTAACCCTACTAATTTATTTTTGTATATGGGTAAAGTAGTATGGATATTAAATAAATTATGGCATTGCCCATTAATGATCAACTAATAAATAAATTATTTAATATAAATTTATTAATGAAATAATAATTTCAAACCGATTTCACTGACTAACCAAAAAAAAAATACTCCGAACAATTAATAAGAGGGGTGAAACTCTAATTTTTTAGGAATTTCAAAAAAATGATTTTTCGGGTCATTACAATTGTACTAATATGATACTTTATGTCAGTTTCTCAAAATAGATATACATATATACATTATTTTTTTGAGTGGGTCCACCTCTTGTGTTATACTAGTGTGTGTGTGTGTGTAAAAAATCGAGAAACATTGTTTTGAACTCTTAACGCCCAATGGACTCCGCCTCATAGGTACGCTGTCTAAATCCATCTTAACTTTTACAGTTATCTTATTGCGATATTTCATAGCACAAAAGAGAAGAACAGAATTACACGATTACATATACATAATATTTGATTGATTCTTTTAATTTTACACATTAGGTTTTTTTTTAAAAAAATCTCCATCATGTTGTTGAGAAAACTGATCCCTCAAATGGCTTATGCAATAGGACATAGTTGATTTGTAGAGGCTTTAACGAGAATGTCATACATGCAAAAAAAACAACCAGGTCAATATTTTACAAACCAGATATTTACTCCAACAATAATAATATAACAACACCCCTTCCCCTTTCTAAACTAACACTGTTTACAACTTGAAGTGTGTGATGGAGAAAAATGTGCATGAGTTATACTATTTGAAGCAGCTAAATATTTACTAGGCTGCAACGTGCAAGACTACATAGAATCAACCTCAATAAAGATATGAATTGTACTTATACCTAAACACTTTAACGCCAAATGGACTCGGACGCATAGCTACATTGTCTAATACATCCTAACTTTTGGAGTTATCTTATTGGGTTTAAGATTAATGCAGATTAAGCCTGTTCACATTAATATTATCGATGGTGTGACTTGACTTTTTGTTTTCGTTGTTTCCATAATTATCACATTATAATTTAATCTTTTTAATATATTGAGATAGATAATTAAATATTAGAAACTTGTGATAAATTTGCGTGAGTTGTGGGATTTAGATTAGACATATAGTAATATAAGTATTGTTATTTGTAAAACCTTCTTGCGGTTATTTAATGTGAATAGATTGCTTTAGGTTGGAAGTACAACGAAAAGGGAAGACTCAATTCCCCGAGTGATTGTTCGACTATTTGAGGCAAGTGAATTTCTGGGTTAACAGGCATCTCCATTTCAGCAGCTGGGGCCTGGGGAGGAATTTGGTTGCCCCCAGCAGTTGCTTTTCCTCTTTCCCGACCAACATTCCTCCTTGTGTCCATTTTTTGAAAAAGTAGAATTGATGTTAGATACGCTCATAACACTAAGTAATCAGACATTAGAGAAGGCACGATAAGATCAAAAGAAGGGAATTTTCTTACGCATCATGCAGTCTCTAATTCAGGATAGTGGTGCACTTCACTACCATGACTTAGAAACTACTCGATGTGGTTGATGTGAACTTATTATCCTCAGAATTTAAACTAATGCTCTGATACAAACTTTGTCACGATCGGAATCTAGACCCAGACAAGACCAACGTCGTTGACCTCTCAGAGGTTGCAGACAAGCCTACATACGTCATTCTTACTTCATCTAGGTTAATTTTAGCGAAAAATTTGAAATTTTTGTTTTCTTAACATACATGTATACATAATACTTAACATCATAGGCATTCACAGATCAACCATCTAATATAGAGGTAATCAAATGAAAGAAACAGTTTATAATTGCATTAACGTATTTTTGCCAAAATGGAACCAACACAAAGTCTAAACAAAAGTGGAAAGAAACACTAGTGGAACATGCTCCACTAGATATATCCTACATCTAAGCTAGATAATAACGATAGACATCCTCGAAAGCATGAGGTTCTACCAAGTCCGGATGAAAACTCCACGTCCGGATACCAGCAACACCAACCTGTAAGCTCTAGCGTCCACCTGTGCCTGTACCTAAAATTGTAGAATTGTATGAGATTAATACACACTTGTAC
Organism: Solanum chilense; assembly: GCA_032847665.1. Lineage (NCBI taxonomy): Eukaryota > Viridiplantae > Streptophyta > Magnoliopsida > Solanales > Solanaceae > Solanum > Solanum chilense. The sequence goes on from CM064973.1 coordinate 41,965,803, forward strand.
TAGGCATGGGCATATGAAAGCACACACCAAGGACATGCATGATTAAGAACAACTTTTTCCTAACAACATGATTATGGAAGGTCAAGTCAGTGGACTTGCCAAATAGGGATTAGGAAAGTTAGTGAGCTTTCCAAATTTGGATTAGGAAAGTGAGTGAGCTTTCCAAATTTGGATTAGGAAAGTCATGCCATGAGAGTAACATGCATCATCATACTTATCATATTGCACACAGCACATAACATCTTACACATAGCACATAACATATTGCATATAGCAGATAACATTTTTCATATCATTTGTTCATATGCCATGAGACCTTTGGAATCATGGACTTGACATCAAGACCTCCCAAAAATGAGGGCTCAAGATATGGGACCTCAACTAGGGATCCTTCTTTACCAAACACAGAGTCTGCTTCGTTCATTCATACGTACTTCATTTCATTTCGTTCATAGGCTAGTGTGAACACCAGCTATACCTAGGATGTAGTTTGAGACTCTCATCGGGTTTGTTGTGCAATGATCATGAATGACCTAGTGTCATTATTTGAGTCTAGCTCACCTCTTGATTATCCTATCCTAACACCTTTGGTATCATTCATTTCATTATGTGCATCCTTTGAGGCTGGCCTCATTGATTCATTGGGAACTTTAACTTTAACGACAAAGATCGTGTGAGCATCATGAAATCCAGTGTGTCCCCCACACCTAAAAGAGGTTGAATCACCGGCCAAAGTGACATAAAACATGCTAGCGTACATGGGAATTGAACCCCCCAGATCCTTATATTGGCAGTATAGGTTCAAAGAATAGGAGATATAAGGAGCCCATACCCAGCATGCCGGACAGTCTCATCTCATGAGAGTTACTGAACCTCCGCCCTTCTATAAGGAAGGCATCACTGCTCATAGCTAGTATATCGGTGATCAGTATAAAGTTCCATTACATTCAACTCATACGTCATGGAAGTTGGCTTCTAGTATGAAGACAACATATCTCAATAGATTATTTCTCATCTCATCATTAGTATTAAGTTTGTTAATCTCAATACTTTCTCTAGAGTGTTCATAGAGATTGATCTATTCATTAACTTTACACTTTCATAGGTGAGTACGTTTTGATAACATTTACTTAGGCTCATTTGAGATTGCTCTCATCTTTTACCCTAGCCTCATATCATGTTGTCACCACATTCATTAACATTAGCACATTTGTTCTTCATAATTACTCACCCCTTTTTACGTGAATGTTCATTTCATCATATGCCAATGCACTTGGTCATTTGTTTGTTTCACACTCTTACTTAATTTATGAAGTAATATATAATGCGCTAAGAAAGTTATAAATTTTCCGCTAAATTTACCTATGCCAATGCGATGAATGATAACTATGGGCTTGTATAAGACCTCGGAGAGGTCAAGTACACCATGTTACTTCTAGGGGGTGCTCCCTGGATGTGACAGTAATGGTGATTGGGCAATAGAGTCCAATTTTTTTCAGTTCCGGCAGGCAGAAGCTGCACCTACCATATTGCATTATTTTTATTGCTTTACATTGAATTGATTTGAGATGAATTAAGTTGTTTCGTCGGTTCCAGTTCAATCTAATGTCATGTTTAGATTTCCCCTCACATTCTTGTATATTTCATATACCGATGTCATTTGGCCTACATCCTTTATAATGAACATACATGCAACTAGGATCAGCATCAAGTGCTTTGTTGATCCAGTTGAGTTCCAGAGTTTTTTGGTGAGACTCCTTGCTTGTAGAGGATCCCTTCTTTATTTTTAGTTATTTTAGTTGTTAGGATGATCAGGGGTCTTGTACCGACATCCCTCATAGTATTAGAGGCTTCATAGATAGATATATAGTAGTTCATGAGTTTTTTCCATTTTCAGTTTTAAATGTTTAAAGACATGAGTTGCCTCTTTGACTAGTTGAATGTTCCTTTACAACATTTTGAGTTCATTACATGAGTTTATCTTTTGAGTTCTTTTAATGTTAAGAAAGTCTTCCGCTTAGAGTTGAGCCAGGCCTAGGGTTCGCTTAGGGCCAATAATGGTTCTCAAGTGTTAGTCTCACCCAGGGTGTAGGCTCGTGGCATGACAAAGGTCTGTTGGACGCATTGTCCAGTTGAGAAGGCTACCTAGAGACCGAGCAGGAGATTCGCGGGCAATTTCTTGTTTATTTCTGTCTCCAAGTACTTCTTGACTCTTACTTTTGCAGACGAAAATCCTTTCTGTAGTAGAGTTGTAGACCCTCTAGGTCATTTTGTGTTTATGTCTTGCGTTAGTCATTTAGAGCTTTCATGTAGTGATCCTAAATTATTTATGGCTTGTTAAGAATAACAATCCGGTCACCTAGTTGTTCATTTGGTTTTTATGAGAGTTTTTGTGTTGTGGAGCCTTTGTACCTTGAACAACCATTTTTTATCAAAAGTTAAAGAATATGACCTCTAAATCCAATTTTACTGATTCCATCAACTCTAAATGGGTCTTTTTAGGGTAGGAGCATAGTCGACATAACTCTCAAGGCTTCAAGTGTGACTCTATGCAATTAGATGTTTTAACTTTCAGGTTAATGTCTATGTTTGACTTTAGTCAATATTCTAGGTAAACGGGCTCCAATGAGAATTTCATCAATGTGGTTAGCTCCAGAATGTTGAGTTTGGTTTAGAACAATTGTTCATTCATATCCCGAGGCTTTTAGGCTAATTTTGAGCCTCTTTTATGTTTTTTTGCTTAAAATGGAGTTTGGGTGGGATCCAATTTTTCTTAAGATGACCTTGTATGAAAATATATATTGCTTTGCCAAGTCTGGAATGTTGAATTATGCATAATTTCATATCTCATTATATGTGCACATCATTATTGATGAATTCAAACACCCATCAGATATTTTCAACTTACCAAAAACCAGTTGAAATTCATCAACTGATGCAGGACAAAATGGCCTTTGCAGAGCCTTAGCAACCTAGTGGTCTCCATTGTTGGTCCTTTCGCTATTCGCAAGGCTTATGTTCATAGGATTTCCCTGCCACGATCGTAGGGTCCTCATTGGATTCGTGAAAAAGAGATCAAATTGGTTTATTAAAGACCAACCGTGTTTTCAACTTGGAATTCAATGTTGAAAAGATGATTTTTATCTCAATTTAGCTCAGATTCGGGTGATTCAAAGTATTACACATTCAAACTTGTCTAGGCTATGTTACGTAGTGATAAAATGTTGTTGGGAAACTCTCGTTTGAGGTGAATTATGTTTTTCAGGTATGTTCCAGTTCTTTTTATGTGTTTAATTGTTGAATTATGCATGTTGGTTGAATTTGTTGTTCCGAGCATTGAATTTCTCTCATTTTGGAACACATTATATTTTATGTGTTTTTGGTGTCTAAATAATTGTCTTAATGTTGTGATCCTATTTTAATAATGTGGCAACATTAAGAGGTCGTTCAAAAAGGAAAATATCAATCTTATTAATTCAGGAGTGCATGCGATCAACCTACGGGTAGGCTATAACTTTTTTTCTATTAGATTGAGCATGAATGCATAAATGCATATTGATTAGAATGAATTGTGGACGAGTACCTAGTTGTTCTTATTTTTATTTTCTTAGATAGCATGCTTAGGCTTGATTGTCCGTATCTTCGGGTATAATACCATGCTAGTAGGGATTGTATGTGATATATGTTGTTGTGATTTGACTTGTTGTAGATATTAATTATATAGTCTAGGATTAGACTAATGTTGCCTTAGACTTGCAATCCTTGTAACCTTGTTTCTACTCTGACGTCATGTTGGACGGATAAGATCCTTGTAGATTGGAGTATTAGCCTTATTGATCATATGTTCTCTCCCCTATTTCTACGATTTTGATGCGTATCCCAAGGTTTTGTGCTTTCGCGATGATTTTAGATTCTATTGTCTTACGCTTAGAGCCTTTTGGTGATTCTGTATGAAGTGACTTAATAATGGTATATGCGATTATATTTGGAGTTTACACGTCCCTAGGTCACACTTCTAGCTGGACGGCTTACACCCTGGAGTAGACTGACTAGCTGAGTGGCCTTGATATATGAGATCCTCTTCAGAGTCGACAAACCCTCGGGTCACTCTTATTAGTTGGCTGGGAGTGGACTAGCTGGATGGGGAACCTAAATTGATTGTCACTCTTGATAGCTGGGATGAGAGCTCATTGGGTTGATAAGTATTTCTGGTTACTTGGGTAGGAAGCTCGAATTTCGCTTCATGGCACTCCTCTCTCGGTAGACTTAGCTATTATGTGTATCTGTCAGGCTTTCTAGGTTCTTTCAAGTTTTATTTTAACTTGTGTATAAAGTGTACCTTTGGGCTTATGGGTCCAGTTAGGTTTAATTTAGCTGCACTTAGACTCACTTTCAGTATGCTTATGTGCTTTCTTTCATATTCGCTTTGACCCTTGTTTATGCCTAGATTCTATTTTTTCATATTGTTTTTACCTTGTTTTGCTCAATCGGTGTATGTTTCCTACTAAGTACCCTTGTTTTGGTACTTATGCTACACTTTGCATCTATTTCGTGATACATGACCTAGTACTTGCTGCCAACAGTAATTGTACATGCCATCTTCAACAAATTTTGGGATTAGAGACGTGGGTGAGCACTTGGCGACATGTCTCTTTCTATACATATTTAGCTAGTCTTTTGCTTTTGATACAACTTTAACTTTGGTCCACTTTTGAGACCTGTACAACTTATTCTTAGACAACTCTTACAGGGTCAATGAAATATTCTCTTGTATATAATTTTTGGGTTTGCTCCCGCTTCTGTTTCATATGTTGTCATAATTTAATTTCTTATGTTGTTATAATTTAATTTCTGTTTCTGCCATCCTTATACTCTTGTTGTTTTGGGTTACACGTTGACTTACCTACTGACGGGTTATAGTAGGTGAATTATGGGTTGACTTACCTACTTGTGGGTTATCATAGGTGGATTACAAGTTGACTTACCCATTGATGGTTTATAGTAGGTGGATTAGAGGTTGACTTACCTAGTGTTGAGTTATTGTAGGTGTCTCTATGACTCGAGGATTCGATTTGTGACATATCGTTAATAATACACATAAAAATGTATAAGATTATACTCAAAACTTAGCTGAAATATAGGCAAAATATTGTGGTTAAATGCATATATACACCCCAATAAGTCACATTGTCATAAAACTAAACTTTAGAGGTTGGAAACCACCTTAGCTTTGCAACGGGGCTCACAGGGCAACCCCTAAGGTCCGTGACAAGCCTCACAGCGCACCCTCTTTGTCTAGGTGTTTTATGGCATGGTACGATATATGACAACCTTCCTAAGTCTTATGAGATTATAAATTCGACAATATGAGCTCAAATATTATATTATTGTTAAAAAAAAACTTTCCTAATAAATGTACTTATTATTTTCCTATGCTTGATTTATCATCTTGAGTTCTCAAAACAAAAATCCAAATAAAATTTCAAAAAAAGTTCTTCCTAAGATCCTTGTGCAAACACCAGCAAAAAACAATTTATTTTCAAGAATAAATTTTTTTATTTAATTCAATAATCACGATCCACAAATAGAGTAATCGCACAGTCCATGTCACAAATTAGCTGAAACGTGCAAAAATGCAGAGTTCTTTGGACACTGAAAAACCCATTTCAAGTGGATCCATATCAGGGTCAGACTCGGTCGGGTTTCTAATTGGTCAAAGGGTCCATTTCGTTGGAGATACCCGCCGGATCGGAACTGTGAAGTACGTCGGAGCAGTAGAAGGCTATGGGGGAATCTGGGTCGGTGTTGATTGGGACAATGGTGACGGTAAGCATGATGGGTCACATAACGGGGTTCGCTATTTCGAAGCCCAAGGTCCAAAATCTGCTTCATTCGTACGACCGCACAATCTTAGCTCCGGATTCCCACTCCTGAAGGCCCTTGAGTTAAGGTATCATGGAGAATCCACTAAAGAAGAAGAAGGTAAAATTAACTTGATAATTGCTGTCATTGATTCGACATTACTCTTTTTCTTTACTCTAGTATTGCCATTTTCTTTTGTGCTTACTTCTTGCATGCCCAAGACTTTTGCTCTCGCTAGTGGCTGATTTTTGTGGTGTTTTCTTTAATTTTTTTTAATAACAGTGGTGACTAATTTCTTAGGGTACAAAGTAATCACCGTGTGTTCTTTTTTCTTCTGGATCTGAGAGAAATTGTAGAAGTAGTATGCTAAGCTTAGTTTCTTCTTTCTTCTCAATGTGTTTTGCATTTGTAATTTTTTACTTTTTTTTTATGTCCTTGGTGTCTGGGCTACCTTTAGCGCAACTCGATTAATTCAATAGGATTCCTCCCACCAGGTAGTTGAGACCTTAGGTTCTAAACCACTTTATGACCACTAGGCCATATCTTGGGTGCACATGTGTATTTTATTTTGTTTTCCCATTTATTCTTAGAAAATAAAATGTTTTTTTCTTATCAAAATAAAATTAAATGTTTTAATAGTTGCCTTTTAGGTTCTGTTGGCAAAATAGAATTGCGCTAAAAGATATGTGATTTAACCACATCAAAAACAAAAACAAGATGTGATTAAACTCTGTTAAGGAAAGATTACATGTATCTGAATCAACAATTAATATAGTACTGTCAAGTGAACAAGCCAGCCAATCTCACTGTGTAGTTTCTGAAAGCATAGGAGCTAGGAAGTCACTCTCCCAGTATCTTAACTATACCTACTAAATGAAGCATGAATAGTTAGTTACTTGGGATCGGAAGCTATATTTTTCAGTGACGGTTTCTATTTGACTCCACCTTTTACCTTAATTTCTTTATCATTTCATATCTTGTTGAACAAAGACATCGTTCTTTGAGCAGTTATGTACTTAATTTTTTCTTCTGCATTATGCTCCAGATGAGATGTATGTTCTTTCTGCGTCAAACAAAAGGGTTACTATTGAGCTGCTGGGTAAAGATAAGATTCAAAACAAGCTGAGTCAATTTGAGGAGTTGACAAGTGCATCACTTGCTTATTTAGGGGTTAGCTCAGCTGGACCCCCGGGTCATATCAATACAACTATACCAAGTAATTATGTGCTTCTCCACGTGCCTACTTTTTCCTAATTGTACATGATTGTTCCTTCATATTTTAAAGCTTCGATTTGTCATTTGCAACTTATGTGATATATGCATTTCTTGTTAACTGAAGTCCAAGACTTTAATTATGAGGAGCTCGATTATGAAATTTCTTATCCTCTACTGTAGCATACTGATTACTGATTTATTATGGTTTGGCCAGGAAGGGAGATATGAGTTTTTAGTCTTTTATTTTTGAGAGTTGTTTATCTTGTCAACTTCACATTTATAGTCGACTGTCCATCTTTTCAAAAGCTTCTTGCTTACAATTATTCCAATCGAGTTTCCATGTGGGACTTGATACAATCATAAAAAAGAAGAGTTCCCTGCAAAGTATGTTGTGTCAATATGAATATCCATATGGGATACATCAGTTGGATTGCACGGATAGTACAAACTCAATACTGATGGAGCCGCCAAAAATAATCCATGTGGAGAAGTTTTGAGTGGTATTATCAGGGATAGAAATGCGAATTGGGAAGTTGGATTGTCCAAATGTATCCCATCTCCTCAAATACCTTTGGTATCATATTCACCACAAATATCACTGCAGCAATCAGTTTTGTCTTGGTAGGCCTCCAAATAACCCTTCAATATGGGTTGCACCAATTGATTATTGGAATTGATTCTCAAGAAGCTATAAAATTATCACTCAAGACAATGTGTATACTCTAATATTGTGGATGACTACAGATCTATCTTGGATAAGCCCTTGGCCTCCTTTACAACACGTCTACCGTGAAGCTAACCAACAACCAGGTGGCTAATGCTTTGTCAAAGGAGGCTGCAAGTTGGATAGCCGAACCAGCTTCCATCCACATATACTGATCCATCAGGAGCCTGCTACCACGTCCAAGCCTACTAAATGTACAAACACAGATGTTGAGTAAACCCATGCACCAATGTAAGAGAAGGTGTGTTCAAACTGAGTGTTGTAGATGGGATTTGAGCTTTGGATCTCGAGGTTGTTGCTTATATGCCTCAATAACTCAAACCATACCATTGAGGATGATAGTATTTGGGTTCTTATCTGGATAGAAAGCTTGTTTTTTTTTGGGTAAATAAAAGAATGTTATTCCCAAAAGTAATAGTTACAGCATTAGACATTGTTGACCAATTGTCTCTCAAGCAAACAAACTATCTGGAGTAGGACTCATTCTAACATGCCTAAGGAGTCACTACTCATAATGAGGATTTAAAAACAAAATACAAACTCAGTAAGTACAACAATCTATATAAACGAATCTATAGGGAAGCAAGTTAACTACTATAAGGAGATCACAAAAAGACAACTTCATGGCATGGTAGCTAACTACTGAAGCTGTGAATACCATTTCTTTTGATTCCTTCCTCTGACATGGATATGAATAGCTATCTCCATACTAATTCTGTGAACTTGGTAAACCTGATCATATTCCTCACTCCAAATGACAGTGATCACCATTGCAAAGACACATCATATGATGCACCTTTTTTTGCTCTCTTTTTGGCCCAGCTGATGACCCAATCTACCTCATGTTGCCAGGTTCCTATAGGTCTCATAAAGCCCATGCACTTCAGCATCCTGCACCACAAAATCCTTGTGTAAGGCAGTCAAAGAATAGATGATCCTGTGTTTCCATATCATTGTTGCAAAACACGCATGATGAGTCCACTTCAACCCCATATTTGACAAGTCTATTAACAGTAGTTAGCCTCTTCAGCAAGGCCAACCACAAGATGAAATTATGTCTAGGATGAATGCTAGCCTGAAGAGTAGGGATGACAATGGGGTGGGGCGGGTTGAGCTTAACCCGCATAATTTTAATCCGCCCCTCCCCGCATAATCACTTCTTTTCATTTTCAACCAGCCCACCCCGCCCCGCATGAACCTGCCCCGCGTAGACCCACCCCCCATGAACTCGCGCCACATACTTTTTTAATATTTTCTTTTGTTGTTAAAGTTTGATTGTAAAAATGAAATTCATTTAAAAAAATTATTTTTCAATTAAGTTGTATTAGTTTAGTAGGATAGTGACTTGAAATTTTATTTTTTTAGAGGTCTGGAAACATGTAAGAAATTGTATTATTTTTTATTGAACCATTTTCATTTACTATCTTGAATATTTTAGTTGTTTTAAATAAATTATTTTAATAAATAATGTTCTATCTTATAACATGTAAGATGTTAAAATTAAGTTTGAATCCATATGAAATCACATGTACCCACAACCCGCCACACCTGCCATTATTAATTTTAATAAAACCCACTTCAACCCGCCCCACACAACCTTAAACCCACCCTCCCCGTATAGCCTTAAATCCACCCCGCTCCACATCCTCCCGCCCCATTGCCATCCCTACCGAAGAGTGATGCACTTCCATGGTACTTTTGGGAGTTGTGACAAAGCTACATACAGTTTTTGATGGAACATTTAGCCCCTACTGTCAACAACTCTAGTCTTGCAAAGAGATTAACCTGAAGTCCTGGTGCCTGCATGACAATTTTCCTGGAGTCTATTATCTTCCTAATCACCCAGGTAGCATTCCTAGGGGTGTTGCATGTTTCCACAGTCTCCCCTTTCATATAGTAAATATTCACCTATTTGATCCATACATTGTCCTCCTTTGTAGCTAAAGCCATACTTGTTTAGTTACTGCAGACCTGTTTCAATTAGATAGATTCAAAACATGTTGCCCCCCCACTACTTTGGGCATTCAAACACTACCCAAGAGACCAATGCTCTTTTGGATGGACATATAGAACCTGTCCATAAGAAAATCGCCCAGTGTCTATGAAAAGTTTCATGATCCGCTTTTGGAGGATGAAGATCTGCCCAATATGTTTGGATACCAAACACTAAAGATTTATCAATCAAAGCCTACCAGAGTAAGCTAGTAGTTTTGCTGACCAGCATCTCATATAGCAAGGATTTTATCAACTAGGGGTAAACATTGGTCTACACTCAGTTTCTTGGAGGAAAGAGGCACTCCAAGGTATTTACAAGGCAGAGTCCTTTAGCCAAGTTGCTGTAGTAACTGATGTTTTGCTGAGTCTTTTACCTCAAATATAAAGATGGACTTCTCATCTATATTTTCATGTAAACTGGAAGCTGCAGAGAACTTTTGAAAGGCCCCTTGTATCAACTCAATAGATGTACTATCAGCCTTGTAGAACAATAATAAGTCTCCAGCAAAACATATGTGTTGTATACCAAGCTTCTTACATCTGGATGGAACTGGAATTACTGGTTCATTGTAAGCATACTTAGTTCCCTGTGGAGTTACGCCATTGCAGTTACAAAGAGGTAAGGTGACATGGGGTCATCTTGTCTAATTAAACATTTGTGAACCCAGACTCCAGTTGTGGGATTACATTGGGTATGTTGTACACTAAATACTTGTGAAGTTGAAGGATGACCGAGTGGATCAAAAGCAATCAAGTAGTCCATTGAGTTACTTCTGTCCACATTAGTCGTAAAAGATTTATGCTTCTCCCGTTTGTTATTTGTTAGAATAGTAATAGGTATATTCAAATCCTACTTAGAATAGGAATAAGAATAGTAGTAGTAATATGAATAGTATATAGTGTCCTACTTTGAAAGGATTGTATTGTAGTGTCCTAGTTGGAAAATGTGTCTATTGTAGTGTCTATAAATAGGGTCTCTCTGTAACAATGTAGAGACAACATTTCGATAGTGTTCTCTCATATATTTCTCACATGGTATTAGAGCCTCTACGATCTTGGTAGAAAATCAAAGAGCTTGTGTTGCCAGCAAGTGGCTATTACTCATATATGTTGCTCGTCTGGCCAAATTATGTAAGCAAAAGTTGGGTCATCGTGTATCTTTTATGTGACTATTTTCTCATATATAATTAGTGTTGCACCGTGCTATCATTCCGGTGACTACCTTTTTTATATCTAATTTGTGTTGCATTCGGTGACTACTTTTTCATATTTAATTTATGTAGCACTGTGTCATCCTCCCGGTGACTACCTCTTTTGCGTATCTTATTTGTGTAGCACCGGGCATCTCTTCAAACAACTTTTCATATTTAATTTGCATAGTATCGTGAATTTTTCCGAATTACTTTCTCATATCTGAGTTGCATAGCACCGTGTTTATTTTCGGTGACTCTTCAGATTTGATTTGCATAGCTCCATTCGTCTTTTCGGTGACTCCTCAAATCTGATTGGCGTAGGGTTGTGCCATCATTATGATCCTACCTATATAATTTCTCTTTTTTGATAGGGTTGTGCCATCATTCTAACCCTACCCATATAATTTCTCCTTTTCAATAGGATTGTGTCGTCAATCCAACCTTTTCTGAATAATTTCTTTTTTTCAGTTTGGTCGTACCATCATTCCGACCCTACCCATATAATATTATTTGTTAGATTGTACCACTTTTAACAATCAAATCTAATACTCCGGCATATGAGCATGTTCTGGCCAATTTATTGGTGACTTTCTTGTTTGATATTGACTCGTCTATTGATTCCAACATGATCCATACACTTTATAGTTTATACTAAATTTTGAGCACTTTCTGGCGATCATTTCATTATGAAGAAGTCTATATTGAGCAACCACCTAATTTTGTTGCTCTGGTGGAATTTAGTAGTCTTGTATGTCGATTGTGTAAGTTACTCTATGGTCTGAAATAATCTATGCAAGCTTTGTTTGGGAAGTTCAACACTGTAATTTATCACTTTGTCTTTTATCGACATTATCTATCAAATCTAGTATTTCATGAGAAGACTAAGCACATTGAGATTGACTGTCAATTTTATTATGTCGAGTGACCAACTTTTAGATATCTCGCCAAGCTTCTCGTCGGTCCTCATATTAATTATATATGTAACAAGCTCTCTCTCTCTCTCTCTCTCTATATATATATATATATATATATATATATATATATATATATATATATATATATATATATATATATATATATACATATATATATATATATATATATATATATGTATATATATATATATATATATATATGAAAGGGAAAGGCTAGTTTTGGAAATAAATTAAAAGGAAATCCTGATCTGTTGTGGCGGCACACAAGCAGGCCTAAGGTTATGCCGCCACAACAGATCAGGATTTCCTTTTAATTTATTTCCAAAACTAGCCATTCCCTTTCATGAAAAGTTGTGACTTTTATGAAAGGTTATGACCTTTCCGAAGGGTTGTGATTTTTCCAAAGAGTTGTGACATTTTCGATAAGGCGCAATAAACATTTGTTCACACTACCCTTTGTTGTCTATTATATATAGAAGAATTTCCTCTCATTTCAAAACAACAAAAATTGTGAACTTCTTTCTTCTGCACAATTAGATATTCGTGAACTTTGCTCCAGTTGAGTGGCTTACTGACACTATTATTTTTGTATCAATATGTTGGTGAATAAAATGGTTCCATCCTATGAGGATCTAATTATTTAAACCTCATGTATTAGAGGGGAATAATTTTCTTAAGGGGATATTGTGCATTCAGTGAACTCGATTTTTTCCTTTCTGATTTCATTCTATTTTTACATACCTTTTATTTTTTTACGGTCATAATTTATGCTTATGATGTCAATTATTGTCTTTGAGTTTATGTTTTAAAAAAATCGGTTGCTTATGTTTATGCAAAGTTATTGTCTCCAGTTATATTGAACATATACATATAGTAGGTATATTCATTGTGCAGAAAATAATTATCGTACTCAATTCCAAGAATTCATGTTTTGATATTCTATATGAAATTTTATAACTTAAAAGTACTATATATAAGCTTAAATAATATCTATTTTAACATAGATATGAAATTTCTCACTAATCAATTGAAGAAATTCATTATGCAAGTTTAAAAGTTATAATTGCTTTCATGTTCAAGCGTAATTTCTATTTTGAACCTGTAAACAAATTTTTGAATTTTTCTATTAGGCATATCACAATTGTATAATCTATGCAACTTAAATGTGTTCTTTTTCTTACAAAATGCCTTTGTATATATATTCTTATTTTCTTCTTTATTTTCCTTTTAATGTTGATTAAAGAATCAATTAATTATTATTTCCTGTACAATTAATTTCATTTCACATTATTTGTACTAGTATTTTCATCCTAAGAGTCAAAAGGCCTACAATCTCTAAATTCCACGGGGTCTTAAGAAGACCATAGCACAATGAAACAAAAGATGCATATATGTGACACCAACTGATCGGGAGTAAGGCTAGCATGTTGGTACACTTAAAATTAGGTGATGTGTTGTCAGGAGTGTTTAGATTACACTTAAAATTAGGTGATGTGCTGTCAGGAGTGTTTAGATGTATATATCAGTAAAAAGTAATGAGAATTTCTAGTGGTAGAGATCCCTTAATTTGTCCTAAACTACAAGCTTTTGACTGTGAATGCAATGTGCGCAAATGGATGTTGAGGATTCATAGCTGACCTTAACTAGTTAGAGATTGAGGTGCATGCTTTTTTGTTGCCTTTACATATTTGTTGTTCAGTTTCATGTTTCAGCCCCATGAGCTTTCCTAACAGGAAACAAACTTTTACCTGAACTTTACATGCTTCTGTTGCAGGACTAAAGGAGCTTGATTTGACTGGAAACCTGCTTTCTGATTGGAAGGTAATGCATTGCTTCTCTGAGTGAAGTTGGATCCTATTCTGTTTTGTTGTGTAATTTCAGCAGATTGCTGATTGTAACCAGATTCTTCTCGGATGCACTCTCTACCTGTTGATGACTGATTATGCGATGTGATGATTTTTACTTGTCCAATTTTGGGTATAGATTAAGAAGTTAATTTTGACCACATGATATGCTCTTCAAAGAAAAACTTCTTTTGTAAGTAGTAAAGAAGGTTAACTAGCTACTAGGAAAACATTAGATCATGGTTCAAATCTGAAATGGTTAATTGCATGTTAAAGCTTAATAGTTTCAAGGGTCTGTTGGATTGTAAGTGTCTTGAACATTAGACTGAAAACTTGTCATGTGAACTGGTTAAAACTTAGATATCAAATGGGAAGGAGATGGGAAAATTGTGTTCATGCTGATTTCCTTTTCCATCATACTTTACTCAAAGTTTACTTTCTTAGATATAATATATTGGATTTTCAACTCTAAAAGGGGCAATTAAACTCTGACCTTGTCTCAAGAAAGCATGAGTCCAACTTTTTGGTTGTAATGTTTAGTAGTACTGCAGGATGTAGAGAATCAAAGTCAAAAGAAAACTCATATAATTAATTGCAGGATTCTTTGTATTCAATCATTTTTGTGCATTGTTGTAATACAGAACTGTGGTACCAGTGCTTTTGCTCTCTCTCTATTAAAAAAATACTGTTTAGCTGAGCAAGCATATCTTCACAGGAAATTGCTGCAATCTGTAAAGAGTTACCAGCTCTTGTAACTCTGAACTTATCATACAACAGCATGTCTCACGATATAAGTGGGATGCCCCTGCTAAATCACATCAAAGTTGTTGTTTTGAACCACACCGGTATAGGCTGGAAACAGGTGAGAGCAGCCTTTTGCTGTCTTCTTCCATTTAACTTAATCGTTGATTGAGTTAGAGGTACTTGATTTGGCAGGTCGAAATGCTTAAAGACTCTATCCCTCTTATTGAAGAGCTCCATCTGATGGGAAATAAGCTGAGAGGAATAACGGTGTGTTTTCCCTTATTAGAGTTATTGTCAGTTAAATCTCAATTTTCTGCTGTTAATTGTTAATATCCACAAGTTTTATGAGTTCTTCCTTACTGAAGGTAAATAGCTGTCTTATGCCATTATCTTTTCATCTTTTTTGTTTCTTTTTGTGATCTCTCTCTTAGACGGGGAAAATTGTCATATAACAAAACAAACAAGTGTTAACTCACTGTCTAGTAAAAATCCTTCCAATTTCACTGATATATGCTTAAGCGTGCTAGGAGCTATTGAAAATAACGTTGTGATTAGAACCCATGAGTTTGCACGATGATTCATCTGTTATCTAGCATAAACTTCATTGTGACTCCAACATTTACTTTTATTCCTGGAGCATCATCATTTTCTTATGACGGAATAGATCATCTGCGAGATAAGAGGATGATGAGGATTTTTGGAGGTGCTCTCAGCTATGGTTGCAAGATGATTGTGGGATACACAACCAAATATTCCAGATAGAATGCCAAATTTAGTTGTCTTGCCATTTCTTATAGTTTAACAGGAATATCCACATATCTTGACTCTCATATTGACCACTCAGGTTTTAATGAGATTCGGCGTGGTAATAACAAGTATTTGCTTAATTTTGTTTGCCACATGAAAATTGGGGTATAAAGTTTGCTACTGCATTCTGTCGTTAGTTGGGAGAACATTTAACCGGGTCGAAATCAATTTAACAGATTATGTCCAGACAAATGCCGGTTCCAGAATTACCAGAACAGAACTTTTAAATTTTCAGATGGAAGGCATATATACTGTTTGAAAGTTCCTACTAAGTCTATCCTTTGAGTAAAGTGCTCATCAATGATCATATTCATTTCCTCGTAACTGACATCAAGTACAATTACTATTCTACTACTCATGTCTGTAACCAATAGAGTACTAAATGAACTTATATATGAAGTACAAGGATAAATCTCTACATATATGTAAATTAGATAGAGGTCTCATGGTTAATGAAGTTCATTGAGAACCATGAGGTCTCTTGTTCAAATCCCAGCGGAGGTAAAAACTCTTGGTAATTTGTTTCGTTTGTCCAATCCTTGGTAGATAGAGTTACCCCCTACTTGTGTTGGTGGGATGTAGCAGGTACCTTGTGGAATTAGTCGAGGTACACGCAAGCTGGTCCACACACTACAATTATAAAAAAATGATCTAAATTATTCACTGATTTGCTTAAAGTTTTTTTTTTTCTCTTCCAGCCATTATCTTCAGATATTGTTCATGGATTTGATTCTCTCCGTCTTCTCAATTTGGAGAATAATTTAATAGCTGCCTGGGATGAAATCTTGAAGCTGTCACAGTTAAAAAGGTGATGCAAATTAATGTCCTTGTCTAACACATTACTGTTATGTTGCATGTCAATGAGATTCTAGTTTGCCTTCTTACATTCAGATTGGAACAGCTCTTTTTGAATAACAACTGTATCAGTCATATCTGGTACCCTGATCATAATCCATTATCTGAATCACCCAACAGTCTTGAACTTCTTCGGGAAAGCTTTAGGCCTTTCCAGAATCTTCGTTGCCTTCTTGTGGGTAATGCTGCAACTCTTTCTTGAATTAGTATTACTCCTGATATTTGATTGAGATTTAACTGGTAGGGTTACTTGTTGCATTTACAGGAGGGAACAAAATTGAAGACTTTTCTTCTATTGATACACTTAATCTTTTTCCTAATTTGTTGGTAAGATTTTTTAAAGCATTTTGTCATGAGTTATTTGGATAATGATTTGTTACTAAAAGTTAAACTCTTATCTGGAAAACGAATGTAATAAACCGTGTTTGTATCTAAATTCCTGTGGTGGAGCTTCATATCAAGTGATCTAAATATTTTGGTGTTACACATTAGATACATATCTTGAGATTATGCAGGCACTTCATGCGTGTCTTTTTCTTTATCCTTCACTATCTTCCATAATACGTTGCTGGTATGATAATTATGACATAATGTGGTTGTTTCCATTGGATCTCACTTCGTATCCAAATGGTTCTTGCAATTTACAACTTTGCATTTTACTCGAGGGGGATAACCTGTTCTCTTTGCATTTCTTATGGGTTTATGAGAACTATAAATTATGATGTTTTTTTATTGTATTAGCAGCTGACTTTTACTTGTATACAATAAAAAGTTTTTTCCATCAATAAGTCTCAACGAGCTAAGTGCAAGCTAGCTTTTAAAGCTATAGCCATGTTTAAGCTGTACGTGTTGTCACTAATTTGAGCTATGTTCTGTCATTCACATTGTAGTTTTTGCTACTTTTGGTTTCACCTCCTTCAACATTCAAGGTTCTTCTTGAAGCTTTCGAACTATAGTCGAACAAATAAATAAAGAAATTTTAAAAGAATATCACTGTTGAGTAACAACTATTCTAGACATACTTATTCTTCTCAAGGAAAGCTACTCTAGAGATACTACAGTTGTCAAAAAATGTTCAAAAATTTCTAAGTGCTTAAAACCTTGCAATGGTCTATTTGGTATAACACAATGGAAAGAGCTAAACTGACATGTCAAAGGTTGTGTGTATGTGCAACTCTTATTGCTGTAAGGAAGAAATGAAGTCCCATTATTCTCTTCCGTTGTCGAAGTTCTTTCATCATTAAAGACCAAAGGTTGCTAATTGCAGTGAACCGCAATTTACTTGCTTGCTATCTATACAAGTGTAGCTCCTAGAAAGTTTAACTCTCTACAAGCCTTGGGATCTTGTTTCAAATTCATGTTATTGGTCAAATTTTTGTAGGATATAAGGCTTTCTGAGAATCCAATAGCAGATCCAAGGAAAGGTGGTGTCCCCCGGTTTGTTTTGATTGCTCGTCTTGCAAAAGTTGAAACTTTAAATGGAAGCCAGGTAAATCCTCATATTCTATTAACTCATTTTTGCAAGCATTTGAAGTTGCTCAAGTCTTTCGTTCCTTCTATCTCTTTCAGGTTAGTCCTCGAGAGAGGAAAGACTCTGAAATTCGGTATGTTCTCTTTCTTATGTACCATGTGCTAATAAATTCAGAGTGATTACATCTGGATCATTATTATTTACCTCTGCATCTAGAAATGTTTTTTTGGTAAATTAATTAAATGATATCATAAAAACATCAAGAAGATGCGAAGTTACAAAGGAACAAATGAAGCTTCTCCAAACAGAATTTTTGAAGCATGCTTTGTAGAAGACCTGTAAAAAAAGCGAAAAGAGAAATCCCTACATCTCTACTGAACTAGAGATAGGGAACTTATGGTAATGAATATCATGAGTCCATGTTTTAACTAATCTTCGTTATTATGTTTTAATTAATCTTTGAAGAACCGAAATTCTATTGAATGTTTTTTTAAAAATAACATAAATAAATAAATGTATGTATATATATATATATATATATATATATATATATATATATACATATATATATATATATGTGTGTGTGTGTGTGTGTATTCCTTAACTAAAAAACAAAAGTCAACTAGCAATTAAAATTAATCATGAAAAAATCGAAGTAGCAACAAATTTATACTTCAATAGTTAACTTCAAATGTTAATTCCCAAGACAAACCCAAGCGTATTTTTGCCGATTTACGTCATGTAAGGGAATCCATCTTCATCCTTGTTTTTCTCGAGAAGTAGTTGGAGGCACAATGTTCTTGACAAAGACAAACATGGTCTTTTTAGCGCAATAAGTGTTTCATGGTAAGACACATCATCACTTATTTTTTTTTAGATAAAGGTAACTGTCTATTCACAGTAGGCTCATCATCAAACAAATGATGAGCATAGGTCACTTTCAATCTCATCAGAGCATGCCAAAACTACCCTATGGGAGGTTACAAATTTCCTATGAAATCAACAAAAAGTTTTATATCCCCCACCATATTTTGCTTACACGAAAAATACAATAGACTAAGGCAATTCATTCTAATCTTCTGAGTCTTATCTTCGAAGCATCTTGCATTTCTTTCTTTCCGCGGAGTCCACCATATGCAAGCTGGGATTGACTCCCACCAATCTTCACCAGAACGTCTTCTTCCTATCTCCTCCCAGTTGTATAATATGTCCTTAGTAGTCCTTGGCGTTACCCAATACACACCAGTATACACAGAGACATGTTCCATAGGTTTGTAGCCACTTTGCAATGGAGGAAAAGATGTCCATCAACTTCTGCATGTTGATCACATGAAGCACCTCGAACATATTTCTCTCCCTTTTTTCTGAAGCACTTCATGAGTCAAACATGCCCTTCTACATACCAACCAATCCAAACTTGATTTTTTAAATGTCTTATTATACTTTGATTTTTAAAATGTCTTATTATACTTTGATTTTTCCTCATTTTATTTTTCATTCGCACCGAAAACCAATCTAAATACACTGAACCAAATCGAATTAGTTCGGTTTGGTATTGGGTGCACACTTTTTGAAAATCAAAAATTAAATCGAAGAACCGAACGCCCACCCGTAGTCTGGGGGATAAAACCTATTTGTCTCTTTATGTTTGAAATATATTAACTGCGTACCCATCATGTACAGAAAAAGTGTCAGTCCATTTATTTAAGTTTAACTTCAAATTTTTTGAGTTATATTGAAATTCTGGGAACTTCTAAACAGAAGCCAAAAAACTAAAGGGAAGTTGTTAATCTTCTTTCTCTTTTTTTTTTTTTTTTTTTTGAAACTTGCAACTTTTTGTATTCCTCAGCATTAAGGGCGCTATGTTGGCCACCTCCAAAAAACTGTTACAGTTATTTTTTTTTTGAGAAGGTAACGTTGTGTATATTCATTGAAACCAGTGCTTGGGTTGCACTATACCATATTTACAGCTTGTCAAAAAGTAAGAAAACTGAATCTGAATCCTAACAGGAACCTAGGATATCTATAATGGATTCAGTGTCCTCTAAATACTTTTTCTTGCACCAGAAATAGAAAAGCCTGATACAATTTGATCTTTTGGAGATCACAATTCTTGCTCACAGAACATCTAGCATTTTTTTCTTTCCAAACAGTCCACCAAATACAGGCTGGGACATCCTCCATCTATCTCTATCTGCAGCTCCAACCCCTACTCCCCAACTGTATAAAAGATGCGTGATTCTGTTAGGCATAGCCCAAGCAAAACCCCTGAGACTAATGAAAATCCTCCATAGTTGGGATGTTATTCTGCACTAGAGAAACAAATGATTGACTGTCTCAACCTCTTCCCCACATAAATAGCATCTAGAATACATGGAGAACTTCCTTTTCTTGAGATTTTCATGTGTTAAAATTGCTTCTCTTGCCAGAAGCCAAGTGAAACATGACACCTTGAAAGGGATTTTAGGTTTCCAAATCTGTTTCCAAGGCCAAAGAGAAGGTCGTTGTCCATCTTGATTTAGCAACTTATATGCAGAGTTTACCTTGAATGTGCCTTTGTTATTTCTGCTCCACCATAATCTATCAAGTTCATCCCTTGTTTCTGTAAAAGCTTCCAACCTACCAAAAAAATCAGTCACGGTCTCGATTTCCCAGTCATTGGAATTCCTTCTAAACTGGAAATTCCATCCATGTTGTGTCCAAACCTCAGCTACACTCACTGGTTTATTCACTACCAAGTCATGCATCTCTGGAAAGATACTCTTCAAGCTAAAGTTGCCCAACCATTTATCCTCCCAAAATGAAGTCTTGATGCCATTTCCTACCCTTATGGTCATATTGATCTTCAAGAGAGGCCACAAGATTCTGATGGACTTCCATAGGCTTACTCCATATGGTGTAAGTACCTCCTTTGTCATCCACTTGTTCTCTTCTCCATATTTTGCTCGAATTACTTGTCCCCAGTATGGTTGATGCTCTTGAGAATACCTCCATAACCACTTTAGTCTAAGGGCTTTGCTTTGCTTTTTCAAATTCCTTACTCCAAGACCCCCATGTTTCTTCCCCAGAGAACCTTGTTCCACTTGACTAAATGTTAGACATTGGAATCATTTTCCTGTGTCCCTTTCCATAAGAAATCCCTCCTAATTTCATCAAGTCTTTGTATCACCCCATTAGGAATAGGGAAGATGGACATCATGTAAGTAGGTAAGGCATCCAAGCTGAATTAATGAGAGTGACTCTGCCTCCAAAGGAGATATATTGAGATTTCCATCTGGTAAGCTTTTTCTCACACTTTTCAATCACTGGGTTCCAAATGTTCAAAACCTTTGATTTGGCTCCTAAGGGCATGCCCAGATAAATGGTAGGCAAAGAACCTACTTCCCCTCCCAAAATCCATGACAGTTATTAGAAACATTATTAATAGGATACAACTGACTCTTTCTCCAGTTGATATGCAAACCCGAGACTCCTTCAAGCAACACCAAAATTGATCTTAAAACCAATAGTTGTCTCTCATTAGCATCACAAAATATTAAGGTGTCATCTGCATACTGTAAATGAGTGACTTCCATGTTGCCATTTGATATTGAGGTTTGAGTTGTGGCTACCTCAAACCCCCTGAGGCATTCGTTCTCTGTAGCCACCTTTATCATGTTATTTAGGTCCTCCATAACAATGATAAAAAGGAAAGGAGATAGGGGATCTCCCTGCCTCAGACCCCTTTGAGCAGGGAAAAAACCTTCTGGTGCACCATTTATAAGGACTGAGAATCTGACAGTAGAGATGCAATACTTGATCCACTGAATCCACCTCCTTCCGAAACCCATACATGTAAACATCTTCAACAATAACTTCCAGTTCACGTGGTCATATGCCTTTTCTATGTCCAGTTTGCACAAAATTCCTGCCTTGGGTAATTCTTAAATTTACTATTTCGTTTGCAATTAGAATGGCATCATTATTTGTCGATTTTTAATGAATGCCATCTGTTGAGCATCCACTAGCTTGTCAACCACTTTTCAGCCTTTCAGTAAGCACTTTGGATAACAACTTATATACACTTCCGATGAGGCTGATGGGCCTAAAATCTCTCAGTTTCTTGGCACCATTCTTCTTTGGGATCAAAGTAATGTAGGTGGCATTAAAGCTCTTCTCAAAGATATTGTGAGAATGGAAATTCTTAAAGGTATCCATGATATCCTTCTTCACTACATCCCAACACTTGA
The DNA here is from genome assembly GCA_032847665.1 of Solanum chilense. Lineage (NCBI taxonomy): Eukaryota > Viridiplantae > Streptophyta > Magnoliopsida > Solanales > Solanaceae > Solanum > Solanum chilense. The sequence goes on from CM064973.1 coordinate 41,987,677, forward strand.
TAAAAAACCCCATTGTGTAACCATCTGGACCAGGAGCTCTGTCCATGGCACACATCTTCAGACATGCTAGTACTTCTTGCTCCTTAAATTCCCTATGGAGCAGTTTGTTTTCTGCTTCAGTGACCATTGGACAGTTGATTAGGTTGCTGGAAGGTCTTCTATATGAGGTTTCTGAATAAAGCTTCTAACAAAAACCAATAATCTCCCCTTTAATTCTCTCTGGATCCTTTAGTCTTTCATCTTGAATTATCAGTTGATCAATGTTGTTGCATCTTTTGTATGCATTGGCCACTTTGTGGAAATAGTTGGTATTTTTGTCCCCCTCTTTCAGCCACAAAGTTCTTGATCTTTGTCTCCATGCTATCCTTTCATTTTTAAGATGTTCTTCATAGTTCATAATCAAAGATGCCTTCATTGCTGATTCTTCCTCTGATAGGATTCTATTTTCCATTACCGCATCCAGCATAACTAACTGACTTAGGATTTGGACCTTCTTGTAACCCTAGATTGCCCAAGCTGGTTCTACTCCACTCCTTCCATTTGCCTTTTAGGGCCTTGAGCTTACACCCAAGGATATAATCAGGCTTACCAATGAATAAAAAAGACTCCCACCATTCTCTAATTTTTTTCCACAAAACCCTCCGTGTTGAGACACCATTTATCAAACTTGAAATAGGATTTGTTTTGCTCCCAAGCTCCACGTTGTAGAGCAATGGGACTGTGATCTGAGCACAATCTCGGTAACACCACTTGTTGAATTCTGCTAAAGTTGGCATCCCACTCCTTGGAAATTAAAATCCTAAATTCTAGAAGCAACATTGTTATTGTCCCCTTTAAACCAAGTGTAGTTACCCCCTACCAATTTTAAGTCCACCAAGTCCATATCTTCAATAAAATCAGAGAACTCTATCATACGTAGAGTTCTCCTTTTGCAATTTCTCTTTTCTGATGGATATCTTATGATGTTGAAATCTCCACACACTGCCCAAGGTCCCTCAAAAAGACTTCTATCAGCACCTATTTCCTCCCACACATGCTCTCTCTCAGCTCTGCCATTAGGAGCATAGACTCCTGTTATGTGGCAATTGAAATCCTGAAGCACTGCCTCAAGCATGCAGGTGAGGGTGTTGGAACCTGTTTCCAGCACTTCCCCTTTCCATGATCTACTGTCCCATAACCTCAAAATGCACCCCCCCTTCCCTAGTGCCACTTGCTTGTAAACAAGCATACTTAACCCATCTACCACCCCAAATCTCTTTTATTATATCATGGATCTCCCCCTCTAACTATGACTCTTGTAGACATACAATGTCAGCCTTCCAGTTGGAGATTAAACTCTTCACAGATCTCCTCTTATCCCCACTGTTTTAATCCCCTAACATTCCAAGACACAGGTTTTACATTCATTGTAAAACTTTGTCCTCTTTCCCCCTCTCTCTCTCTTCCCCTCACATTTGAAATTAATATAAAAAGAAGTCAGCATTTTCAATTCCTGAACCCCCTTGTACCCAAACCCTTTGCTAATAGAATCACTTTCCATCTTCATAGCATGTCTGCAACTGCCAATTTGCATAAGTAGCTTCAGAGATTCCTCCTCGTGTCCTTGAAAATCCACACCAATCATTTTTCCCACCTTGATAAGATTTTGTCTTACCCACATAGATGTCTCCTTCTCTTTTTGTACTGCGGAGGTCATGTCATTTTATATGGGATACGCATCCTCCACCACCCACTCCTCAATTTGTTTGTCAGTCTGCATGCTTGATGTGGAATTTTGATCCTTCTGAATTTCCAGAAAAAAATCTGGTTTATCACTGCTAACCTCCATCCTCATCGTTTTAGGGGGATTCGAAGCATCTCCTGATTTTATAATTGAGTTCCCATTTCTGAATGCCCTTCCTTTGCTGTAGTATCATGTTGTAGAAGAGTGCTTTTAAGAACTGGAGCATGGTCCTCTATTTCAAAGCATAAAGATCAATAAAGGCTACCTCACTTGGGCTTGATAAGTCATTTAAAATGATATTTGCTCTATCAGGCCCAATCTTTTTTTAGTATTGCCCCAGCCCAAAAAATTTCTCAAACAGACTTGGGTCTCCACTTCCTTAGCACATGAGTGTGGGGTCTCATTTAAAAAGACTCCAGCTGTCTCTGGGAGCCCTATGTGCCCCATCTGCACACCTTTTGACTTTTTCAAAAAAGTTTTGTCCTTTCTCTGTAGGAGACAACTCTATTACCTGTTGGTGCAAAGACTGTGGCAGACCTCCAGTTTCTTTGCTACACTCTCCCAGCTCCGGCATGACTAGCTTATGATTTTCTTCTACCGCCGGCGTCAAGATTTGGAATCGAACTTCCCTCTCTACCCAAATTGGGATAAAATTTTTTATCCCGTTTCTCTCAATTGAAATGTCGCTCTGGCAGTTTTTTCCATCTCCACAGATTTTAATTCTTTCTCACTTTAAATGGTTCTTCAAACCCGTCTCCTCCTCAGATTCGACCCATCCTCCGCAAAGATTTCCACTTTCTGTGACGATTCTTTGTGACCAGAGTTGTAGAGGTACTCCTAAAAGCTCTAATCCAAGTGGATTTGGCTTTTTGATTGGAATTTTCACATCCTACTACTGGGTTCCACCAGTGAAGATTAAATTTGATCTTCTCCCACCTCCACTCCCTCTGTACGATTTGTTCTGCCGTGTGCCTGTTTGTAAATTCGAAGAGTGTTATGAACTGCAGTTGAAGGTATAAAAGTATGGGTTGCAGGGATTACAGAGGATAAGATAGCAAGGCACGATGAAATGCTCTCCGATCAGCAGGCCACTCACTGATTTGTAAAAAAATGAAGCCTTCAAATGAAGTGTGGATGCCGAAACTGCCTTTGAAGCTCTTAAAATAGCTATGACGACTACACCTGTATTGGCTCTTCCTGACTATACCCAAGAGTTTGTGGTAGAGACTGATGCTAGTCATGGGGGTATTGGAGCTGTACTTATGCAGCAAGGGAGGCCAATTGCTTTCTTTAGCAAAGTATTGGCTCCTAAACATAGGGGCAAGTCGATTTTATGAGAAGGAGTATATGGCTCTACTTAACGCAGTGGATAAATGGAGACATTATTTACAGTTCAAACACTTTGTGGTCAAGACTGATCATCACAGTTTGAAATATCTGTTGGAACAACGAGTAACATTAGCTATACAACAAAAAGGATTAACCAAATTATTAGGCCTTGATTATGAGGTGCGATACAAAAAAGGAGCGGAGAATAGGGTAGCAGATGCTCTATCCAGGCGAGGCGAAAGGTTACAAGAGAGTGAAAAGTCTTCGGCAGGTTTACTGATGGCTGTGAGTATGATTACGCCAATGTGGATACAAGAAATTATGCACAGTTATACGGAGGATCCTTATGTTCAAGAGCTGCTAACCTTGATATCAGTAGATGTTCACGGGCATAGTTTGTGGCATTACGTCAATGGGGTTTTAAGGAAGAAAGGCAAGGTTTATGTGGGTTCCAAAGGGCCTACAGAATGTGGGAGTTAAGAGTAGAAAGGAAGGACGTTTCCGGCAAGGAGTTGCCAGAAAGAGAGTTTTCTCTCTCCTATAAGTAGGAGAAAGGGGGCTGTTACAGTTATTCTTCTTTCTCTTAATCCTGAATCAGCTGTTCTTTAAGAAGTATGGCTGTTAGACATCTTACTGTGGGATGAACTAAAAGCTAAAGCCTCTGCCTCACTTAATGCAAGTTATTTATGTGTTTTGTTTGAACTTTGCAAATATGAGGCATTATTTGTTGGTTATTGTCATATTCTTAACTTGTTTTGATATTTTGTTTCCTTTTTTTATTTTGAAAGAAAGGTAACCATTTGTATTCATAGTAAAGCTCAGAACCAAAAAGCTACTGAGCTGTGAACTTTCAAACAAAAGTATAGAGGGATCATGTTCTACACAAAATCTTATACATTGTTCATTAAATCTAACAAATTCCCAACTACCCCTACATATTCTGTTTACACACAAAAAAAAAGAAGGCAGACAATTCATCCCAATTTTTGGGATGGAGTTGCTGGTGTGTTAAATTTTTTTTGAGTTTCTTTACTTCCAAGTAATCCACCATACACAAGCTGGAATGATCATCGACCAATCTTCTACATTGATTCTCCTTCCCACACTCTTCCATCAGTTTAGGATATCTATAGGAGAACTAGGCATAGTCCAATTTGTGCCAAGAATAGAAAAGAAATTTTCCACGGAATTTTAGTTCTCTTGCAATGTAAGAAAAGATGCTCAGTGCTTTCACATTCTTGACCACATAAAGGACATCTTGAACAAATCTGAAGGCCTCTTCTATGTAATTTCTCTTGGGTCAGGCAGGCTTTCTGTTTTGATTTGCAAGCATTGGTGGGATGAGGCTGGTGTTTTGTTACGTTCTTGCTGATTGATTCTTTGGGAAAATACACTAACTTGAGTCACTTTACTAGATTTTGGTGGAGTCATTGTTCAGATAATAGACTTTAAATCCTTCTTCAGGTATGTCCGTTTGGTCATGTCTAAATGCCAGGATCCAGAGGAAATCAAGAAACTTCACCCCAGGTATGTATTTTATTTATGTGTAAACTTGTCTTCAAAATTTTTGATATGGCTAGTATATCAAGAAGCTAGCATTTTGTATCTCTGGTCTCTTGAAAATTTTATCTTGTTTCATTTGTACAAACTGTTTCGAGGATGTTTTGAAAAAAAAATCTACTACCTACATAGAAAATTATACTTCAACCTATTCCTCTGTTTTTTTTATTTAGTTGCTTATATCTAAGTTATATGCATCGATAGGGTTAATTTTTACACGATCAGGTTATTTTGACCTTTTATAGAAGATTGTTATCCTTTTTTAAAGATTGCCAATTTAATGTTTGTATATAAAATTTGTCTACTCTACTGTTGCATTTTTAGTGACTTACTACTGAATTTTTTTTACACCATCAATGCATAGAACTTATACTCAGATGATAACTATATTTACTTTAGTATCCTTTTGTTTCTTAAGTAATAAGACTATTAACTGGCTATCAAAAATGTAACTAAGAGTATTACGTAGGACCCTTACTAGTGCTCTAAAGTATGTGTTAATTGACACAGATTTGTGGAGCTGAAAAAAATTCATGGGATTGAGTATGAAAAGGCTGCAACTGGAGCAACAGGTCCACAAAAACTGTCATCGAGCCTCATTTGTATGGACTATCAACTCTAAACTTCTCCAAAATTAGATTAGATTCTAAAATCTGATTCAAGAAAATGCTCTTACCGGTTATGCTCGCCTCTGCAGCTATTACCCTGAAGTGTGTCGCAGCATCAATTGGTGAAAAAGTCCCATTGACTAAAAAGCTGCCGGCAACAACAACAGTATGATCTTTTCATTTAATAGCCAAGCATTTGATTCCTCTATGGTTTAAGGTTTTTACTCATCTCTTGGTTCAATTCAGGTTGGCAAGCTGAAAATCCTATGTGAGAGTTTCTTCAAGATAAAATCTGTTAAACCGAAGTTGTTTATTCAAGAAGAGGTACGTATCAGTCACTTATATTTCATGAATAGATGATATAATGGATCAAACCCCCCTTAAACAATCACATTTTTACAAGTTTCATACTCAAACCATGCCTACTTTATGTTACCCCCTGAACTATAACTTTTAAGTGTTAAACCTCCCCTAAACTGTCACATTTTTATTAGTTTCATACTTAAACTATAGGGTTACGAGCAGGTGCTAAACCCCCTGCTCATTATATGTTATGCAAGTGTGTTCACCCTCCAAAAAGCTTTAAAAAAATGTCCATTGGCACTACACGTGTTTATTATTTTTTCTTTCATGTTTTGGTTAGATTATGAATTGCTTTAATTATAACATAAATTCTAACTAAATAAGTAAACTAAAGAAACACAAAAGATAAAAGTAAAGATGAAACATAAACTATGCCTAGGTTTACGTATGAAACTAATAAAAACATGACAGCTTAGGGAGACTTTGATTTGTTGTCTCTTAATAGATTTTTGAGTACTTTACATAGCTATAGTTACACTCCCTCCGTCCACTTCTATTTGTCATTGTTTCTTTTCTTAGCAGGCTAACATTTTATGATGCATTTTTCATCATATTGATATGGAAAAAATTGCACTTTATAGTACTTTTTCGCATATTTTTTGAATATCTAATTTTTTTTGTTTAAAATATCTAAGAAGTGTAATCTAATTTAACTTTGAAAATTAGTCAAATTGACTTTCAAAAAGTGCAACATGACAATTAAAAGAGAAAGTGCAACATGACAATTAAAAGGGGATAGAGGCAGCATTTTAATAATTACGTTACATATTTTTAGCACAAAAAATCATCTTGAAAAAAATATTTTAGCACAAAAATTCATCTTAAAAAAACATTTTTAGCACTTTAATATAACATACAGTAGCCATACCTAGGGGGTTCAGTGTTCGGGTTGGGTTGGTTTTTATTAAGAGCAACTTTCATATATAGCAATCACAAAATCATATTTGTATGTTATAACAAAGTTTGCATAATTGCGCTCCATAGCAAACATAAATATGTATAATTCCCTATACATATACAAAAAAAAAACAATTGTATAATTCACTATACATATACAAAAGAAAGCAATTGTATACAAGTCAATTGTATAATTTGTGTATGTATGTATAAAATGAGAAAGAAAGACGAAAGAAAATTAGGCAGGGGAATATTTGTATTGTATAATTATAATTGTATAGGACGAAGCTATATGTATATACAATTTTCTCTCACTTTATATTAACAGAAGCGCAATTCATACATTTTTTTCTGTTTGTATAAGCGATAGAGGCGAGGGTGGCGAGCGAGATCTGGGAGATGGGAGAGAGGGGAACAAAAATATATGTATATATATAATTTTTTCTCGCTTTATACAAATACGAACGCATTTTATTCATTTTGTTTGTATAAAAGTGAGAGGGAGCTAGAGAGAGAGGGAGAGCGGCGAGCGAGAGTTTGAGGGAGAAAGGTGACTGCAAACTGTTTGCTACAGGGCACAATTAAATCAAAGTGTGGTTATAGAATTTAATTTGATTTATTAGTTTGTCATTATGTACAATTTCCCCTTCTATTAAAGCCAGAATCAAACCAATTTAATTGGTTTTTTAATTATTAAAATCAAATGTAAATATATCATAAAGGGAAAAAGAACAAATGTACTCCAAACTATCGTAAATGATATGCAAATACCCATTGTCATACTTTTAGGACATTGATGCCCCTATCGTCCAAAAAATAAAGCATATATACCCTTTATACTAACGGACATACATGTGTCATAATCTTATCTGCCAATTAAATATTGGATCGACGGATAAGATTGTGCCACATGTTCCTATCTAGTGAAGGGCATATATGCTCTAGTTTTTATACGGCAGGGACTTCAATGTCCCAACAGTATGACGGAGAGTATCTGCATACCATTTACGATAGTTCGGGGATCTAATTTGTCTTTTTTCCCTAATATAAATTATTCGTTTAATTGCTTTTTAAAAAATTGGTAAATTGATTTATCAGTTCAATTGTTATCGATTTGGGTTTAGTTTGGTTCGATTATTCCGTTTTTAACTATAACATAAGTATATACTCTTCAGTTTTCTACCATTATTTCTTGATATTAAACAAACAAATAAAGTGAATTTCTTTTATTAGGTAAATGTAACATCATTTCTTTAAAAACCTAAAATATACTCAGAATAAGTCAAATATATTTAATTGTGCATTGTTTCTTTTTTTTTTGAATCAAGTAATATTTTGTATTCAAGCTAGTCCTTAGGTAGTACTGAAAAATCATATTTACAAAAGTGAAATTACATACAAAGTATGCCAAAAGTAAATCAGACCTAAATGTTATCTAGCACATCTAGGATTGATTCTGTATCCCCAGAGTACAATTTAGTACACCAAAAGCAAAATAACAAAATACAATTTAGCTTAATCTTTTATACTGAATTGCACCTATCCTCAAAGCATCTATCATTTCTTTCTTTTTAGTTTGTCCATCATGTACATGAAGGGATGATCCTCCATCTCTCTCTATTACTGGTCCAGCTAAAAAGAGTGTAAGCAACCTTGCTTGGCAGGGAAAAACTTCAACTGTAGATTCAAAAAGGAAATGATATTTCAATAACTAGAAAAAATATCAAGGATAAATACTCTCCCAGGCACATCTCCCTAGGCTTCTTTCTTAGAGGTCCCTTCTAGACCTAGATTACCCTTTTTTCGGCGATATCCAATCACCGGAGTCTAGTTTTCCTACCTTCTTCAACTCTTTTTCACCCTCCAATTACTCTCTTTCAATGGACGTCATACTTTGTTTTAGATCTAGGAGAAAATCTTACGAGATTTTTATGTATTAATCTGATTTAATACTTTGGTTTGATTGGTCGGACAATATCAGGAATTCCATTAGAAGGTTAACTCTTAGTGAGGTGCTTTACTCTAGCTATGCAGAAGAATAAGTGATGCATCAGAAAATAGGGGGAATAACTTTAAATCATGAAGATGCAGAGATCTCTCTAATTATATTTATTGCTCTCAAAAGTTAAATAAGTACGGGAGGTTCCTTTCCATTATTGTAGTTAAAGGGATATAACAGAGTTGTGATCATCATTCTAGAAAGTTCTTATAACGAGGGATGGGGCCTGGTGGCTACAAAGATTAAGGAATTTATTACAGAGAAAACTAGCACTCATGGTGCATTTATTACAAATGGAGGTACGACAGAACAACTATTAAATGAGATGGGCAGCTTCAAAGATGCTCTTAATAAGACAGAATTTACTTCAATGCAAGTTTCAAGTCTTTTGATATTACTAGACGAACAGTGGGCAGAGACACTTGGTTCGAATGGGTGGAGCATAGTCGAAAGATGATAACAAGGTTCGATATGAGTCTGAAGATATTGAGATGGATCTGCAATATCCTCAAATAAGCATCCAGAGATGAGAAGACCGTGTCTAGAAGGTGGAAGACGAGGGAAATCAATCTGAATATTTCACTTCATGGCTTAGAGAGAACAATCATTATTATCCCTGAGTTAGTCGTTAAGGCGGGTTGGAAAGAGAGCATTTAAGATAGAAAAGTTCATTCAATGCTCCAATCATATGTCATTGGCTGAACAACCAAGATTCATCAGAGAAGATTTACCCTATGCTAGGGTGGCTGGGGAGAGTAAATGGCAGTCAAACCTTCAAGACTCAACAGTGGTAGCTAGCAAAGGCGACATCAGAATTAGTTTACCTCCTGAAGTGAAGGATACTGGGTTGTACAAAAGGTGCCTGGTGGCATCTTTCAAAGAAGGAAAATTGAGATCCATCACTATCAGACATCCGAAAGTAGTCTTCGATTTCGTGGAAAGTTGTACTTGGGATCAATATTTATGAGATGTCAAACAAGATGTTTCTTTTTGAATTTCCAAATAGGAATATAGCAGAACAAATAATTCAGAGGGAATGGAGTTGGAAGAAGACCAAAGTCAGTCTTCAATGGTGGAACCCAGTTACCGGTTGTATACCTGCAACTCAAAATTCGACCACTACTTGGATTCGTTCTTTGGGAGTGCCATTGCAACTATGGTCTCAACAAGTATTTAGAGAGATTGGGAATTTATGTGGAGGCTGGGTTTCAAGAGAAGAAGAGACAGATTTAAAGAACCACTTAAAATGGGCAAGAATTTAAATTTCATGAAAAGATGATTGCCTAAATGAGGTTATGCTAGAAAGAGATGGAATCAAATTTTTCATTCCTATCTGGGTGGAAAAGAAGGTTCGATTTATTAGAGCCTCACAGGAGAAGGAGAAAGCTGGTGAAGGATCCAAAGGTTTGTGAAATCCTTTGGAGCCTGGACAAAAGGAGTCCTTGGTACTAGGAAAGGACAAGGGTGTAAGTCAAACTTTGGTGTAGGACAGGCAGAACATGTGGGAGGTGCAGACACAGCTGGATGTCACTTTAAAAGATTTAAACAAGTCATGTGAGGAGGAGGTGGTGATTTTAAAGTCTGAAAAACAATCTATGGGCCAATGGAATAAGGGAATTGGGCTTGATGGAGCAGCCCAAGTCATCTTTAATGACTTAACAAGACCAGCATCTGAAAACCTTTTTGATTCTCACTTAGTGGAAATAAAAAGATATTGTCCTCTAACCTTACAATCTTGCACCTAGGAGATCGATGCGACACTAGAAGAACTATCAAATAGTCCAGCAGCCGCTAATATTCAGAAGGAATTATCGTCGGAGGAAATGGAGATAGAAATTGCCAGCGACAAAGTAGGGGCAGAGGGTCAGATTTCAATTGATCATCACATTTCCATTGTTCCATGAAGCCATACAAAAATTAAAGAATGGGTGGTTGAAGATGTTGAGCCAATCCAACCGAATGAAGCACGATTTCTTCATAAAAATAAGGAGACTACGACATGGGTCAGACAAAATCTAATTAAATTGGGGAAACTGTTTGGAATTGACTTTCAAGGGCATGAGGAAGAGACATTAGAGCTACTCATGCAGATAGACAACTGCAGACATGCAAGAAAAATGGAGAATGAAAGCATCACCAAAAGACTAAGGTATAAAGGGGTACAAGAACTCAAAAGATTTGTTTCTTTTGATGTCAAATTCAAAGATGAAGGGAAAAGAGACAGGGAGAGGGAAGGCAAGTTGTTGCAATGAAGGTAAAACTTGTGTCATGGAATGTTAGGGGTTTGAACAATAGGGAGAAAAGGAGATTTGTGAAGAGTATGATTCACAACTGAAATGCAGACATAGTTTGCCTTCAGGAATCAAAATTAGACGGGGATATTAAAGATTTACTCAAAGAAATTTGGGGTGGGAGATGGGTGAAGTATGCTTGCCTACAAGCTAGTGGCACAAGAGAAGGAATTTTGATGATATGGGATAGTATGTCTTGGAGAGGGGAAGTGTTAGAAGTGGGATCATATACCTTAACCTGTAAATTTGAGGCACTTTTACTAGACTTTAAGTGTCATATAACAGGAGTATATGCTCCAAATTGCATAATAGAAAGAGAACATGTATGGGAAGAAGTAGGAGCTGTCAGGAGTCTGTCTGTGGTGACTTTAATGTCACCCGTTTTCCTTCAGAAAAAAGAAACTGTAGAAGAAGATCAACAACCATGGTGGAGTTCTCTGATTTCATTTGAAGATATGGAATTGATAGTACCACAATTAGAAGGGGGGGGGGGGGAAGTATACATGGTCCAAAGGAGATGGTAACAATGCAGCATCCAGAATTGACAGATTTTTATTTTCCAAAGAATGGGATGACAGCTTCACTAAAATAAACCAGACCCCATTGCATAGGTTGGTATCTGATCACAACCCCGTGGCCCTGCAATGTGGAGAGTGGGAGCAGAATAAATCTTATTTCAAATTTGACAACTGGTGGCTAAACACATGGTTTTGTGGATAAAATTAAAGGGTGGTGGGAGTCTTTTGAATTCACAGGAAAACCTGATCACATCTTGGCATGCAAACTGAAAGCTCTAAAAGGGAAACTTAAAAAGTGGTGCAGGACCAACATGGGCAATCTGGGAACTCAAAAGATTCAAATTCTAAGTGAGTTGGTTAGGTTAGAGGCTATCCAAGAAAATAGATTGTTATCAGAAGAGGAAACTATTGTGAAGGCATCTTTTCTGATGGAGTATGAAGAACATCTAAAAAATGAAGAAATAGCTTGGAGGCAGAGATCTAGAGCACTCTGGTTAAAAGGGGGACCAAAACACCAGCTATTTTCACAAGCTGGCCAATGCACATAGGAGAAGCAACCACATTGATCAATTAGTGGTTTAGGGCAAAAGCATAATGGATTCAGAGAGGATCAAAGGGGAAATCATTGGTTTCTATGAGAAGTTGTATACAGAGACTGTTGGTAGAAGACCCATAAGCAACCTGGTAAACTGTCGTTATCTCTGAAGCAGAGAAGGAAGCTTTACAAGGTAATTTTGAGGAACAAGAGGTTTTTTCTTGTTTGAATATGTGTGCCATGGACAAAGCACCTGGTCCAGATTGCTTCACAATGGGATTTTATATTAAATGTTGGGTGGTGCTGAAAGAGGACATCATGGGTACTTTCAGAAATTTTCATGCAAGGGGTGCTTTTATAAAAGTTTTAATGCTACCTATGTTGCATTAATTCCAAAGCACACCGGAGCTAAGGAATTGAGAGACTTTAGGCCTATTAGCCTCATAGGTAGTATCTACGAGCTGCTATCAAAGGTACTCACAGAAAGATTGAAAAGAGTGGTAGACAAGTTGGTTGATACTCAACAGATGGCTTTCATAAAAAACAGGCAAATAATGGATGCCATCATGATAGCTAACGAAGTGGTGGATTCTAGAATATCACAAGGTAAGGCAGGAATATTATGTAAATTGGATATTGAGAAGACATATGATCATGTTAATTGGGAATTCCTTCTGAAAATACTTGTATGGGATTTGGGAGGAAATGGATCAAATGGGTAAGATTCTGTATCTCAACAGTCAAAGTCTCTATTTTGATCAATGGAGCACCAGAAGGTTTTTTCCAGCTCAAAGAGGTCTGAGGCAGGGAGATCCTTTGTCCCCTTTCCTATTTGTTATTGCCATGGAGGGTTTAAATAATATGATAAAGATAGCAGGGAACACTAACTATCTAAGGAGATTTGAGGTGGCAACAATTCCTAATTCTGTACCAAACTTGGCAGTCACACACCATCAATATGCAAATGACACTTTAATCTTTTGTGATGCTGAGGAAGGGCAATTGTTGATCTTAAGGTCAATTTTGGTGCTATTTGAAGCTGTCTCTGGGTTGCATATTTTTTAGAGGAAGAGTATGTTTTTCCTTATAAATGAGGTTACCAACATAGAGGAGTTGTCTAGAATTCTAAGAGGGGAAGTAGGAACTTTACCTACCACCTACCTTGGAATGCCTTTGGGAGCCAAATCAAATTCCATGAACATTTGGAGCTCGATGACGGAGAAGTGTGAAAAGAAGTTGTCCAGACGGAAGTCACATTATTTATCTTTAGGAGGCAGAGTTACCCTTATAAACTCAGTGTTGGATGCTCTTCCCACCTACATGATACCATCTTCCCAGTCCCAAATAGTATCATACAGAGGTTGGACAAGGTTAGGAGAGATTTTCTCTGGAAAGGGAATAAGGAGACTAATTCAACAATCCTTCATCTGGTCAAATGGAAAAAAGTGCTTTGGGGGAAAAAACAAGGGGGTCTTGGCATTAGAAATCTCAGGCTCTCAGATTGAAATGGCTTTGGAGATATTCACAAGAACCTCAAGCATATTGGAGTAAGTTTTATTAAAATCAAATATGGTGAAGAGGATAGGTGGATAACAGAGGAAGTCAAGACCCCATATGGGGTTAGTATGTGGAGATCAATTAGAGTACTCTGGCCTTTCATGAGGAAGCACACAAATGTTAAAGTTGGTAATGGGCTCAAGACTTCTTTTTGGAAGGACAATTGGTTGAGATCCGATAGCTTAAACAGTTTATTCCCTAACTTAGCTGTGATGGCTAAACAACCGGAGCCGAGTGTGGTTGACACATGGACACAACAAGATTGGAACATTCATTTCAGGAGGGACTTCAATGACTGGGAAACTATTAAGTCATTGAGTTCTTCAGAATGTTGGAGGAATTTAAAGGTACTAGTGAAGAAAAAGACAGACTTTGGTGGAAATTGGATAGCTAAGGTAGTTTCAAGGTTAACTCTGCATACAAGTTTTTGAACCAAGGAAATCTACAAAGACAACATTGGTCGTGGAAACATATATGGAAGATCAAAATCCCCTTCAAAGTTGTCTGTTTTACTTGGTTATTGACAAGAGAGGCTGTTTTGACACAAGAGAACCTCAAGAAGAGGAAATTTTCCGTGTGTTCCAGATGTTACCTTTGTGGTGAACAGGTTGAGATAGTTAGCCATCTGTTTCTACAGTGCAGGGCAACTACTCAGTTGTGGAGAATCTTTGTTAGCCTTAGGGGTATTAGTTGGGTCATGCCTAACAAAATAACTCATTAGCTATATAGTTGGGAGGAAGCAGGAGTAGGAGCTAGTCTACTGACAAAGACAGATGGAGGATTGTCCCGGCTTGTATCTGGTGGACAATATGGAAGGAAAGGAATTCAGATGTTTTGAGAGCAAAAATTGTGATCTACACATGATCAAACTAAATTGCGTTAGACTTTTTTGTTTCTGGTGTAAACAAATAGACTTAGAGGACACTGACCCAATTATAGACATTCTAGGAACTTGTTAGAAGTACAGTCAGTTAGATGTTTTTTTGATTTTACTGTAAATATGGTTTCAGTGCAACCCATGTACTGACTTGTCAATAAACACAACTGTTACCTTCTCAAAAAAAAAAAAAAGATGCTCTTAATAAGAGCAAGTGGACTTTAAAAGAACCTGAGGTTACTGAGGTTGATGTTGTGAAGAATTAGCTTTCTGTCAAAATTCACCTCGTAAGGATTTCAACCACTCCAAAGAAAAATTAAAAAAAGGCTCGAACAAGCTTTATTAAATCTCAATACTTATGCAGAATCAAAAATGAATTATTAGATACTGTTGCCTCACATGATGAGTCATCTAGCAAATATGTTAGATCTATCAGGAACAGCATAAGCATACCTCCTTAATTAAAAGGAAGTGTCTACTCACTTCTGTGATAAATTATTAAAGGAGGAATTATCAAAAGGTGGACTCCACATACAAAAATCATACCACTCAAGTTAAAGGTGGTGCAAACAATAATAAACAACAAGTTCCAAGGCTTCCAAGGCTGCTTTATGTTGAAATTTCAGCATAAGAAAGTACCAGCATATATTAACAATTAATATGTCAACAATTAGACAAGGAGGTGAATTGAATCCTGTAAGGATCAAAATTCCATGGCACAAAGTGACAAAGGTCCAAACAATAAGAAGATACATGTTTCAAGACTATTTTCAGGAAAATATATTTACAATAAGGATATACATATTCAACAAAAAGATACATGTACATACTTCCATCTACGTGGCATAATTCTCAAGCCACGTATAGTTATCAGTTATGTATAATAGTTAGTAGGGAAAAGGGTCAAAAATACCCCTCAACTTTCGTTTATTATTTGATTTTACCATCGCCGTTAAAATGAAATTAAATTTACCCCCCCCCCCCTTTTACTAATTTCACCAAAATTACCCCTCATTTAACAGGATCCCCAAAATTGATCCAAATTACCCGAATTTTTTTTTTTTTAAAACCCTATTTCTTATTTTTTTTAACCCAATACCTGACCCCTCTAGAGGATAACCCAATTCCCTATTCTTCAGCTTCTCTAGAGAGTATGGTAGGAGAGGGAGAAAAGATGACTGCAGTTGAACAAAAGCTTTCTACTCCTCTATGGAGTGCGCTGGGAGAGGGAAACAAAGTGACTATGGTCAATCGAAATCCGTAAGTTCCTCCAAGGAGTATGTAAGGATAGGGAAAGAAGTTGAATGCGGATTTCCCTGAACCATTCAAATTCTTGAAAAATCGGCAGTGACCACCAGACCTTGGAGAAGAACAAGGCGAAGGATGAAACCCATCATTCGATATCATGATTCTAGGGGTAGGTTGTGGAAATTAGTTGAACTCATTTGCGTTTGAAATGGAACTAAGAGGAGGTGTCGAAGGTGCAGATGACCAGTTCGATAAAAATCCTAATGAATCATCTCCTTATCACCTTGGTTTTGTATAAGTAAATAACCTGTGATTTTTGAAGCATTTCCCTGAATCATTCATCTCCTCCAAGGAGTGCTAGGACAGGGACAGGGAAATCAAGTGAATGTGATCAAAGACCTTCCAAGGTCACTCTCTTGAACCCTCAAAAATGATAGAGAAAAAAGGCACCGCTGCCACCAAAGAGTGTTCAGTCTCTTAAATTGGATTCCTCAAGTTACAAAATGAATTCTGTTTTGGCAAAGCATGCTCCTCCTGAGCAGAGAAAGCTCAAACTGGTAAAATCTTCATCTACGATCTTAGGAGGTGTAGATGCAGGAGTCAGAAAAGTCAGTGTTGTTAAATCTAGAAAACAAAAAATTGTGTCTTAAAGTATCTGCAGAGAAGTCTTTGAAGATCCCAACCGGGTTATCCTCTAGAGGGTTCAAGCGGGTCGGGGCATCAGGTTAAAAAAAGGGAATAGAATTTTTTTAATTTTTTTTGGATAATTTGCGTCAATTTTGGGGATTCCGTTAAATGATGGGTAATTTTGGTGAAATTAGTAATGGAAGGGGTAAATTTAACTCATTTTAACGGTGAGGGTAAAGTCAAACAATAAATGAAAGTTGAGGGGTATTTTTGACTCTTTTCCCTGGTTAGTAGCTACATGTAAAAGAATAACGTGTACTTCAGAATTAAAAGAGAAGTACAAGAAATCAATGAATAAACTTATAATTTAAAATTTAAAACGTGTAACTAAAAGTAGAGAAAATATACTTACAATAAACTTTTCATTGATTTAGGGGAAGGAAGGAGAACATGGATAGGAAATGGAAAAGATGGGAAATGGGAGACAAGTGTAGATAGGTTTTCAAAATCGTAGGATTATGTATGCCCTCTACTAATACAAGTTGAAAGCCTTAAATAGGTATCAAATGTGTTGACTAATCTAACTTATTATGCTATCTATTTTACATGTGTGCATACACCAATACAGACTATTATTTTTTGACGTAGCTACTAGCTTTTACACATAACTGATAACTAACTGTATGTGGCTTGAGATTTTATGCCACGTAGGTGGAAAAACGTACATGTAAATTTTATTTATTTCAAATATATTTTGCTGAAAATAGTCTTGAAACATGTATCTTCTTATTTTTTGGATCTGTCACTTTGTGGCATGAAATTTTGGTCCTTACAGGGGTCACCTACTTGTCTAATTGTTGACATATTAATTGTTAACATATGCTGGCACTTTCTTATGTTGAATTTTCATCATAAAGTGGCCTTGGAACTTGTTGTGTATTATTGTTTGCACCCTTGACTCGAGTGACATGATTTTTGTATGCGGGGTCCACCTTTTCATAACTCCTTTGTTGAATAATTTATCATTGAAGTGCACCTCCTTTTAATTAAGGAGGTATGTTTTTGCTATTCCTGGTAGATCTAATATATCTCCTTTTGATAAATTCATCACGTGAAGCAACAATATCTAATAATTACATTTTTTATTCTGTATCAGTATTGAGGTTTAACAAGGCTTGTTCAAGCTTTCTTTTTAATTTTTCTTTGGAGTTGTTGAAATCCTTCAGTGATGAACTTGATACTAAATTACTGATGCCCATCCTTTAATTTTACTAGTTTTGCTTCAATACTTGATCCTCTCGAGTTCATGAATGTCGAAGGACCAACCAATAATATAAGAAATTCTTTTGGCAATAAAAAACTTCAGAATTTAATATTTTTTGATAAGGTAGATATATTCCGTTCCACCTGTAATTTTTCAAACTGTGTTTGATGTTGAGTTGATATAATTAATCATTAATTGCTTGTATGATAAGTGATGGACTATAAAACACCCCCTCTTAAGGTGCTGCAATCCTTTTTCAAATCTGGCGTAAATGTGAAATTAATTGTACACCAGACTGCTCTTTTTAATATTAACAATTCTATATTTTGATCTCAACTAGTTGTACTTGAATAGGTTTATAGACAATTTTCCACCATGTTAGGTAAATGTAGTGCTAGAAGTTGAGATTTCTGACCAAATATTAATCGGCTGATAAATCTTAATTGCTCATTTACTTAAATATCTATCTATCTATATGTGTGTATGTGTGTGCGTGTGAGAGAGAGAGAGAGAGAGGTTTATTGTCTCAACTTCCTTTTCACATAAGAAGCATCTTGAGCATTATGACATCTTCCTCTTAATCAAATTCTCATGAGTCTGAACAACTTTTTAGTAGAAGCCAAGTAAAACATGCAACCTTATATGGATCATGGTCTCTTAGATCTATTTCCAAGGCCAAAAAGTATTCATTGGTTCTATCCGATTCAACAACGTATACCCAGAGCTGACTTTATGAAGTCCTTTAGGGTGTTCATTCCACCACAAACAATGTACGCCTCCTTTCTTCCCTTGAAAGTTATCTAGTTGTTTGAATAGTTCAACCGCTCTTGAGATCTCCCAATCATTCATCCCTCTTCTGAATCTCATATCTCATCCGTGTTGAGTCCACATCTCAACTACTGTATTGTGTCGATCTTGGATACGGTCAAACAGATGGGGGAACAGTTCTTGCAATGACCTTGTCCCAATCCATTTATCTCTTCTAGAACCTGGTCCTTACTCCATTGTGCTCTCCGATCATCGAGTTTTTTTTTTAAAGAGAACGCCAGAAGACCCTGATGGATCTCTACAAGTTGACCCCATATGGAGTGGTGACCTCCTTGGATACCCGACAATCTTCTTCCACATAATTGCTTTTTATGACACTACCCCATAGGGTCTAAGGCTCTTGTGCATATCTCCATAACCATTTGATCTTAAAAGCTTTGCACTGGTGTTTCGATTTCCAGATGCCAAGCCCACCTTGTTTCTTACTCCTAATAATGTCCTTCCATTTGACTAGGTGGAAAACTCTTTTTTCCTTGTTTCCTTGCCATAAGGATGACCTTTTGATCTTGTCTAGTCTCTGAACAACACTTGAAGGAAATGGGAATAGTGATAGCATGTAAGTTGGTAGTGCATCTAAAATTGCATTTACTAGTGTGAGTCTTCTCCCTAGAGATAAATACTGAGACTTTCACCTGGTCAATGTTTTCTCGCACTTCTCTAGTAATGAGTCCCATATCCCTTTGGATTTTGACTTTGTTCCCCGAGGAATACCCAAGTAGATAGTGGGGAGCCTTCCCATTTCACCTCCAAGTATTATGGCTAGCTGCTCCATATAAGAAACATGATTTATGGGGTATATATAACTCTTCTCCAATTAATGTGAAGAATGTATGCTGATAGTTGTGATAGCCTTTTTTCCTTCCTGGGACCTGATAATCTCTTTATAATGCTTGCATCTTCTTGACATTTTTTGCTAATGATATCCTTCTTATTTCATAAAAAAATTTAATGTGAAAGACTTTAAATGACTTCAAGCAGGAGTAGAATCACTTTCAAATACTTCAGTTGCTCTTCTTCTACATCGCAAAATATTAAGGTGTCATTTTCGTATTGAAGGTGGGTGATCTTCATTCTTAGGTTGTTGTTTCTGGCCACTTCAAACTGTTGTACCCACCAACTAGAGTTTGCCACCTTAATCATACTATTGGATTTGGGTCCTTCCTTGGCTAGAATGAAATGGAGACATGGGATCTCCTTGTCTAATAACCCCTGCAAGCATCAAAGAGACCTTCAGGCACCCCATTTATGAGAATGGAGAACTTCATAGTAGATATGCTAAACTTCACCTGGTTGATCCATTTTTTACCAAAACCTGTTTGCCTCAAGACTCAAAGCATAAACCCCCAATTGACAGGATCATAAGCTTTCTCAATGTCCAGTTCACAAAGTATCGCAAGCTTTCCTTGTGTGGTTCTTGAATCTACAAACTCATTTGCTATCAATATTGTACCCATTATTTGTCTTCCTGTAATGAAAGTCCTCTGTTGAGAACCGTCTGAGGAGTACGCCACTCTTTTCAATCTCTCTGTTAGTACCTTTGAAATGACTTTGTAGAAGCTCCCAACAAGGCTTATTGGTCTGAAATCTTTCAGCTCCTTAGCCCCTTTTTCCTTTGGGATCAAGGCTATATTAGTGATATTGAAGTTTTTTTCAAACATTTCCTAGGCATGGAAATTGTGGAAGACCTCCACTATGTCAAACTCCAAAACCTCTCAACACTTGATGTAAAAACCCATTGTGTAACGATCAGGACCTCCTGACACACAACTTGAGACAAGTATACACTTCCTGCCCATCAAACTTCTCATGTAGAGCTGCTTTCTCTCTTTCTGTAGTAGTAGGGTAGTTGTTGATAGTTACTGTTGGTCTCCAAACTTCCTCATTGTATACTGTAGAATTAATTATCTCCTCTAATTTTTGTGGGCTCAGTTGTAGATTCCCTTGCACTTCAAGTTGGTCGATGTGATTTTATCTCTTTTTGGCATTAGCAACTCGGTGAAAAAACTAAAGTGTTTTTGTCACCATCCTTTAACCATAGGGCCCTTTTCTGTCTCCATGCACTCTCCTCATTTTCAGAACTTCTTCAAGTTCCAAGAGAGTATCAGCCTTCTTAGATGACTCCTCTGATAGAGGCCTTGTCTCTAGAATGGAGTCTAGCATTGCCATTTCATTAAGCAATCTAGACTTATGCAGTTTCATTTCTGAGAAAAGTATTTATAGACATTCAATATTAAACAAAAACAAATCTAGGAAATTTTACGACTCATGATGTACGAAGCATAGTTCCTTGTACAACTCGTGGAAGGCGGTGAATAATCAAGCTTCGGAACATCTTCTACGGATTAGAGTTACAGTCCATAGACGGAGGTACAATTCATCCTGGCCAATCGTGGTCAGCGTCCTCTACCTTCAATTCTCTGAATGTCATCCACGAGCATCCCTACACCACTAGTAATATGTCCTCGTAGTCTGGGAGTTCACCTTTTCAAAATACTTTCCTTCTATTGTTGTTGATCTAAGACTTGTACAACAACGTACGACTCGTACTAGTGACTCATACTCCTCATACTGAAGTTTAATATCTCAGAACTCTCATCGACGAATCCATTTATGGCTCATGGAAAGGACCATGACTCGTAGTAAGGCTCTTAGATGGTCAGAATGCACCTGCCAGCACCGTCTTATTTCTAAGCTGGCAAAATCTATTTTCCATCAATTCAAAAATAAAACACAATCAAATATACTAACAAATGCTTAAAAAACTCATAATCTGAAGTATAGAGTGTTATAGTACCGTAAATTCACGGTACATCAACTTGCACAAAAACCATAAAAACTAAGGTTCAAATCACACTAGAGATGGGAAATGCTATTGCTAGTCTTTGTCCGATAGGATGTACTAAATGAAATAGTTGAAGTGTGCACTAAGTTATCCTGAACCACTGCTATTGAAAGAAGAAGAATAATTGAATTGTTGTTTCTTTGAAATTCCACAACCATTTGTTCTCTATATTTTGATGATAGTCACTGGACGTGTTAAAATTTGTGAATTTATGTTAAGAAGTTATTTTGGACTTTTCAGGGTTCCCCATTACCAACACTGCTTGATGATGATATGGCATCCTTGATTGATTTTGGAGTTGGCAATGGATCAATAATTCTTGTGGAAGAAGAGTGTTAGAGGTAGTTTGGTAGAGAGTATTAGAAGGAATAATTTATAAATTTTGTATGGTATTATTTAATATTATGTTTGATAGGTATTTTTGGTCTATGTATATTAATTTATGGATTAGTTATATACTCCACTTGGTATTATAGGATATATAATTAATATCTTTTATTTCGTGATATAGAGATTAATCTATGTAAAAATGAAAATACCCCTCAAAGTTATTTTAATCATTAGGTAATTTGTCCGCGCTTTGCGTAGTCAAAAATAATGATTGCATTGATCTTGCAAATATATTTTTAGTAAAAAGCTATTTGCAACATTCCAACATGAATTTGATTGTTTGTCATTATCACATAGCTCAAGAATCTTGAATGAATGTATTACTCGTGAAATAATGAATCATTTGTTCTTTAATCAACATTAAAAGGAAAATAAAAAAGAAAATGATACCAAGACATTTCTTAATAAAAATAAACATTTAAGTTATGGATTATAGAATTATGATTATATGTCTTAGGAGAAAATTCAATAAATTGTTATACATATTTTTTTTAAAGATACGCTTGAACATGAAAGAAATTACAACTTTTGAACTTGTATAATGAATTTCTTCAATTGATAAGTGAGAAATTTTATATCTATGTAAAACATAGATGTATAGCAAGTTTATATATAGTATTTTTAAGCTACAGAATTTGATATATAATAATATCAAAACATGAATTTTCGGAACTAAGTATAATAATTATTTTTTGCATAATGAATCTACATACTATATGTGTATATGTTCAATATAACCAGAGACAATAATATTGCAGAAACATAAACAACAAAGTTTAAACATGTACTCAAAAAAACAATTAATCTCATAAGCATAAATTAATGAGTGTAAGAAAGACACACCAGGATATGTAAATATATAATGAAATAGAAAGGAAAATATCGAGTCCACTGAATGCGCATTGTCCCCTTAAAAATAATATTTCCCTTTAATACCAGATGTTTACGGAATCACATCATCTCAGGATGGAACGATTTTATTCACCAACTTATTGATACAAAAGCATTGGTGTCAGTAAGTCACTCAACGGGAGCAAAGTACACGAATATTTGATTTTGCAGATGTAGAAGAAGAATATCACAATTTTGATTATTTTAAAATGAGAGAAAATCCCTCTATTTAGAAACAATAAATGGTAGTATGAACAAATGTTTAGTGTGCCTTATCAAAAAATTACAACTATTTGAAAAAGTTGCAACCCTTCAAAAAGTTCACAACCTTTTAAAAAAGTCACAACTTTCATAAAATCGCAAATTTTCATAAAAGTCACAACTTTTTATGAAAGAGGAGAGTTAGTTTTGGCACAACTTTTGATAAAAGTCGCAACTCTTCATTAAAGTCAACTTTTCATAAAAGTCACAACATCAGACAAAAGTCGCAACTTTTCATAAAAATTACAACATTTGATAAAAGTCGCAATTTCATTAAAGTCCCAACTTTTCATAAAAGTCACGTCTTTTCAAGAAAGAGCTAGTTATGGAAATAAATAAATTTAAAAGGAAATTCTTGCTTGTGGTGACGCCACGTGGCTGGTCTAGAATTCTCTTATATATACACTAGTGAACTCATCCGCGCTTCGCGCTATTATAAAAAACAATTGAACTTCATTATATATTTATCCAAATATTTAATTGTTTTCAATAGAGAAATATTTTGATAGTAGTTAGATAACTTCCAACAAAGTCATAAGTTACTCTTTTGAACCATAGAAATATAATTAAATTTATAACAATAATTTTTTCCGTATAAAATAAAAAATAAAGAGAACTATAGAAAAAGAATGCTATATTATTTTTACCCTGCTTACAATCCTAATCATTAAAAATAAAATGCACAATCTTTCGAACTCTTGTCTGACATCCATTTCCACAAGTTGATCACCATTCAATAGTTTCAATTAAAGGATGAATAAAATATGTACTGAAAACATAATAATTTAAAAGACTAATGTGATCATTTGTCCAAAGTCTTACAATGCATTTATTTATATGACTATAATATGAATAACAAATAATGCCTAGAACATGACTATTAATTATTTAGAGGATTATGATAATAAAATTATGAGAGTAGTGAAATAATGATCCTTAAGTTTTATATTAACGAATATAAATGAATAGTTAATTGACATATTTATTATCTACAATAAAAAATAAAGAAGTTATAAAATTAAAAAAAAAACAGATTTCTTAGCAAAAAATTATAATAAAGATGAAAAACATAAGAAACTCAACACATTATTATGTAGATTTTAGTGTGATTTAAAACTTGTAATAAAGTACTTTTTAATTGAAAATTCATGGAAAAAATAACTATTTAGATATTTTTGAGGAAATAAAGAAAAAGAACAGAGATAATTATGTTCAATAAAGTCACAAGTTATTACGTTGAATCAAATAAAATCATAAATTTATAACAATCAGAACTTTATATAAAATACAAAACAAAGAGAAATCATGAGTTAACTATAATAAATAAATAAATAATACAATACCATTCTTATTATCTTATTATTAAAACATTAAAAAAAATTACCATATAATAAACACTATAAACATGACACTTAAGTGGAGTAGAATCATTCCTTTTGTATAATAATAATTAAAAAAATTCAAAAAAAAATTGTCAACCTAATATATAAAAGATGAAGTATAGAAAAATGAAAATAAAATAATCATCATACATTTCTCAAAATAAGTTTTTATAAGTATGATTTTAAGTAGTTATAAATTTATATTAAAATAATTTGAAAAGTTATGAATATGAAAGGTTTGGAGTTATAGATATTATTAAACTAATTAAAATTTAGATATATGTAATTGAAGAGGCGTGAATTAAAGAGATAATTTTATAAAATAAAAATGAAAAAAATTAGAGGAAATGCCATAAAATCCCCCAAAAAAATAGATAGGATCATTGGTCATTGAAATGTGCCACATCACTTTTTTATTATCTAGCTTTATATATAAGTCTCATATTTTAATTTTGAATAGTGTATGTTATAATAATTCAAAATAAAGTGTAATAAATACGTAATAAAAAGGGCAATATTAGACTATTATGCCTAATATATATATATATATATATATATATATATATATATATATATATATATATATATATATATATATATGTGATGTTTGCATTTAGTTTTTTTCTCTTTTTTTTTTTTGCTTTTTTTAAAAGATAAATTAATTATTATATCATAAAATTGGTTACTAAAATTTATTACAAATAAATATTTTATGAATGGAGGATCATTTATAACAAAAACTCTTCATCTTTTTATTTATTTATCTCACTTATTATAATAAAAG
Source organism: Solanum chilense (assembly GCA_032847665.1). Taxonomy (NCBI): domain Eukaryota; kingdom Viridiplantae; phylum Streptophyta; class Magnoliopsida; order Solanales; family Solanaceae; genus Solanum; species Solanum chilense. The sequence goes on from CM064973.1 coordinate 42,012,451, forward strand.
GAGAAATATAATTTATTTATTTTTGACTTTTTTAAATTTAAATTAATTATTTTATTATAAAAATATATTACTTTATTTATAAAAATAAATATTTTATTAATGTAGAAACATTTATTTAAAAACTCTCTATATTTTTTTTTCTATTTGTTTCTCTTACTTCTAATCATGAAATAGTAATTTTTTTTTTACATTTTAAGTATTTTTATTTTTATTTTTAAATTTATTCACTAGGAGTTACTAATCATGACTTGCCCCTCTTTAATTTTTACTTTTAATAATATTCATAACTCTCATAATTTTTATGTCCCAAACCTCCAAAATTAAATTTGTAAGTTTATGATGTCTTATGGTATTCCTTTATTTTGCCTATAAATTCATATTAGTTTAATGAAGATTCACATTCACAATTATCCTTTCTCTTTTCATCATATAGTTTTGGTTTGTAACAAAAAAGAAGTACATGAAGGTAAGGAATATTTCATTGCAAATTTTTATTTTTTATTTTCTCTATTTTTGTCTATATAAATTAGTATTTGGTTTGTGAATGAAACTAACATGTAACAAAAAAAAGTACATGAAGTAACTAAATATATCATTCTCAAGTCCTTATTTTTTCATTTGCTTTATTTTGGTTATATAAATTCATATTTATTTTCATGAAGATTCACATACAAAGTTATAATTTCTCTTCATCATACTTTTTTATAAATAACTAACATATAACAAAAAAAAAGTATATGAAGGTAAAATATATTTCATTCTAAAGTCTTTCTTTTTATTTTGTATGTACTTAGACATGTTTTCTTAATTTTTTTTTTTTATGTTTGTATTATAATTTATCAAGTATGATTAAAAAATCTCTGTAATTCTTAACATTGTGTTGTCCATATGCAATTGCTCTTTCTAATAGTTAGTTTTCCAAATTTAATATAGTTTGATTATAATATTTGTTAGATTTCAAGAAATAATTATTATTTAGTATTGTTAGTACTATTGAAAAGATAATATACAAATATATTAAATATAGTTTATATTTTGTTCTTTCTTTTGACATAATCATTTTTAATTGGTATATGATTTTTGTAATTCGGTTGGTTGCATATAATGAAGAGTTTGACATATGGATCAAAACATGATGACGGATCTCTTTGCAAAGGAAGATGGTAGAAGGAAAAAAAATGAAGCATAATTAGAGATTATTTTTCACTTTGAATTGTATTAGCAACTTAGTTACTTTTTGCTAGAGTTTTTAAAATTTTGATTTATATGAATAGTTTAGCTACATGTATTATATTGTCAATGCTAATTATTTGATCCTTTAGTATTCTACTTTCTTTTTGTTATGAAAAAAATTAATATAATTATTTCATTTTAACAACAACAAAAAAATTCATGATGATTAGTTTCATTTTTATTATAACTATAAAAAGTAATTGAAAAATAAACTATTATTTTCATGATGTCATTTTTTCTGTATATAACAATCTGTCACCGTTCTTTTTGCTTCGAAATGTATTTATAATTTTATGTAGTCAACAATTATTATATTTTCTCTGTTCATTTTTTGAATTTTCACCCCTACTTTTATTTACTTATTTATTTATTTTACAAATAAAATCAATGTATAGTTAGTAATACATTTATTATCTAATAAAATTATATATTTGAATTATTTATAACTCATGTCTCTTCATCTGACTTGTAACGTTTGATATTAAATATTATTCATAACTTTTATACGTTTAATTTTTCGAAAGTCTTATAAATATTTAATTAATGTTTAAAAACTTATAATAAGTAAATGTAATCAATTTTATTTTGACGAAATCAGAATTTGAATAGAACATTAGTACTGCTACAGAAGATAGAACTTTTGTCACGACCCAAAACCGAGCCGCGACTGGCACCCACACTTACCCTCCTATGTGAGCGAACCAACCAATACAAAACCCAACATTTCAATGTAATAACAGAATATAATGCGGAAGACTTAAACTCATTAATGAAAATCAATTAAATAACTTCTAAAAACTCAACATCTATTATTATCCCCAAAATCTGGAAGTCATCATCACAAGAACATCTATGATCAAATTGCTAAACTAAGAGTATTCTAAGAAGCTAAAATAATTAAAAGCTAGTCCATGCCGGAACTTCAAGGCATCAAGACATGAAGAAGAAGATCCAGTCCAAGCTAGAAGCATTAGCTCACCCTGAAATCCGGTGTAATGAAGACTGGCTAGAATTGCGGTTGAGTTGAAGACGACGGTACGTTTGCTGCACTCCACAAATAGCATAGAAAGAAACATACAAGTAGGGGTCAGTACAAAACACAAGTACTGAGTAGGTATCATCGGCCAACTCAAAATAGAAAACAGTATATATCAGATAATATCATAAATCAACTACATTACTCAACATGTAGCAGCAACAAGTACTATAATCATTAATAAGTACCGCCAAGTTCACCCATGAGGACTCAAGCCTCAATACCATACTCATTTGGGAATTAGGTTCATTAGATTGAGTATATTAACATCTTTCAAGATTCATTATCTTTATTTCTCTTGTGTCGGTACGTGACACTCCGCTCCCCTACTACTATGTGTCGGTACGTGACACTCCGATCCCCTACTTCTACGTGTTGGTTCGTGACACCCGATCCCCTAATACTATGTGTCGGAACGTGACACTCCGATCCCTTAATTCTACGTGTCGGTTTGTGACACCCGATCCCCTAAGTCTATGTGTCGGAACGTGACACTCCGATCCCCTAATTCTACGTGTCGGAACGTGACACTCCGATCCCCTAATTCATCAAGCCTTCTTTTATACCAAGGCATCATCATTAACAAAGTGAATTAGAGGTTTTTCAAGATTTAGGATTCAATAGCTTCATCATGATTATTTTATCACAATCACATAATCACATTCATGCAAGCACACAATTAAGCATATAGAAGGGTTTACAATACTACCAATACATATCATTCGCTATTAAGAGTTTACTACGAATAGCATAAAAACCATAACCTACCTCCACCGAAGATTCGTGATCAAGCAAATAATTTCCCAAAGCTTTGTGTTTTCCTCTTCGTTTCTCCTCTCTCGATCGTTTCTCTTTCCCTCTCTTTGTTCTTTCTATTTTTCTTATTCAAACCCTCTTTCTTTTACCCTAATTAGCATATAATTAAGTATAAAAGATGAGGAATTAACCCACTAATTAACTCAATGTTATCTCTTTTAACCCCCAAGAATTTGAGTTATTAATATTAGCCCACGAAATTTATAATTATAGTAGGAATAGTCCAAAATGCCCTTTTAAAACTTAAACAGAAATCCGACCCAGCCTGGGATTACGCAACCTGTGACGGTCCGTCATAGCTGTGACGGTCCGTCCTGCAGGTCCGTCGCAAAGTTCAGAGACTCAATTTCCCTAAAGAGTCTGTGACGGTCCGTCGTACCCATGACGGTCCGTCCTGCAGGTCCGTCACAAAGTTCAGAGAGTCGATTTCAGTACCCAAATTTCAGAATTCTAAGTGTTTTGGAACGAGACACCCTCGACGGTCCGTCGTGGGTTCCGGCGACTTAGACAATTTTTCCAGAAATAAAATCTGCTGCTCAAAACGACTAAACAGGTCATTACAATAGATACCAATTTACCCATCGTTCGTCCTCGAACGATCACAAGAAAAGAAACAAGGGCGAAAGGGAGTACCTGAATCTGTAAACAGATGTGGGTATTTTTCTTGCATATCAGCCTCCTTCTCCCAAGTGGCCTCTTCAACTGGTCGATTCTTCCATTGAACTTTGAGGGATGCAATCTCCCTCGACCTCAACTTGCAAACTTCTCTATCTAAAATAGCAACAGGTTCCTCCTCATAAGACAAATTCTCATCAAGCAGAACCGAATCCCAACGAATGATGTAATTTCCATCCCCATGGTATCTTTTCAACATAGACACGTGAAATACCTGATGCACTCCTGACAGCCCTGGAGGCAAGGCTAATTCATAAGCCACCTCCCCTACTCACTTAAGTACTTCAAATGGTCCGATATACCTTGGGCTTAGCTTACCTCTTTTACCAAACCGCATCACCCCTTTCATGGGTGAAACCTTCAGCAAGACTTGTTCACCCTCCATGAACTCCAAGTCTCTAACTTTTCGATCTGCATATTCCTTTTGCCTACTTTGCGCCGCTAAAAGCTTTTCTTGAATAGATTTCACTTTCTCTAATG